>VWPU01001701.1:0-365956 GCA_013398955.1 Callaeas wilsoni | reverse complement strand
ACCACAACAACAACAAAAAAAAATCCGCTGGGATCTGCCTGCACCGGGACCTCCTTCGCTCCGGCTCGGAGGTGGATGCATTTTTCATGAGCGCTGGGTGAACAGGTGCAAAGTGCGGCGGGGCGGCCCGGCCCCGCACCCCGGCCCGCTTCGGGGCGGCGTGTGCGTGTCCGTGTGTCTGCCCGTGTCTGTGTGCGTGTCCGTGTGTGTGTGTGTGCGCCCCGGCGTGTGCATGTGTGCGTGTGTGTGTTAGGAGATTATGGAGAGCAGCGACCGGGACATGTACCGCCAGTTTCAGGACTGGTGTCTCAGGACTTACGGGGACTCAGGAAAAACCAAGACGGTGACCCGTAAAAAATACGACCGGATCGTCCAGCTCCTGAACGGCTCCGAGTCGAGCTCCACGGATAATGCCAAATTCAAATTCTGGGTCAAATCTAAAGGCTTCCAGCTCGGCAACTCGGACGAGGTCAGTGGTGGTGCTGGAGGAGGGAAGCAAGTGCTGTACGTGCCAGTCAAAACCACGGTTAGTAGAGAATTGTCTTCCTTGTTCTATGTCGGCCGCTGCAGCCCGCTCCGGGAGCGAGAGGCGCAGGGGGAGCCGCAGCCACAGTTGGCTCCTTCCTCCCTCTTCCCCCAAGTCATCATCACCATGTTGCGTTTGCCTGTCACATTATACACCGCCGAGGTCTTTGTGGGTCCTTTTATTTAAAGCGATCGTGCGCACAACGCACCCCGCCGGGTCGGTGTCGTTCTCTTCCTCGTCCTCCTCGTCCTCCTCGTCCCCCCCCATCCTCCCCGGGCCGCTGCGGCGGGGCTGGGATGTGCTATTGTCCCGCCGCCGCCGCCGCTCCGGCCATTGTGCCGGGCCCCGCCGCCCCGGGCAGCGGCCCCCGCCGCCGGCGGGGCTGATGGATGGCGCACGGGGGTACCCTGCCTGGCACAAAGCCAGGCGCGGCGCCGGGCGGTGGTTCCCCGGGATATCTGTTGGGGTTTTTTATTTATATATTTATTGTTAGTATTATTTTTATCCATTTTTCTTTATTGTTATCCCGCAGCCCTGGCGCCGCCGCCGAGCGGCCACGAATGTGCCCGGCTTGGCTGTGAAGCGCCGGCTGCGCTAGTAAGGGGCGGCGGGAGAGAGAGGATGCTCAACAAAGGGAGGACGGGGTTCCGCATGACCGAGGGAAGGGTGTATTTTGTGACACTTTCTGGGGTCGCAGGAGCCCCTCAGCACTCCGTTCGATGCGCTAGGGTAGCGTGGCATCCCCGGCAGGCGCTGGCGCTACGGGCTCGGCGCAGGTCTGACAGCGGGAGAGCTATTATGCTTGGTGGTGGCAGGAGCGACAGATTTTCCTATTTAAGAAGATGGGGACTGTTGGTTGCAAGTAGGTTTTGCCTATTGAACTCTCTTAATGTATCATTATTCTTCTTATGCGCTGGGTCACGCAAGCTAAGCTTCTTTTGTCTGTGCGTGGGGCGGGTGTGGAGGGGGAGCCGAGAAAGGAAACCCGGCAATTAAAAATATTCCTGCCTGGGCATTTGGCTTGGATGAGCTATGTTCTCTTTTTTTTTTTTTTTTTTCCTGGAGTGGCAGCTTATCCGGACCTAACGGGAAGGTTGCTGGGTGGCGCAGCAAAGGGGGCTTCTTGGAAAGTATTCTGGGTTGGGTTGTGACGTAGGCTGCCGGGGAAATCTGCCTCTCTTTGCCTTGCTGAAGTCATAAACCTGGGCATTCCCAGGGGCTGGCTTGTATTTGCCCCCTTGTCATCAGCGCCGTCATGGCTGTGAGGAAGCAGAAGTGGGAAATTAATTTTAGGGAGATCTTCAATATGAAGATTGAAAGTAAAAGAGAAGCTCTGGGCAGTTTTTTCCCTCTCTATGGTTTTTATTCACCAAAGTGTTTCAGGTCTGTGTATAGATTCAGGTGATTTGGCAGATCTCTGTTTTGCTGTTAGAAGACTGATTGCTCATCTCTGAGCCCAGAGAGTACCATAGATACAATTTATAAGAAAAAGGTTGCCTAAAGCAGAAGTCTCCAATTAGCTCGGTATTTTTAAATATCTCTTCTGCTCACTGAAATAATTATTTTGAAGGGCCAGTGGGCAAGATTTTTTATTTCCAAGACTATCCGTTTTACTGCAAGTTCAAAACTGTAAGCAAATTCAGTATTTTTTAAAATGACATTGACTACCCTACTAAATAAAGAGGATAACCTTAATTGTACATGATGGAATTAAAAAATTAGGTGCTTTTGTGGTCCTCTGAAACACAAGGCTCAGTGATGATCAGCTTGTTTATTTTCTCTCACCTTTGCTAGGCCATGAAAGTCTGAAGTCCCACCTTCTATCCTGTTTTCTATTTTAAGAACGCAGAATCAATTTTTATTTTTATTTTTTCCCACAAGGGATTTCACTGAGAGGTTGAGCATCTTGCATGTCTTATCTTTGTACATTTGTGGGAATCACACCACTGGCTGCGATTGTCTCTGTATGTCCACATATATGTATTTATATTCATATAGGAGTAACTCTCTTTAGATAGCTTAAACAAACAAACAGGAATTCTAATAAAATTAGGAGGACTGCTGATGAAATCAAGAAAGGAAAAGTTAGCATGACCTATCTATAAGCAATTCCTGAATATCTGTGTATAACTTGAGCAGTGACATATAAACCTTTTCAGAAGAGGTCCTTTATATAGGTACAATTTTCTCCTGCTGGCCAATAGAAATTTGTTGTCCAACACAAATGGGAAAAGGGGATGCTCGGCAACATTCAGCTCTGAAAAACAAATGCCAGCCCTTCCTAACCCAATGAATCTGGTGTCACTATCCCACCACAAAAGGCAGAGGAGTATTTAAGCAGACCCACAGGGTGGCAGTGGTTTGTATGAGCCACTGCCAGGCCCGGGGCAGCACCTGCCAGGCACTGAAGGCTCAGAAAGAACGTGTTTGACAGAACAGGGATGCAGCCCCTGGCGCAGAGAAAGTCAATGGCAAAGCTCCTATTGACTTCAAGAGGTCTAGAATTTCACCCAGATGGGAATGATAAGTTACAGGGGGAAAAAATTGGATTTTCATCAGACAGTAATTGTTGGTAAGCCTTAAAAGCCCATTCTCTAATTTCTTTAACTCGTAATTGTTATTAAAGAGTTTATTAATCTGTGATCATTTTTGTCTTTTTCCTCCCCTCTCTCATGGTTATCCCATACATTTGAGCCGGTCCAGTCCTCAGAGAGAGCCCCAAATGGTAGCAGAGCCCCAAACCGTGAATCTCTCCCTCATCCTCTCCCTCTTTTTGTCCATCACTTGATCTCATCATAGGTAAAAGTAATTTCAATTTAAAATTAATCGCTGTATGAGCACTCCCTGTGCAATAACAGGGTGGATGAAATTACAAGTCGGACTCTACAGTCACAAGCTGGTCAAAAATAAGCAAATATTCAAATACTTTGTTAGGAATTATTCTCTCCTTGAAGCTTTAAGATTTGCTGCTCAGCTTTGCTGTCAGCCAGAGAGATTTGCTCCTGATGGTGCTGTAATCCACTGCTGCTGGTAATTAGACATCATTACTGCTGCGTTAAAGGGAAAGAGAGAAGGAGAGAGGACAGGCTGGGGCTAATTAACTACTTGATTCTAATGAAAGAAAGAGAGCCTGATAGCAACTGGGAGGTTGCACCGGAACAGGCTAGATGTACAACACAGACTTAATTGAAGCAGGGTGTCTTGCAGTCTCACAGTAGCTCAGGCTTGGTCTACTTTCATATTCTGTGGACAGTAGTGCACGAGGTATTATTCTGTTTTTCCCTTTCCTGGTTGATAAGCAGCTCAAAATCACAGGCCTGTCTTCAGTATCAAGTTTAAGCATGCCAGCAAGGAGAATGCATAGATGATTATGTGCTGGCTTAATCTATTTTACGGGTATGGTCTCCTCAAGAGCAACAGGAACAAATCAATTTCTGAATGTTCACATCCCTCTGTGGCCTAGGAGATGCACTTTTGGTCACCAGGCAACAACATTCCCTGCAAAACAGCCATTTTAGGTCCAGAGCGGGACAACACACAATAAGGTATTCCTGTATGCTTAAGGTACTCCTGTATGCAACCTAGCAAGTATTTCACTTCCGCAACTTTTCAGATTGTTTCTGTCACCACTGTAGGTTTTCTTTCATGAAGCCCAAGCTGCACTTTGTGAAAGCAGTGAAATTATGCCTAGCCTAGATACTCTGTGTAAACAAAACAGGTTAGGCCAAATGGTTGACACTGTCCACTTTTAATGGTTGGTACTCACCAACCATAAGGAGGTATGGAACTAGTATCTCTAGTAAGATACCCTTTCTAACTGTATACATGATTTTTATGGTGTATTTTTAAAATTTATTTTCTGCATAGTTTCTTTAGCTGGAGTTATTTAGTGATTAGCAACTTGAAAACAAACTTCTCCTCACCACTCTCCTTCCTCTGGCTTGATGCTGTGTGTAGACACAAATATGGACCCTAAAAATTAGTCTTGATTTAAAAAGAAGTTATAAAATAATGGCCCGAGCTGTATCAGCAGACTTTAAGCAGAATTTTCCATTAAAAAAGGGCCAAGATGACTGCAGGATAGTTCTCAAATATAGAATTTACACAGTATTAGCAAACTAATAGAATATAACCTCAAAGGCCAAGTTCAGATTACTTTTATGTCATTACTAATTTGAAATTACTCCATTGACTTTAATGATATCACAGACCCAATGTATGAATTTTCCTGTGCTTTCTTTCATATTTTCCAACTATATGCAGAGAATGAACTTTCATTCTGAAACCAAATTTTGTTTAGCTTAAATCTTTAGATCCTCCAGGAGGATCTGGTACCTCATAGATTGCTGCTAGCAGACCAGCAAGGCTTTCTGCGGGTGCAGGGCTGTACTCCTGAACCTGATTACAGGATTTAAGGCTTAAAATTATACACCAGTCAGCTCTAAGGAACAGGCTATATCCCAACTCACCTCTTCTTCTGTTGGACATGAAGAATAGTAGATAGATGGATGAGTTTATGTTCCTTTAGTTTTTATATAATTTACTTTGTTTATGAACAATAGAAGAAACAGATCACAACCTAAATCGCTTATAGGTCAAAATTTATTGCTTTAAATTATTTTACATTTTAAATTGTCCTTTATTTTAGGGCATTTTGTAGCAATTTGAAAATCAATACTTTTTTTTTTTTTTTTGCTTTTCTCCCCATTTTTGTACCCATCAATAGAAAAAAAATTATAAAAGTGTTTGTCAAATGTATGTTGGTAGCAGCTCTGTAGCCTACTGAACTGCCAGCACATAATGGCAGTAAGTACCGCAGAGAGGTGATGCTGAGGGTGAGCTATAATTTATCCCAAGGTACGGTGCTGCGGGAGTTTTACAGTCCCATTAAATGCACCTTCCAGGCTCAGGAGTGGTATTCAAAGCCTGCCATATCCGCCCTGTTTTAACTGCCTGCCACATCTTCCATAACCCCTGTTCAGGTCTGCAGAGCTCTGTCTCCTCCCTTTACCCGCAGCCTCTGCCCTGCTGTTTGCAGACCTCCCGATGGAGTTGGTGAGGAGGGATGCTGGTGAATCAGAGAGAGAGTGCTGGAAAATGGTCACAGCAGATGGAACAAAACCGGTTGAGTTGGCAACTCTTAATGCAGGCATTCAGGGGAGTGTTCATGAATAAAGAGAATAACTCTGTCCTGGAATTAAAAAATGTTAAAGTGCCCATATGTAAGATGCCATCTCCACATGTGTGTGTGAGAGAGGCAGAGACAGGAGGAGCTGAGATTTCTTAGTAACAATGTTGAGTTAGAATTTTCAAAGAAAAATGAGCGAAGGAGAACAGATTTTTAAAAAGTGAGTGTTTTAAGGTTAGAAAATGTTGACTTTACTTTAGAAACATGAAATAGGGTGTAGCAGCGTGCAAACAAAAAGTAGTACTGATGTATCCATCCCATATATACACACGTAGTGAGAGACAGGATGACAAATTCAGTGCTACCACCTGGGCAAAGGCCAGACTTGCGGCTCAAAAGCCCAAATCCTTCCAGTGATCAGAAATAAAACCTTACAGTTTTATTTTCATGCTTCTGTGAACCTTTGCAGAGAAGACTGAGGTGACAGTGAACTTGTTTCTTCATTCTTACGCCGAGTGTCTGGTCAGTGAAGCTGCACTGGATTCGGTCATGATGCAGGGACTGCTGCTCAGATGCTCCAGCCCTGATTTTCTTTGGAGGTACTGAGTGCTGTTTCTGTGGCTACACAGCTATGTGATCAGTGGGAAATAAGCTGGTAGCTTAGAGCTCCAGTGAGCTGTTAGGCATCAGTACAGCATGATGGGACATTTTCTGATCTTTTTACGGAGAAACTTTCTTTCCCTGTCCTCTGGGCTGCTCACCATTGCTGTTGCTCAACTCTAGACTGAAAGGAGACAGGATCTGGGGAGACTACGCGGAGAGACTGCAGGTAGAGAGGGCTTCCCATGAACACGAGCCCCTGGAGGAAGAAGGCTAGTGCCAGTGCTGGATGAATGTGGGAGTTAATGATTCAAATTTCATTTTACACTACAAAAATAAATTAAAATTGGCTGACACTGAACTGTGAGTTTGTCTGCTGTTGAAAGGAGGCAACTAGCAGCTGTTAGGTTTGGTCTGAAGGAAGCTATTTGGGTCCCAATCTTCCCCTGTTATGCAGGATACACCTGTTGAGAGTTTGCTGGTAAAAGAGGAACAAAATAAGCAGGGTGTATAAATGAGGTAGATATGGAGAAAGATCATGAGACAGCGTGGCAGGAAACACACTCTCCAGGAGGAAGGATCATACCAGATTCTGCAGCCTCCCATGCATCACAGAGCATCACAGGCATCTTCTGTTCCTTGTTGAGTAGGTTGACTGGTCAACACAGTCTCCAAAATTAGTAGAGCTTTACAGGATGTAAAAGATGTTTTTGTCTTGTATGTGTCATTTTAAACCTGCCAGAAGCCTCTCTGACTTTAGAAAACTCAGGCAGTGTTAGTTGGTGCAATGAGAGTTGTTTCCATTGTCCTGCAAGGGTGCTGAAAATGATCCTGCAGCTTGCTTAAATTACCCTTTTGTTCTCTTTAAATAAATTAGTCTCAAAACTTTACCATTCCACTAGCAGGGTATTTTTTAATGGTTTATGAACATACAATATCCAGGTAGGCATTGTTAATATGCAGGAAAGATGGCAAAGTTTATGGCTTGAGCGTTTTTTCAGATGTGCATGGATTTTCTTAGCGATGCTCAACTTTGTCACAGGCACTTGTACAGGCTTCTAACTGCTTATTCAATAACTCTGCAAGCTGCAAAACTTGACAGTTACTGTGTGCATCTGCTGGGATTACAGCCTAGCTGTTGAAATTGAAATGGGGTGTTTGAAAGATTTCCTTGTATATGTGGATACTCTTCAACTTAAGGAGCTATCTCTAGCGAACATTTTACTTAATAAAACTGATCTATGTTAGAGTTAACCTCAAGTAGAGGCTTTTATCAGAAACAAATATTCTGTATAGACTTGGAAGGACAACGTTTATCAAATGACCTACTTCTGCCTAGGATGAGACTCATTCAACCTTTTTTACTTGAGAGCCCGTAATTAAACTCCTTAGGGAAACGAGAGGTTTTATGTGTTATATTGATAGTAAGGCCTGTGTGTCTAAAGCTTTTGTATATTTTGTTACTCTGGAGATTTTAATACAAGATATCGATGCTACAACATTTTGACTGTACTTAGAGAAAATTTACGTGTTGAGATTACTTGCACTTAAATGACTTATGAATCTAACTTGCTGTACAACTTCTAAATGAGTATTACTTGTGATTGCTCTTTTTCTTGCCCCTTGACTTACACATACCACTACTAATACTGCCAGCTGGAGTTTGTAGAAAACTTTTGTTCAAGGCAGATCCAGAGCTGAAGTAGCTTCCACTAAATCATGACCCATCTGTAGGGTAAAGCAGCATTGTTCTGGTATATGGGAAATCACATTTAGAAATGGATTTTCACTACCCTGAGCTGATAGAAGATGAGTAATGGGCAAGTCATTGTACAAGTAATTAGATACAATAAGAGAAGAACAGCTAAGGTATGGCCAGAGGTTTCAGCGGACAGGAAAGATGAGGACTATAAACACGTTTCACAAAATTTTATTTTTCAGTGTGTATCTTCTCTGATGTGGGTGAGAAAGAAGTATCTATCCTGGGTTTACATTTTTCAGTTGATAAAATTGAAGAATGGTCAGAAACAGAGAAATAGAAAAAGAGGGGATATTAAATTGCAGTGCATCACTGAGACTTGCACAAGTTCAAAACCACTAAAGAACTTAATAATCAAGTAACTAAAATACTACTAAAATATACTGTTTGCCACTATATATGACAATGGTACTGTAGTACGGACAAAAATATACTAGAAAGTGAAAAAACAGACTAGTGGACCATATGTCAACACTAGGAAAAAAAATCAGTAAGAATAATTAAAAATGATCTTACGAGTAGATATTAACTGTACCTTGTTGGTGGAACTAGTTTGGGTTTTGTGACAGTTAATGATGTTCTTCTAACTTGAAGGTGAACACTTTGTTTCTTGCTTCCTTCTGAAAGGAAACCAATCTGATATCGACTTTATTAAAGCAGGGTTGCAACTTTGGCTGTGATGACAAATTAAAACTGATGAAGAACTGGGAAACCATAGCAAGTTTTTGAGAGCTATGCAATGCAGTCCAATGTGCATAGACACGGACACATGCATATATGTATGTATACATATATACACCTAAAACTCAGGGAGGTGAAGGGTTTTCAACACTGGATGGAAAGGCAAATGAATTAGGTTAAGTCAAAGAAGAATTGGGAGGTAAAATAGAAATATTGAAACAAAGGGGGAAAAAAGTGAGAAATCATGGCAGACAGAATTCCCTACAGACCATTGCCAGATAATTTACATTTTATGCCATCATCCTATTAGCTTTTTGAGAGGAAAGGAAGAATTCAAGCTTTTCAATCACATCTAAAATGTATGGAATTAGTGTAATATCTCAAGGGAAATATTTAGGAATGGTTTCAAACAAATCAATAAGTATATCCAAAATGAGCACGGCAGGTATAAAAAAAATCGGCATTAGGAAAAGTATAGAGAATAACATTGAAAACTTATTATTCTCATTAATTAAATTGTATGTCCTTGCCTTTAATAGCATGCTTAGTGTATTTATTTCATCTCTAAAAGGTTGCAAGAGATGAAAGGTCCATGGAAGGTAACTGAGCTTATGAGTAGTAGTTTTAAATGGTTATATCACACAAAAAGATAAACATTAAGAGAAAAAAATGCACAGCAGAAAACAGACATGTAAAGAGGTAGAAAGAAAGTGAGAGAAATAGTATGGTATAAACACTGGTGAACAGCAGAGAAAATTTAGTCGCCACCCTTTAAAATTCTGTTTCATCTCCTAAGGCTCTTTTGACAACCATCTCAGAAGATAAATTCAAAGCTAGGCCATTTTTATAAACCAAAGTGTTGGGAATGGAAAGTCTGCACTGCTGTCCCTAGAGAAACCCTGAGTGATTAATCCAAAATATCTTCCAAGGGTTTTACAGGAGCTCTGTGGCTCTCATAAGGATGTAGTATGCTCTTTATGTCAGTTCATCTTTGCTGGCTGGAGCAGAAGTGAGGACAAGGTCATGTTCATGCCCTTCCTGCTCCGTGCCACTGGGAGTGAGGGCATTGGTGTGATGGCATGAACTTGCTGCCTGGCTCTCACCTGGTGTCATGCAGCATCTCCCCAGATGTTGTCCCACAGAGCCTCTATCCGACTTAGTCATGTTCCAGCCCATCCATTCAACACAAGTAAAGACTTGTGGGGCATGGTAAAATCCCAGCATACTCCCATCCCCTTCCACTTTGTACTGAATTTTAAAACTGCTGGTGGTCTCAGCCTTCATGCACTTGTTTCATGAATAGCTTAGTAAGTTTTAGGTATGTCTTCTTAGCTTGGCTGAAGCTATAGGAGTGGAAAATAAGTCAGTCATTACTGCACAAGGCACAGTATTTTGTTTAGGAATTTTTTTTATTTACTAATTACTGAGCTGTGAAACATCTTTTGCAGACTCCCTTGCAGACTGGTGCTAGATGGTTTGTTGGTCAGTTGGACTGTAGCAGTTTCTGTGGCTCGTTGCTGTGGCGATATCACTAGTCTGGAGGAAGGAGGGAGACCATCAAGTTTCTGAGGTCCAGCACTACCCTACTCGGACAAGTGCATGAGATTATTGTGTTTTACACAGAACGTTTGCAATGAACTACCTCTGGTTTACAATTTACTGCACTTGTGGTGAGAAGGAGTGTGCTGCTTTCACCTCTGTATTTTTGTCTACCTGTGTTAGCTTTTTGAGTGTATGTATTTGTCGAAACTACTGCCAAATTCTTACTGTGGTGGGAAGAAAAGAAAAAACAAGCTGAATTGTTAGAGAATTAATGGCAAATATGAGAGGAAATTAGCTCATTCAAATGATGACAATTTCTGAAAGACTTTGCTTTTTGACCAATGGGACCGGGATGTATGGCATATATATAATTAGATGACTTGTCCCATTGCATTTCTCAAGAAATGGCAGTGGAAAAGATAAAAGAATGTAGCTCCTTCCTTCCTCCCTTAATCTAGACGTAGTCATAGGTTTTTTTTATGACATCTTTTGATAACCTTTAGCTTTTTATATTCTGAGAGTTCAGTAAAGCCCCCTGGCTATGGTTGCTGTAATACTGAAGTATTTCATTTGTACTGAGCAAACAGTCAGCATTCTTTTAACGAGTGCTATATTTGAATGCCAGCCATCCATCTAAAACCTGTAGTTCAGGCAGATCTCATCTAGTTCTCTCTTTTTATATCAATTTGGGCTTATCCAACAAGGAAATGGGATAGTAAATTCTGTATGAATGCAGCCGCAAAAACCAGAATTCTCAAAAAGACGTTTATTGTAAACTTCTTGCACTTTGATGCTGTGTTTTTTAGAAAACTTACACAAATCCTCTGCCACGTGTTACCAGTGTAGAAGGCCTCGATATAATTGTTCCAGTGTAACTGAGAGTTGAACTGGGTGTATAGGGAGCTTTCAAATAGTAAAATTTGCACCTAAGCAAATAATAAAGCAGTACAAATAAAGCTAGCTTTGGAAGTGAATAAAGCTAGTTAAAATAAGACTACTTCTTTTTTAATTGCCCCTCTATATAGCAAATTTCAGTATTATTCTCTTCATCCCAATTTTGGCAAGATACATCAGACTTTTAGGAAATTGTGAAACTGAAAATATTATTTTACCTGTATTCCTAATTGAATCTTACATTTTGAACTGGAACCAAAAGGACTGCTTTCAAAAGCTGAGTAGGAAAAAGCATTCCTAAATAGGAGAAAGCGGGTCAAATTTTATTAATAAGTAGAACAATTCAATTAATAGAATTTTAATGAACTATGTATTTTCCTGCTACTTATCATTGAACTTTAATGAATTTATAGGTAATTACAAGATTTCTTTTTAAATAAATTTAATTTTAATGGATGTAAAGTCAGGAAAATTTTCACATATACAGACTTCAAAAAAATTCAAGAAATTTGCATTATCATTCTTGCTGTAATTTAAAAGCAGGCAAATGAGTAAAGTACAATACAGATGAGTAAGTGATAATATTTTAAAGTAAATTAGTACTTTGCCTAATAGAACCAAAGAGTGAACCAACAGACCTTCAAAAAAGCTGAAAAACTGTAGCTAAAGGAAGTTGGAAGGAGTTAAGCCAGCGACATTTGTGGGGCTTTGAAGGACCAGTCCTGTCATCCTAAATCATGCTGGGCGAAAGCCCCTCCTAGGATAGGACCAGCAGAAGGGCTGTGAATAATTTTAAAAAAAAATTTGGCACAAAGGTTATGCCCCTGTTTTGAAGACATAATGCAGCCCCTGGCTGATGCTTGGGCTTTGCAATGGATGGTGCCTGAGAGAGGAGTCCACCCACAAACCACCGCCCTGGGCACTCAATGTCCTGATCAGTTGGTATTGGTTGACTGGATACCAATGACTGAACTCTCAGTAGGGAACATTTAGGTAATTTTTTTTCTGTTTGTGAAGAATACTTTATATGTAAGTGTTATCTGGTTTTGCCAAGGTAAATTCCAATGTGCTAGAGACCGGTGTTTAACAAGCATATAGAGAAGTTTATAAAATGTATAAAAATATCTAGAAAGGTTTAGTGACAGCAAGGCCAAACATTGGAGTTGCACTTAATGCAATGCACTGTACAGACAGCTCTCTGTTGTAGAAATCCCCAAAATCTGATTGTTCAAGGAGGAATAAACCAAACCAGAGAATGAGCTTGATTTGAATCCTTTTAGCCATCCATATATTTAAGTCAAATAAAAGAGCATCTCTCACCAAGTGAACACATCCAAAACATATATTCATTCTCAATTACACTGTTGAGGTTATTTGTTTACTTGTTTTAAAGTTATCTCCCTTTTCCATGGATATTGCATTAGGACATATGCTGTAAGGAGAATTCAGATCTCTTTCCCTTTTTCCTGTCTCTTTGAACTATGTTTGCATTAGTGCAATCCTGCTTCTAATAAGAATGGAAGGAAAGTGAGATGAGAGAACAAATGGAGTGAAGTGTTAAAGCCAATCAAGTAAAAACAAACTTTGGCTTAATAGCTTCCTATGAGCTGATCCTTAAAGCAAGAAAGTCAGCCTTGGAAGGGATGGGGACTGAGGAAAGTAAAATAAGCCTGGAGAACACATATTACACATTTCACAGTAATAATAATAACAATAATTATGATAGTAATAAAGCTAATGAAATAAAGCAGGCAAAAGAAGACAGATGCTTTCTGTTAACTGGGTAATAAGACTACTTCTGATTTTCAAAAGTAATATTTAAGCAGCTAGGCATACCTGTCAGCTACCTATAAGCACAGAACAACCTTAAGATATTAACTGCATAACAAAACTGCCTGGAAAATGTGTGGAAGATGAAACACTTTTTTTTTTGGCGGGGGTGGGGGGCGACACAGGAGGAAGCATTTTCTCGTGGAAATTTGTTATCAGAGGAATTTTGGATAAATACCTATTCCCAACCATTTATCCATTTGTTACAAATTGGAGTCTGTTAGTCAACATTTAGTTCAATGAGTATCACAGCATGATGTAGCAAAAGGTAGCTAAGCAGAATGTTGCTAGACACTAAAAAGCTTTTAGTTGGACAAATATGCAAATAGTTTGTATAGGTGCTAGATACACCTAGCACTTTGAATTTGGACATGTTTGCCATGGTGTCATAGCCCAAATATCTATCTGGTGCCCACGGTGTGTTTTCCTCAGTCCTTGTCGTCTGTCTTTACTGCTGCAGTTTATTATTTACTAATAGGCAGAGAACAATTTTTTTCCCCCTGTGCTGCCTTTATTTGCAGACCTCAAGGCCTGCTGTTTCTCGTTTTGAATTCCAATCCAATGGCAGGCACCAAGATTCAGATGTATATTGTCTATGGGCAGGAGGATCAGCCTGGTTGTGTGGATCGGTTGAACTGAACCACTCCCTGTGCTGGCTGCATTTTAATATTTTTAATCTTGCTTTGGAAGGCATGCTATTTTGGTGAGCAACCAAATGCATTCAAAGCTGCACACAACAGGAGATCTACAAATGGGTTTCTAAATCTAGGCTTCTGTAAAATTAAAAAGCCAAACCAAAACAAAAAAACCCTTAAACACACGTAACTGGAGAATCTATTAGGTCCAGTCCACCCACAACCATCTGGAACACTAAGTTATCTGTCGGATTTATCCAAACAAAACTTTGGACAAAACATGAGCAGAAATGAGGTGAATAAGTTGAGCTGAAGTAATTTTTACATAAATTTTTAAAAATGTCCAAGGCCAAGCAGGCCAATTTTAAGAATTGCTGAACGATATTACCACAATAATGTGAAATAGACCATTTTAAAGGCAAAAAACTGTTCCCACTGAAGTCAATAGCAAAATCTCACTGACTACAATAGTAGTGGGATTGGTCTGCTAAGTAGCAAACCATGCTTTAAAAAAATCAATACTTCAATTTTACAAGGTAATATGGATAACAGTATAGTTGCCTATTATCAGACCCCATAGTCTGTGGATTTTATCTCTCTAATAATGGCAAGGTTTAGCACCTATCTTATGAATCATTGAGAGGAAAGACATAAGCCATTTCAAAGCATTTCCCCTGCCCCAGCCAAGAAAGCTCTCCAGAGGCAGGATGCACTGCACCGAGCGTGCCTCCATCAGCGCCGTGCAGCAAGGATTACTCTGAAATGAATGGCTGCCTCGCTCGGAAAGAAAAAATAGCATTAATCGCTGTGGATCTCGGTGTAGCTTTTGATGCCCAGGCCTTCCATTCCAGCCCTTCGGACGTGCCAACCATAGACAGAGATGCTCCGAAATGGGTCAGGTTTTCGTCTCAAACCCCATCGATAAAAGAACACAGGAGACGTTTTTATTTTGTATTTTCCTTTTCACGTTTCAAGCATTGCCGCGTTGTGATCCAAAATAGAGCTCTGTCCCATACGTTCATCTTTACGCCAAGGATATGCATAGATCTTAAAAGATCTAGAGATAGACTTCGGGGAAGGGGGTTGAGTTTTCCCTCTCCGGCCGCACCAGGGCAGCCGGACCGCTGAGTGTTTATTCCCCGGAGTCCGCACCGCGGGGCTGCCAGGGTCCCTCCGCCGCAGGGCTCTCCGTGCGGCCCCGCCCGCGTGTGCCGGGAGCGGGGTGTCCCCCCGCGCCCCGGGTGCGGGCGGAGGCGCGGTGACCGTGACTCCATCGGACATAATGAGCGCGGCGGCTCGGCAGACATGTCCCTCACCCCTCCCCCTGCAGCCATATGGTGCCGTAAACAGCCGTGCGGGGACGGGGTTTTGTTGTTGTTGTGTGCGTGTCCCCCGCCCCTTCTCCCCGCGGGTGTCCCCGGGGTGCGGCCGGGGCTCCCCGGCGCCTCTCCCCGGGCGCACCTCGCCGGGGACGGGAATGGGAACGGGGGCGGCTGCGGCTGCGGAGGGACCATCTGCCGGGGCCACCCCTCGGGGGCCCGCGTCCCGGGGACCCCTGGGGAAGCAGCGCGGCCGCGACGCCAGCTGGGTGCGGGGGCTGCCCCGAGAGGGGGCACAACCCTCTCCCCTCTCCCTGCCCGGTGCCGGCTCCATTAATTGATTCAGGGCTCGGGCTGGCATTGAGGGCACGGGGGAGGGGGAGGAGGGAGAGGGTGCGGCTGTGCCGCCATCGCCTCCCCCCGCCTGTTCCTATGGAAACAGTGCAATACATCCGGGACATACACACACACACACCCCCCCACACCTCCACCCACCTACACACTCGCTCCTCGCTCCCACTCGTGGGCGGGGGGGCCTGGCCGGGCCCGGCCACCGCGCCCTCGGCAGCGCCGTTCCCATGGCGACGGGCTGCGGCAGCACCTGTGCGGCCACCGCCGCCCCCTCGGCCCCGCTCCCCCCGCGCCTGCCGCATCCCGGGCGGAGAGGCTGTGTCAGCCCTCCAGGGAAAGGGCTGCGGGTGGCTGGGGCGGGGGTGGTGGTTTTGTAAATCGGCAGTGGGCACGGACAGCCCCAGCGCAGCCATCAGCCTGCACCCAGTGCGGACAGGGAATACTGTGAGGTAAAATAAAACATCGTCTCCTCTCCGGTATATTTTCAGTGCAGTGAATACCCTGTGCCTGCCCGGTGTGGTGGTTGCTGCAGGCACGGGTAGCATTACGCTGAAGATGGATGGGTGATAGAATCAGGGAATGTTAAGGGTTGAAAGGGAACCTAAAGATCATCTACTCCCAACATCCTCTGCCATGGGCAGGGACACCTCCCACTAGACCAGGTTGCTCGAGGCCTTATCCAAGCTGGCCTTGAAAACTGCCAGGGTTGGGGCATCCACAAACTCCCTGGGCAACCTGTTCTCTTGTCTCACCACCCTCACAGTAAGGAATTTTTTGCTAAAACCTAACCTAAATTTCCCCTCTTTCAATTTGTACCCATTACTGCTTGTCCTGTCACTGCAATTCCTGATGAAGAGTCCCTTTCCAGCTTCCCCGTAGGCCCCTTTCAGATACTGTCAGGTGTCCACGCAGCCTTCTCTTCTCCAGGCTCAGCAGACCCAACTTTCTCAGCCGTATTTGTAGGGGAGGTGCTCCAATCCTCTTATCAGCTTTGCAGCCTCTGGACTTCCTCGTGATGCCCTCCTCTGTCCAAGGAGCTGTGTGGGCAGCCATGGATGGGTTTCAGCGCTAGCCAGCCCTGTTCCCATGCTCCTGTGGATGGGTGCTGGTGTACATGGGCAGTGATACAGCTGGTACCTATTTCGTCGGGGCTGTCCTGGACACCTGCAGCGCACTTGCACCATGGCTGTGTAGCCTGCAGACAGCACAGGCCTCGGGAACTATGAATTGGACTTAAGGAAGCCCTTCACTTTGGAAATAAGCCCCAAATCTGAGAAAATTCACTGTGATGCCACACAAGACCCTGCTAGCAGGGCTGTGTGGCATCACGGCAGCTACAAATACTTGCTGTAAATAGTGATGTGGTTGATGTGACTTAAGGTGCAGGGAATGGAAATAAAACCTCGTGCCACTGTCACTGCTGATGTTCACTATTGCTTTCTGCTTTTGCAAGAACCCAGCACTTGAGACATGTCTTGCTACCAGCCCTGGTGCTCTCTTACCATGTGCGTGTGGCTGTACGGTATGTCGCATAGTATATAGTTACAGCTGTTGCTGAAAATAGTGTTGCTCCATTTTTGGTCCTCAAGGTATTACACTGGCTATTACAGGCAATAAAAACATTTGCATATGGTTATGGTAGGAAAACATGGACTTGGGCCCCTGACATGCAAATATTAATATAAATTTTGAAGCTGGGTCTGTCCCTGTGAGGAAGACTTGTGAGTCCCTTCTGCCATGTAGCTGATGAGGCAGCCCAGAAATTGGGGAGAGTGGGTAGATAGGAGGAATGTTTTTAGCTCCAAGTACTAGAAGAGGTTTCTCTTTTGGCCATAACAAAAAAACCCCTATTTTTTATCAGCTTCACTAAATGCTGGCTTGTATAGCATAGAATACAGCTGGAGGACTCCTTTTGTTTTTAATAGAATGCTTGTAAAAAGTTACTGGACCTAAAAAAGTTAGCGGACCTAAGAAGTTAGTATCTGACTATAGTATCTGACCAATATCTGACCAATAATAATATCACACACAAAAATAAAAATTTAATTCCTTTATGAAAAACTAACCACAAAACTGTATCTGTATCCTAAAGATGTCAATGTCAATAAAGATCAGGAAGCTTTCTTTTTCTTTATAGATATTAAAATAGCTCAAAAATGGAGGCTTATCAACTGTTAAAATTTCATTGTGAGTCCCATGGTGTTTGTAATTTTTCTTTAAAAATCTCATCTCTAGTCAAATGCTTGTGAAAATTCTACTTTTGTGTTAAAAAAACCCTCATACAAAAATCCTTTAGCAATCCCCACAGCTGTATAAAAAAAGATTGTCTTAGTAACAACCCCCTGTCTGTTCTCAAAATCTCTCAAGGACCATGGATATTTCATTATCAGCCTTTTGACTGATGACTATATAAAGTGCGGGTGGTTAGTGTGGTTCTAGAGACTGTTGATTTACTAACGAATGATCTTGCAGGCTCAGGTTTGAGAACTTCCACTTTAAACTCTGCAAATGTCCCAAGTGGACCCTGTAGACTTAGAAACCAGAAAATAAAAAAAAGCAGGGTTTTTTCCCTAAATCATAAGATTTTCCAGGCCAATTTAGTGATTTTCCATACCCTATTTCATTAATTCAAATATCAGTTAAGTAATTATCCTTAAAACAAGTGAGAGAATGAAGGATATAATTTGAGTAGAATCCTTTCAACATAATGCCTAGTAAGCTCTTTGAAAAAAATTCAGAAGGTGCTCAAAATAACAAAACCAGACAAATTTAATTATAGAGATAGGAACACTGAATACATCTTAAATTATATAAACCTCAGTCTCATAATAGGGGAGTGTAGAAGCTTCAGTTTCTGAAGTTTACAAATCAGATTGTAAAAGCTTAACCTGAAAAAAAGTGTGTGAGTATGGTGCACCATAAAGCAAGATCTGGAGAAGGAGAGCATTCTAGTAAATTTTCTGAAGACCCTATTTTCCAGGTCTCATCTTCCTGGGAGACATTTCTTCTGCTGCAACACAGCAGCACAGGAGGACCAAATGTGAAAGCAACATCAATGCCATGATTTTTTGGCCTCTTAATAGTAATAGGTTGACTTCCATGGGACCAAAAATGCAAAATAAATTGCTACAGTAACTACAGCATCAATAAATCACAAGAATTAATTCAGAGAATTGATATGGCTTGAGTAACACATAGCATCAGTTGAGTGGATCATAATCATCACCCCTAGTTTGACCAGCAGGTTGAAGGAGGTGACTCCACCCTCTACTCTGGTGTGAGACCCCACCTGAGGCTGTGTCCAGGACTGCAGTCCACGGCACAGGAAAGACATGGATCTGTTGGCATGGGCCCAGAGGAGGGACACGAAGATGACTGGGGGACTGGAGCACCTCTCCTACAAAGACAGGCTGAGAGAGTTGCGGCTGTCCAGCTGGAAAAGGGAAAGCTCCGGGGAGAGTTTATTGTAGCCTTTCAGTACTTGAAGGGCGCTTACAGGAAAGATGGACAGAGAGTTTTCACCAAGGTCTGTTGTCACAGAACAAGGGGCAATCATTTTAAACTGAAAACGGGTAGATTTAGATTGGACAGAAGGAAGAGATTTCTTACAATCAGTATAGTGAGGCACTGGAACAGTTTGCCCAGGGCAGTGTGAGTGTCCCATCCCCAGAAGTGTTCAGGGCCAGGTTGTATGAGGCTTTGAGCACCTTGGTCTGGTAGAAGGTATCCCTGTCCATGGAAAGGGGATTGGAACTACAGTATCTTTAAGGTCCCTTCCAACACAAATTACTCTGTGGTTCTATGATTCCGTCTCTATAACTCATGGTGCTCTCTATAAGAGAGATCTGGGAAGGATGAAAGCAAACAAAAGGATGCTCAACTGGACACTGTTGTCTTAACAGATTTTTTTTATTTCAGTGAATATGCAGGCTGAAACATACACTGAGTGGAGAAGGAATGTCTATAAGCTATGAGCAGAAACAGGGAGACAAAAAAAATAAAGGAGGAGAAAAAAATGAGCATCTGAGCATAAAATCTAGTAGGAAAAGATGAGATAGAGTAATGCTTTTTGCATCAACATCCAAAATCTGAGCGAGATACAAAAAGATTTTTTTGGGGTATAATCAGAAAGCCTAAAATGTATTTGTCAAAAAAAAAAAATTGAGGAAAAAAATATTCCTGACCCCTGGAGGAGAGTGTAATGATGGCATTGTGTTGTGAAGTACTCTCAGATGGCAGGTTACTGTTAAAAATGACTGAACAAGACGAAAAATGGGCAGAAGTGGGGAATAGATAGATGGAATAAAACCCCAGATACAGAATGAAACCCCATCCTAAACTCATTGTATCAGCTGGTGACAGCTACCTCAAGGGTCTGTTCGTTTTTCTTAGGCTACATTTAGCAGCTTGCCATGCCAGTAAAATACTGTTGAATCAAATTGAATTTAATTTCATGTATACCCCTACATGAAAACCAAGCACACATATTTACCAGACGTGCAGCTGTGCCTGTTGTCTCCCCAGAACGCAAATTTCAGGATACATGCAGAATACCCCCAATGAAAAGTTATGCTAGAAATGATTTGATTTGATGGGAAATTACTGTGTCATTTCCTTTTAAAGGCTGTAAGCACACAAAATACAGTACTGTAATAGGCTATTTGCACAGAACAGAACAGGGCTCGCCTGTATGGTCTTTTAAAAAATCTTCTTGGTTATCCATGCTGGTTTGGCAGTTGCAGACATACAATTTTGAATTTAGAGTTTTCCTATAACTGGGCTTGTATGTGGTTTGGGTAGCAGATGCGATTCGTCAATAAAATAATAACATATTTTTCTTAGAGCAGGCAAGGCTTAAATGATGTAGATGAAGTACATACTCAGTCCTCATAGCTGACTCTGTTGGTGCAAGTGCATCAAAGCCTTTTCAGTCATTTTGGAGTGAGTGGCTGCTATAAAGTGCAAGCAAATGAGTGGGTGCAATATATTTACAGAAAGAGATGTGACACAAGAATTTCTACTACACTGGCATCCTTGGTTTTACTAAATGTTTCGCTAAACATGTGATCTCCTGCACTGTGTCTTGGGAAATGTAGTCCAAGAAGACTCAAACCTGACATAAGAAATGGTGAAAGTTTGAGATGACCAAATTGCAGCTTCTTGTAGGTATAGCAGTATATCAGAAGATGCAGTTTAATGTTGAATTGATGCACAAAGGAACAAAATATGCATTTAAAAATGCAGTCCTTGTTAATGTTTTGTTCAGCAGAATAAAAACATTGCTGTTTATGTTGTCTGCAAGATTAAAACAGATGTTGGCTTTCCTTGTGAGATAAATTTGAAGCTTTATAACCGTAGCCATCTCTGATGTGTATGTGAAACTGATCTCTGCATTTTCTGAGGAATGAAAAGTGATGATGGTGTGTTGCTAGTCCTTTGCAGGCAAAGCATCATTTTGGAGAGAATAGGACAATTTGGAAGATTGAGCCATAGTTTATTAAAATCAGTGTTACCCTGAGATTAGCTCTGTAGGTTAGATCATGCTGTTAATATCTCCAGGGTTATGGGTGTGATCCCTTGTAGAGGCCATTCACTTAAGAGTTGAACTTGATGATCCTTGTGAGTGCCTTCCAACTCAGAATATTCTGATATTCTTCAATGAGATTTTAAATTATGCTATTATTTGTGAAGAAAGAATCTGCTGAACCCCTTGCAAGGGGAGCTATTTTTGGTAGGAGATGAAAGTGGGCTCCTGGAATTGGGAGATAAGCTGGAAACAAGGCAGTGACATGACAGCGCCTTAGGGAGGTGATCACCTATTTCTCACTGCCACCAAGAGCCCCTTGCTAACTCCTTAGCAGATATGATTTAGTATGACAGAGGAACTTTATTCTCCAATGAGTCCTAGAGAGAGTTAGTGTCGTGCCTGTGTTCCAAGTGAACATAACTAAGAAACAGCAGCACAGCAGTCTGCAAAGCTTTTGTGGCAGGCTCTTGGCACAGGCTCAGCCAAAGTTTCTGTGCTTACCTCTACTAGTCTGTAAAATAGTGTCTCAGAGGCAGTGATGAAACCTACCTCAGATGAGTCATTTATGACAAGACAAGAAAGTACATCATGAGCAACAGAAGACAGTCCCTTTTTCTGTCAAGGGTGGACAAAATGACCATGTGATTTTTCTTTCATCTGATTTTCTATAGTACTTTCCATCTCAAGAGATCCCATATGACATTGCAAGCTAAACTGTCAATTACAACCAGCTCTGGGTTGGATGGCACATCTGTCAAGTTGTACACATCATGTGAATGTCATGAGAGGAAGAGAACTTTATTGTCATTACTGAAGGCATCCAAGTGCTGTGTTCCATTAACTTAATACAGCCAATATTCAGAGATGAGTGAGAAAATGCATGGGTCACGTAATACTGGTGAATTACCATTTTGATACAGTTTGAACACAGTAGTTTAAACTAAGATATTGGGAGACAGGTCATCAAATTTTTGTGATCTTCATGAATAATATAATCATTATACTGTGTTTAATACATAATTGAATTTTAATCCTATGTTTCAACTCTTCTTGCTGTTCTTATAAACAGCTAAGAAACTTAAACTTTGTTCTTTTTATATAAAGAGAGAAAGTTTAAGCGAGGATACATGCTCACAGAGAATTGTTAATATAGTGTTTGGTTCACTTTTTGAGCACAGAATTGTACTATTAATTACAAAGCTTTGTATAGTTTACATGTTAACCATTGTAGGTATGACAAAATAAGCATGAATTTTATTAGATGGAGCAGACTATTTCATCTGCATCTTTCCTTTTCTTTCATCAACTCTACCATTTGTATACTAATATATATCATATCATATCATATTATATATATTTCCGTGCAAAGCTTAGTGTATGGTAGTAAATTCATGGGCATGCCTGGATTAAGGCAGAGACTTGCAAACATATCATTAATAGGGAGTCTTCAACTTGCAAATACTCTGATTTCCTGTCTTTCATCATGCATCAAATGTTGGACAAATCTGTTTACCCACTTATTCAAAACACCAGTTCTTGCAGTACTGTTGAGGTAATAATGGTCCCTTTCATTATTTGGCTGTTCATTTGATTCTGTTAGAAAAAGAGTAGGGGTGGTGAGCAGCATCATTAGTGATTAGAACTGGGATGTACCTCTTAGATACGCTAAAAAAAATTAAATAGCTAATATTTATAAAAACTAGGAAGCTGAATTTACTCAATATAACAGCATTTGCAAAGTCAGTGTTGTAGTTACTACTCTTTTGAACTGTTTGCTGCTCAGGCATGCTCCAAATTTGATGCAGGACAAGTTCTGAGTAAAATTCATATAACTAAACATCTAACCTCTTTCTACTATGAATTTACAGTCCAGACATTGTCCATTTCAGTTTCAGAGCAACACAATAAAGGAAAATGGTTCCATTTACTCTCTTGTTTAATAATTGGTGGTAGATGTGCATCTAAGATAAGACTGCAAAACATTTTAAAGAAAATTCATACAGAGACTTTTAGATACACACATTTGAAAAAGGGTACTGCTATACAATAAAGGTCTGAGTGAGAGACACAACAAACATGAACTCATGGAATTTCACTGCCAGTGGCACAACTGACACAGATTTTGATTTCCAGCCTTCTGATGAGTGTTAGTGCCTGAGCATGCCTGAGAGAACATGCACACAGTCCCTGTGGAAATTGCTAGCCATAAATCTGTTTAAGCCCTGGAAAAAGTGTTTGGACTGCATGAGGAGCTGCAGATGGAATGAGAGAGGAGCGAGGGGGAAGAAAAAGTAAAAGTAGCAGGGAAAATGCTTTTTATCTTACTGCTCCTGTAGAAGCACCAATGTTACTCCCACAAACATTTGAGTATTCTTGCTTCTTTAAGAAGGGCATCAAAAAAGGCAAGAAAGACTTTGGTTCATACAGTGCTTATTGCAAGTTTGATATATCTTGTTCAGAGAAAAAACTGAGTTAACTGGGTCTTCAAATAAGTTCAGGGGACTGTTTGAGGTCGTCGTATCCTCGTAGTGCATACCCCTACAGGCCAAATAGAGTTTAGTGAGCTTTCATGAAGGTCCATCATATGTAACATTAGCAAGTGTTTTCTATTACACCAACAACTTCAATGTAATATCTGATACAGAAGAGTCTCTTTCTAAACGGGATTACCAAAAGGATTTCCAAAGGCTCCCTTTTTCAATCAGTGCCATCATTTTTCTCTAAGAAAAATTTTTCTTTTTATATCTATTTCATTTACATCAGTGTAACAAAAATTAGCTGGCAAGGTGAAACTGTAGATCAGTGTTGAAAATTTCTCCTAAGAAAAGTCTGGCTAATATTGACTTCAGTGTACAGTAGCAGCATGTTTGTGCTGAATGGTGGTATGAACTCCCCATCTGCAGATGTCAGCTTCCGAACTATCACGCTGGTCAGGACTGAACATATGGTGGAGCAGTGTTTTTCAAAACTTGGTTCTGCTGGCAAGGATTGGCCTCTTCATGCTGTAGACTTTGTCTATGGTTGAGAAAGGGAGGAGGAAAAAAAAAAAAAAAAGTGGTGTAAATAACCTGACTATCTGCAACAGTGCTTCCTCACAGAGACACAAGATATTTGCATCTGGCCCTCGTTCTTGCCTAGGTTACTCAGGAGAGAAAAGTGTTGCAGGAGTGAAAAAAGTGATAGAATTGGGGAAGTGTAATTTAATTAAAGAAAAACTCAACAAATAAGTTATTGAAGAGCCCCACAAAAGCCTGCTGAGGCAATTTCATAAAACCTGATCTGTGCACACCCACGTACAAATATTAACAGAACTAATAAAAAAAGGGAATACTCATTATTTACCAATTAATTTAGTTTGCTGATACTTTTGAGTGTACAAGCCGTCCCTCAGGTCTGAAGGAAGATGAAAAAACTTCTGTTTTTTTCCTGTCATTTTGGAAGGAAAAGTTTTACACCTCTCCATTTAGATTTTTTTCTGAAGAACATGGTTAGATATTTGGCTCATGGCATTGCCGGCTATACCAAAAACTTATTGCCAATATCTGACATGATATTTAAACCTGGTAGAGAGATTGTGTATCCAATGTTTTGCCTGATTTTTCTGAGTACTGTGCTGCTTCATCTGAGAACAGACCCTAATCCCTACAGGTCCTACTTTGCTTATGTTTGTCTGTCATCAGGGCTGGCACACTGCTGCTGCTGAGACCCCATGCAGGTGGAAGTCAGTGACCCTGCATTCCACTTGTACTGATATGACCCTGAGTCCCCAGTGGCCTCTGTCCCTGGTCAGGTAACATTACCTGTGCAATTACAGAGAGCCCCTTCATAATCCCTGCTCATTTTTCCTTGCAGAAATCTAGAGGGATCTCCATTAGAGGCTGTTAATTTGTATTCCAGGAATGTTTAGTCTGGGAAATACCTCTTTGCTCCCTGCAACAAGCAGCTTTTTTGCAGTGTGGGAAGTATGTTGGTAATGTGGTCAGAGAACCAGGCCATGGGCAGAACATGGGTGCCCTGGAGACTCCTGTCCCCTCTGGCACTGGAGCTGGGGACAGTTGTCATTATTCTGCAACTTGGCCTTGCAAATGAGGCTGCTAAGCCAGTGCTTAGGCTGTATCAGCACCAAAGCCTTGCATGGGTCGTGCAAAGCCACTGATGTTTTCCATACCATAAGCTGCCTGTACAGCACCAGTGCAGCTTAAAATCTGACCCCCAGTGTCTTTACTGGTGATGCTAATGAGGTTACCAATTAATGGCACCTAATGGGCTGTTGTAGCAGTGGTTTTGGTGATGGAGACAGCTGCCCTCTGGGAGCTGTGCTGAGACCATGAACTCATTTTGTATAAGCAAGTGAGCAGCTGTTGCAGAAACATCGATGGGAGAGATAGGTCACACGTTTCATCTCCCTGCCACCCCAAGGCTGTTCCTTGTCATAGGCAGCAGGTGAAAGGAGGAAGCAACTTCAAGGGACAAAAACCCTTGCTGGAGCTGCAGCCAGAGACATAGACACAAAAACACTATGTCCCATCAGCAGTCCTCTGATTCATCCTCTTTCCCTGACTTTTGAAATATTTTACCCATTAACTAGGATTTTGAAGCAATTTTTTAATTTAGACATTTTGCCACTGAGCAGGGTTGATCTGTGGTGTGGAATGGACTTGGCACTTGGTTGCAGTATGTAACACTTGGCACTTGCATTTCACATTATGTATTAAAAAAGCTCCCTCTGCCAACACCCTTGCATCAGAGGCTTATGAGTATTCGGAATATAATTTTAAAATATATGTATTTAATATATATAATTTCACAGGCAGCACTTTGGGGTAATGAGTACTTATTATTTAAGCTTCACTTTAGTGTTAGGTTACTTCTGGTGTACAGTAGTTGCATTTCATCAGTCTGAAAAAAGGTGGCATTATAGATCTACATTGCATTCCCCTAGTGCTTCAATACCTGTAAAGTATAGCACACTTTAAATTATAATTGAGCAATTGTTCATTTTTGGAGCATGACAGGAATGTTAAGTGTTAATTTAATTAGTAGTTTGCCCATTTCTTTTTGCTGAGCTGATGACAATACTAGATCTTATAATTTTGGAAAAAACCCTGAACATACTAAGCAGGCCCACACTAGGATTCACACCCATTTATTTTAAAATTGCCTACAGTCAAAAATATTTGAGGACACTTAGTTGGTTTATCCTTGTACCCTTATTCAGGAAAAGCAAATCTTTCCATGCTCAGCAGATAAAAAGAACTGTCTATCTTGAGACTAAAGTAAAACTAAGTTTTGTATGTATTATAATAGCTACTAACTTTTGAAAACAAAGTTTCATGGAAATCGCTGTACAGTGTGCTGAGCTGTCGGAGTGGGGAGCTGAAGTCCCTTCCCTTTAAAACACTCACCAGGAGTAGCTGACCCTTCCAGATTAGCTGTGAGATTGAAAAGGCAGTTCCCCTGCCGAGCATTTAGCTTGGCATTGCAGTCTTCTCTGGAAAAGTCCTGGAGTAACTGTTTACAGCTTGGCAGATATAATTATCAGATATAACGTATGAAGAGTAGAAAGACATGAAAAAGACAATGTCATTTCAGTATTCATACACTTAGTGGACACTTGTGCTTCAGTGATTCGTTATCCTTCAATTTTTTTACTTAGTCTGATGGTGTGTTTACAGTTTTTTCAACAGCTGAAGAAATCTGTACACAGAAAGATTACCTTCAGCCTCAGAATATCTTCTTTGAAACTTTTTTAGTGTCTTAGGAGAAATCTTATCATTATCTTAATACTTAACCTCTATGATCAGTTTTACTTTCAGTAAAAGAACAAAATGTTACTTTAATGGGATGAGTTTTCACACACTTTCATCTTGTTTTTGGTAGAACCGAAATATTGACAGCTTTTTAAGCTTAAAAACTGCAATTTCTTAGAATTCACAAAGTTACAGAAAATTCTGGTAGAAGGTCCTTATACCTAGATGAATTCTTTAATCGGTCATGAAGAAGGAATACACACACTAAAACTTTGGTCATGAATGTGGACTTAAACAAGAAAGCTTCGGTTAGATTTGGCTGTCTTACACTCTTCTCTGTTCAGTTACCCTTGATGTCCAAGTGAGGTTTACTAGCTTTCAGCTGCTTACCAAACAATGAGTTTGAAGAGGGCAAGTGAAGTGTGCTGGATGTTTCCAGAACTATCATGAATATTTAAAAAAAAAAACCAACTTCGAAGTCAAAACTTAATTCTTTCTAATAGAATACTAACTCACTAGAAATGAGACGGTATCCTTCAGGGAACAGGAAATAATACAATCTGGTTATCAAAAAAAGAAATAGTTACTGCTTCTCTTTTAAATTATAAGCTTCAGAAAAAACTCTTTTGAAATTTCCTAAGATCAGAAATCATTTTTGAGACAGTATTTCAAAATTAAGAATTTGTAGGTAAATTATATTTAAGTTCAAGTTAATAAAAAATGTAATTCAAGAAACTGATCTTTTTTCAATTTGCAGATTTTGTTTTATTATTATTATTATTATTATTATTATTATTAATTGACCATAATTTTTCAGCTTTGAAATGCAAACTGCCATTTCCCTGAAGGTGTTACCTGTGCTCTTCCTCTCTTTCTCACTTTGTCCAATTCTAGCTTTGGTTTGATTGGAATTGTAGCATACACTTGACTCAGTATGATGCATGTAGTGCCTGTGTTACTTTTTCCTCTACTAAATACACCAACTCAACAAACTTTTGTAGATAGAATAGAGCCTTAATTTGCTTTCTCTGTCAAAAAATTAAGGAAAAAAGGCCAGCTGAAACCAGACTGCATATAATGATGGAAGCATCATCTGTTGTTTTAACAGGCTAAGTAGGCAGGAATTTGCTAGAGAGGGAGGCATGTAGAAGGAGAAATGTGGCAAATATGGTCTCTATTTCAGAATAAATGTTCAGCTTCTTTCTGATCTCCTGAGTCACACTAGGGCCATGTGTGTTCCTGAGCTAGATAGTTACTTATCTTTCTCATCAGTTTGGGTAATGTTTATCACAATACGTGTGTGTGTGAAAAATCCTGTCTTGTTGCCTTGTTGAGGAAGCTATGTCTGCATTTGCAGTGGCATTTTAGTTTGGAAAATGAGTATGTCTTTGGAACAAAGCTCCTGAGCCTGCTTGCTGGGCTTCGTTTCGCAGTGCAATATTTTCTCAATATACAAACAGATTCCTTTCAGTGAAAGAAAACTGGCATTTGATAGACATGCACCTACTGGGTTGTGACCAGAAGGGTGTGTCCATTGCAGAGGTCCAGGTTAGAGACAGCCTGAAATACTTACAGTGTGGCATGAGCTCCTTGGTGTCAAGTTCTTCGCTCCACAGATGTGCTGCTCCTGCAGTGCCCTGCTTGCTGATGGAGATACAGTTCGTGGTGTTCGGTTAGCCTGCGGCTATGGACTTCCAAACAGTGAAGTGTGACCCAGCTTCTGACCCGCTTTTGTTCAGAAGGGTATGGTAAATATTTAAACGTCAAAGGAAAAAAATAATCAGATGTTAGTGTGCTGAGGGAAAAGGGTATTCAGACCTCAGTTAGGAAGCAACTCTTAACTATGAAGGGTGAACTGCAACCAGGGCTTTGCCTGTCCTGTATTCCTCACAGGGTCTCCTGCCATTCCTTCAAAGCTCTGAGTGCAGGCATGTTTTTGAAATTACCACATTTCCCATGTCCATGCTTGTTTTTGGTAGGAGACGCAAGAGTCAGTACATGCACTCCATGTTTTATTTCAAATCTCTTCTACACTCTCACTGATGATGATAGATCTGCCTTTCACAGAATCACAGAATGGGTCAGGTTGGGAGGGACCACTGTGGCCATCCGGTCCAACCTCCCTGCTCAAGCAGGATCATCCTAAAGCACGTGGCACAGGGTTACATCCGGACAGTTCTTGAGTATCTCCAGTGAGGGAGACTCCACATCCTCTTTGGGCAAACTGTTCCAGTGCTCAGTCACTGCACAAGAGGTCTTCCTCATATTCAGTGGAACTTCCTGTGCATCAGTTTCTGCCTCTTGCTATCCATCCACACTTCTGAAGAAAGATGAGAGAGAAAAGTTTTTGCCTTTGTTTAATATGGAAAGAGCATTAAATATTTATCTCAGAGACCACTGCCCAGGTTATTATCCTATTCATGCCAAAGGAGCCTCTGGAGATACCCTCAAAAATATTTTGTATATCATGATATGATCTATGGGCCTATTTTACTATGCTTCAAGGAAAGAAAGGTGATAGACCTTCCTTTTACAGTTTGACAAGTTGAGTTTTACAACACATTCTCTCTCCTTGCTAGAGCTTAATTTAATAGAGCTATAGCCCTTTTGGGTGGGATATTTTAGACTTATAAGGCACCCAGCATTCACCCCTTACTGTTTATGGACAGAGATTTGGCTTTGGTGCTTTATGATTATCTGGAACAGTTCAAGAGATAAAGGAGAAAGGGACTTCTGCTCAGTATTGATTTTGTTTATTGGTTGTTTTTAACTGACATATCAAGCTGGCCCAGTAAGAGGACTTTTTCTCACCTACAGCTTTCATAATACACCAGAAGTTTGTGTCTGTTGTTTAGTTTTAGTCTCTCATCTCAAAGGGCAAATTAATTTGCCATTTTACTTCATTTTTTTCTCTTTATTTTCATGATCTATGTCTACAATTAGCTTGACTCATTGCTGCCATAGCTTATTTGTTTAGTCCTTGTAGTGTATGTTTCTCTAAAGGGAGAACTTGTCAGCTGGAAATGGTTCTGGTGTGTATCTATCTTAATATAACTCTGATTTTTCCTGTCTCCATCTGCTGGTAAAAAATGAGATTTGCTGTTCAAACATGATGTAATGAGGAACAGAAACGGTAAATTTCAAATAATAAATATCCCTTTTGCTATTATAGACACTTCCCACTTGGAATTGGATAGAAATGATCAGTTTATTTATTTTAGGCTTCTTAATAATAGCTACCAAATACTAATAACTTTTGCTCTTTTGTGGATTTTCACTGTGCTGACAGGAATGAATCAGATATTCAAATGGATGTACTAATAACCTGGGAGTTCAAATACATGGGCTGATTAAAGCAATTTGTTCATTTCTATGGGAGTAAGAGGCATTCTAAAATGGTCATCCCTATTTTTAAATACTAATATTTTCTAGACTTACTGAACAAGCAGATAAAGGAAATAACGTACAATGGGATTTTCAACCTTTTCATTTGTTTTGACTTATTTCTGCAGACAGATATATAGGGTTCATGTTATACCTCAACTACCACTGCTTCCTCCTAACACTTCCAGTACAAAATTTTCCTATCTTGAACCCAGAGGGAGTAAAACATCTACATACAATCATGTCAGGAGCTCATTAGGCATGAACTAACAATGCGTAGGGCTATGAGCAAAACTTTTTGTTCATTCAGGGTACAGTGTTTCAGTCAGCAAAAGACTTTGCTTCTCATGGGGAAATTCAAAATCTATTACGAGTCAGCAGAGGTGTGGGGACAGAGATGAGCTCTAACTCTTCTGTCTGAACTGGTTATATGAGAAAAATGTTACACATCATATTTCTGCATTCAAAGCAGTCCTAGATTTATATGTGATTTATACTATGTAATGAAATATTTAGGTGCATTGTTATTTGCATCTACTCCTAATGTTTTGTAGGTGCTTCTGGCTTTGATGCTTTTACAACAGAGGTTTTTATAGACCTGAACATTTTCTATAAAACTACCAACCAAGATGTCCCTTTTATTTTCTACTTCTATCTATCATGTCTTTATAGGAATATTTTTCAAACACTGTCAAGATGCTGATCGTTATAGTCATTCACAAAGCAAGAGGGTGTTTTATGAGACTTATTTCCTCCTAGATATTTCAACAGGAGATGGGGCAGCTATTCTCAAGCAAAGAATTACAAGCACTTTTGTTTCAGTGGCATTAATTTTAAAGGCTTGTATTATTTTTTTTCTCCTCTGCAAAGTAACTATAAAAATGACAACCTTTAATTTAATAGATATTTTTGCTGCCTTAAGAGTTTTATCTATTTGCTTTACCAGCAAACTTTCTTCCTTTCTTTACTCCGACAAGTCCTGTACATTCAACCTCAATAAAAGAGACTGCCTGTCTCCCCAAGCATCCTGGTTCAAAGAGATACTTAGCACTTTCTGAGAGGTGCACAACTCTCTGTAAAATTAATTTCTGTTTGGAAATTTATTCTTTGTCTAGATATCTAAAAACAAACAAGCAAACAACTTTAATCTCAGAGTACAAATGGATTTTGTAGTGCTGAAAATGAAAAGAAACATTTCTTTATTTGTATCCTACAAACACGGGAAGATCTCTGGATATACATAAACCCTAGAGTAAACAGGAAAAACTGTAATGCAAAGAGTAAAATGAAGTAACATCTCACTGATAGAGATTGAAACCATTCCAGCAGCTATAAGAATGAATGTAGTTTGTCAGTGTCTGTCACTGCTGGCCAGAGAGGCATCTGAGACAACCGATTTAGGACAGGGCATGGCACACCTCAGTGATGGCTGAAAGAAGAGGGATGAAATGGCCTGAAAGATTTAAGAGTCTAAGTCCAATGCTTGAAGTGAAGCATTCAGTGAGGCTTCCATTCCTAAGTCATTTTTGAAAGGGAGGCTTGGACTCTTTCCATGCTGAATAAAAGTCCTAAAAATACCTCAGTGATTTATAAATATCCTCCTTGCTATTCCAGAGTTGTTACTGCCCAAGTCACTTTGAAAGTGGTGTTTAAGCTTCCTAGAGTTATCAAGAAGAAACTCAATTAATATCTAGTCTACCCAAGACAGGATTTACTCATACTGTCCCTGACAGATATTTGCCTAACCTGGTCTCAAAATCCTCCTGTGACATACATCCCACAGCCTCCCCAGGCAAACTATTACTGTACTGGACAATCCACATCAATAGTAAGTTTTTCCTAATGTCTGATGTAAATCTCCCGTGCTGTGGTTTAAGCCTATTACTTGTCCTGTCCCTTGTGGACATTTCATAGCCTTTCAGTCATGGCAATAGCATTACGATGCAGTCTCTCATTCAGTTTTTTTTTCAGCCTTAGTTGAGGCTGAAAAACTGTCCCCTTAGGCACTGTGAAAATTTTTACCCAAAGCCAGCTTATAAAGCAGAGCTGCTTTGTTAATGCCTTTATAAAATAGCAATTTCAGGATAAAAGTGTAGTGTAATAGCATATGGCAGGAAAGCCTGATACAACTGCGTCCACTTCAGAGACTTCATGGTTTAAATGGAGATTTGAGGTTTTATCATTTGCCCAGCTTTTGACCTATTGGGATGTCAGTATGGAATATCAAAAGTGTCAGTAAGTAGCTACCTTATTCAAATTACTCATCTGGTGTATTGCTTCTGCAGCTGAGGCTTACAGCTCTGCACACGTTGTGTGTTGCCAGATGAACTGAACAGTTCACTCACAGCAACTTGGCACCTTCTGCAGCACTGCAGGTGTTCTGAATCAAGGTCCACCTTATTGTCTTAGACAGCACCAAGCAGGATGGAGCCAACTTAGTCATGTCCAGGCTCCGCTAGATAAAGTTACAGAGTTAGATATTGAATTATAGCCCTATCTTCCCCTGAAGCAGTTTCCACTCCATTTAAACCATTTCTTTCCTACCCTTTCTAACTGAAAAGATTTGGAAAGTTTGTATTCATTTTCTAGAACTTCAATTAGGATTTCTAACAATTTGTGCAGACTTTACTTCTGTGTATTTTTAGAAGTACTATCAATGCTTATTGATTTAGTCAGCTATATGGAGAAATACCCCTTCAAGAGCACCCCCAGGTCATACCTGCTGACCTTTGGGTGTCCATGTCTGGGGAGGGAGGTAGGAGGACCATTAGAGAGAGCACTGCACACTATGGCCACCAAAAGCAGCAAAATGAGTTTCATTTTCGAGTTTCTTCTTTAAATGTATTAGTAATGTTTGCATGTGTCAGCTCTGCTGAGGTGGCATCTCAGGTTTTAAATTAATATTGTTGTAATGCATTTCTTTTTAATTAAAAAAGAGAGCTCCCTCATAGGAAATTTCATAAAACAAAACTCATTAGTAATAAACAGATTAAATCTTTGTCAGTTAATCAACACTATAAACTTCTGAGTATTCAGAGAGCAGTGTGAGATAACACTGTCGTCATAATAAGAGTGTTTGAAATCATCAGGGATCCCACTGTGCTGTTTGGGTGGTGAGAAAATAGTGATTGAAGATAGGCCCCCCTACAGCGCTCACATGTGAATTCTGCTAAAGATTAAAGCTGCAAAGATCTGAATTTGATGTTGGCCCTATCTCTAAAGGAATTCTTTTTTTTTTAAATAGTAGGCAATGGTGGTAGGTAGTACCAAGCAAATTCTTAATGATGCTTACACCAAAACCTTGTCACAATGTCACAATGCCACAAAGTTTTTGAGCTGGTGGTCAGTGACTGATCATGGGCTGGGAGCTTTACAGCTTTCTCAGAGCAATTGTTCACAGCTGATCTGAGGGTTTAACCTGTGGTGGAGATTGCCCTGTAAATTCCTCATCTTCTTCCACCTGGAATGCTTAACAGTAATTTCCATCAGAACTGTGGCAGTCCTCTCATCGCACATGTGCTGGGGTTCTGCCCACATCCAGCTGTCTCCTGGGGATAAAAAACACAACGGAAGAGACCACGTAGCTTTGGCCAGGGACCTCTCTGAAGAAGGCTGGGCATTCTAGATCAGGACAGGGTGTAACCTGTCTGGCTGGCAGTGTATCAACACCTCCTAACCCTCTATCACTTGGAATAATGCACATTTAGAAGGTTATGCTCTAAAGGCATTGACATTTTCTCCATTGCTACTAGGAACGTGTCAGAGCTCCTCTGTGTCACCCTGAGGGGTTCTTTGGAGCCATTGGGGATTATTTGGGTTCTTTCTTTGAAATAGATGAAAAATTAAAGTGGGCTGGAATAAAAACAGGGGGAGTGAGAAAAATGAATCATGTTTGTCCACATACAGCAAACTTAGTGGAGTGGGCTAGCAAGAAGTTATGATCAAGGGGACAGCAAGTGGGAGTCATACATAATTATTACCTTTTAATTTCTCATCTTGTGTCTTTATTTGGTCACTGCAGCCATAATCGCATGTGTTTTGTCATAGAAGTGCCCATGTAAATCAGTTTTGTTGTGGCATGAATTACATGAGCAGTAATGATATTATAAAATACATTAAGTTTGGAACACCCTTATTGCTTAAAATACCCAGTAAATGTTAGGTTATACTGCTGCCTCCAAAGATCTAAATTTGAATACAGTGTTGGAGTACAAGTAAATTGGCCATTCTTATTTTATTCTTCATATACTGGTGTTGTATTAAAAATGCAGCCTGCTCGATAGATGTCTGTTCTGGAAAAACAAGAGTCATGGTGCCTGTCCCTGCATTAGAACTGAGTCCACAGGCAGCTGTAAAACAAACAACCTCATGTGGATGGTTCTGTTAAAAAGGCAGGAACTGAACTGCAGTGATTAATTTCAGAGACATCGGGGACTGTTTCTTTTCAGAAGTCTTTAACTAGCATGACAATATCACTTTTTAAACTCAGATGCTAGGTGTTCTCACTTTTCTGTCACTGCTTCCAACTGGACATCTGTGTGCAAAAGTAGAAAATATTTAAAACATCCCTTTCTTTTCCTCATATTGTGGTATGTCTTCATATACTATGTTTTCAAGCAATTTTTGCAGGGGCGAATTGTTTATAACAACTTCTTTCGTATTCATAATTACAGTCAGCTCTTTGAATTAAAACCTTTTATTAAACACTTTTATGAAATGCTAGGCACAGATTTACTGGGAAGGGAATGAGAGAATAAAAGAGCTGTTGCATCCTTACTAACAAACACATAATGCATTTTTGTGCCCTGTGTTTGGGACCGCTTCTGCCTTTGAATCTTATTTGTGCATTTGGAGAAAGAAGCACAGATACTTTTTGTTTGGTTTTTTTAAATACTGGAGTGGAAGATCACTTCCTATCAAGAGGCCAAATGCCCTGGTTTGGCAAAATGGGCTGCTTGCAAAGGTCTATGTGATCCTTCTGATCACACAGCTTTCCTGCAGTACTGTGTCTGTCATTTGCAGGGTGGGTGATCTTCAGATATTAATGGTCTTTAACTCCCTTCTAAAAAAGGACAATGTGTCTCATGATTATCATAGTTTATCTATTAATCTTGTCTCCCTTACTTTTTCTGTTCTCTTTTTTTTTCCTCTCTTTTCAGGATGGAGTAGGTGTAGATGAGAAGCTGTCTTTACGGCGGGTGGCCGTCGTAGAAGATTTCTTTGACATTATCTATTCCATGCATGTTGAAACTGGGCCTAATGGAGAACAAATCAGAAAACATGCTGGACAAAAGAGAACGTATAAAGCAGTAAGTAAAACAAAAACAACTAAAAGTGAACATGAGCCTCTAAAAATGTGAGTTATTTGGGCTTAGTCACATGGCATGAGATTTGTGTTGTTTTTTTTTTCCCAACTAGATTAGTACTGACACCCTTACTCTCAAATCGATTTCAGAGATCTTTCATTAGTGCATGAAAACATATTGTTTAGAAATCACATTTGCTGTATAATAAGGGCCACATCCAATGACTTCACTAGAGATTCTCTCATTGGTACCAGAAGAGATTTTGCTATTTCTCTAATGGTTTCACAATTTTTCTAAGAGCTCTGTATTAATTAATTGCTATTAAAAAGGTGATGTATTAAAGAAGACTTAGAAGGTATTGTCACAACTTGGCTAAATGGATTGCTGTATTTCAGCATATAAATGAAGGTGCCTTATAGTTTATTGCTGCAGACTAAGTAATACCTAATGGTTTAATGGTATGAAAACTTGTCCAAAATTCAAAGGGCTGGAAAACTACGAGGTACAATAAGGAAAGTGTTGAGGAGGCATCTCCCATACCTGCATGAACTGGCTGAGTAGACAGAAAATATTATTTTTAAAGTTTTAATTGCATCGGTACAGTCTTAAAATACCTATAAATAGCTTTTGTGATTAGTGACACAAATATAACACTTTACTGTCTTATGGGGAACTGATGAAACGTTTGCTGCACTTTCCCAAGGTGCTTAAAATGTATGGTCTTGCCTGGATTTGGGTGACCAACTGTCTCAGTTTGAGAGACAGGTGTATGCTAAAGGAAGCAGACGCCTTCCTTGGAATGGAAAAAAAAATGTGGATCCCCTTCCCTCCGAATTATTATAATTTTGAAATTAAGGGGCTCTCAGGCAAAGATATGAGAATAGGAATAGCAGTTCTTTACTAGTATATCTAATGAGGCAAAACCAACAACAACTTTGGTATTAACAACAAACAGAACCCCAAAAATGCAGTAACGGGCCGTCTCGGTTGCGGGCACCTTCCCCTTTGGCGCCGAGCCGGTCACAGCTGGCAGGGGCGCTCCGGCGGCAAGCTGGGACGGCAGAGACGGGCAGAAGTCCTGGGATGGTGGAGGAGATGTATCACGGTCTGGAGCCGCAGTGGGAAAATCCCCGGGAGGTCTCGGCAGGCAGGAGGTGCGGGGCTACAGAGGAGCGAAGGCTGGGAGCAGCCCCGAAAGCAGCGGCGGGGGCCGGGCTCCCAGGGAGGCAGGCAGAGGAGGGGATCGGGGCACCCAGGCAGATGGTAAGAAAGTCCGTCCCTCAGTGAGGTGGGTGTTAATAAGGTCTCAGTCTGCAGGGCTGCTCTTACGAGCAGGGGCTCACCCGCGGCAAAAGAAGCAGGACCAGGCTGGTCCCCGACGACAGCCGAAAAACTCCTCTCCAAACAGCCTCGGCCGCCTCCTTCCTCTTCTCCAGTTCAGCGAGAGAGCGAGAGAGTGACCGAGCCCCAGGAGAGAGGCTTGTCCCCCCGCCCTCTCGTCTCCAGTCTCCCGTCTCGCGGTATTTTCCCCCCCACCCGGGCACTCCCCGGTAACGAGAGAGAGGCCACCGGCCTTCTCCCCTGAGCTGATAACCCCCTTTGTCTGTGAAGTGTCCAGTCGTTATGGCCCATTAGCCACACCTATGGGGAAAATTCCTCAAGAAAGAGAAAAAAACCCAACCAAACAAAAGAAGAAAAACTCAAACCCCTACACCAACTTTCCGTGTGCAGGGCTGTGATAGTGCCATGCACACTCAAAGGTTGATCCTGACCCACTTGCCCAGCTGTTTCCAGTTGCTGAAGCACCAGGGGCTCCCCCAGGGCGGCAGGGCAGGGCTGCCCAGCCAGGACCCATCGCAGACCCCTGGCCAGATTGCCAGGCATCCAAGGCACCTCGCCCCCTGGTCCCAGTGGGATGAGGCTGGCAGGGAGCTGTGGACAGCACCCTGAGGTAACCTATCACCCTGAACACAGCTCTTCATCCTAAAAACAACCTGGAGTTATGTGAGCTGTTTTTCATCAGAGGTCACTAAAATATGGGGAAGTTCCAGGTTTCTGATTCAATTTTGGCTGTAAGAAACAGCTGTTTTTCCATTAGTGGGTTTTTTTTCACCCATATAGAAATATTTTCTCTGTATCTGTGAATCCCTTCACAGGTATTTTATTTATAGGCTATTTCAGATGGTTTGTTGTGGGATAAGCTCTTGGCAAAATTTCTTATAATTTGTTCCCAGAGGTATTGACCTTAAGATAGACATATGAAGACATCTTTCATCTGGGTGTGCTTTTGTAAGGCTTGGAGTGTTATTTCAGGGTGAACAAATGCAAACTCTTTAATTTAATTTTCATCTGGCACCTCAGCCATTTTGATACTTTGTCTTCTCTTTCAGAAAGCATTAGAAAAGTGATATTTTCCATTGACCTTTCTCTTTCTATTTTGTTTTACTTCAGTAAGCTGTTGAAAGGTATAGGTCAGAAACATCTTAGAATAAGGTACAGCTATAAGGAATGCTGCCAACTATAAATACAAAACTTCAAGTCATCATCCCACAAATGTGTGCCAAGTATAATATTTACTGTAAGAATCCCATGATTTCAGGTCAGATAAGAGATCTGTTTATTGTGAATGGCATGAAAGGCTAGTGTATCTTCAGTGAGAACTATTTGTGCAGATTCAGTAGCCTACACAGTAGTTCCATCTATTGTCAACTTTTATTGCAATTGAGACATGAGCCTGTTACATTGCTAAGGATGCCCAAATGTAAGTTTTTTGTTATTATCAGTCTGCAATATTTGTGCATTCATTTCATTGTATATTAATTTATCAAGGGCACTGAGCTGTATTTCCCAGTGACAGGATTCACATACATAATTCTGAAAGACTTCCAAAAAGACCCCAGAAGAAACTAATTTCAATTCTTGCTCTCTCTTCTGACATAAGAATTAGGTCAAATAAACGGGCATCAAACTCTACCAGACCATCTGGGGAAATGCATGCTCCTTTGCTGGACCTGTCCATGAAAGTGCCTTTACTAAAAATTAAGAGCTGTAGTGTCAGTCTGTTCCAGGAAGCTACACAGTATCTGCCTCCTCTGTGGCACTGTAAGGAGGAAAGAGGTAGTATCTCAGGTAACTGTCTCCCAAAACATTATACTCTAAAAGCTTTATAAATCAAACTGAAGTACTTTGGCGGGGTTTAATTTCATTAAGTGAATCTGGAACAAGATTAATTTAGTCTTGTTTCTTTATTCACATGTCAGAAGTGAATCATCCCTGAGATCTCTGCATGTATTTATCATGCGTAAGTATTCACCAAATGGTTTGAGTGAAGAACTTTTGTAGGTGATGTGGTTCACAAACTGTATGCTACAGTTGCCGTTTGTAATTCACCCCTGGCATGATATGGTCACATTGCTTCTGTTGTCTCACTGGGTAACCAAGACCTTTTAACAGAGAAATTATGGGGGGAAAACACCACAATTTCAGTACAAAATTCTTGAACTTATAAAGTTCATAAATACTGTCATGGATTTTTGATACCTAACTATTTCTGAAAAATTAATGGCACAGCCCTTGAGAATTGCAACATATTGATTTTAAGTAATTCATGTACTTATATGTGTGTGAGTCTCATTTTCAGTAGGGAACCTGCTCCATTCAAGGTTTTGAATACTCTCAAGCATGATTGGAAGGGTAATGAAATTGTCAAAGGTGACTTAATTAACTACTGCCTGCATTTACACAGAGAACAAATTCGGTATAGCTAGAGTCTTTTTACTTTTTGATAGAGTCACCCTGGGTGCTGGAGTGCTAAAATACATCAGAATGTCTCTCTAAAAATGTGTTCAGAACACTTGACAAACTCAGTTATGGAATCTGCACTGCCTTGTTTATGTTAACTGCGTGGAAATGCATGATATTTTTACAACTGATTGATTTTTGTGGAACTTCCTACACCGGCGCTGTGCAGGAAGATAAATAGGATGCTGTACTTGAGCCTTCTTAAAGAGCAGAGTACTGGAAGAGAGGCTTTCCATTTTAATTGGGGCAGCAACGTACCAAGCTCAAACCTTAGGATTTTTAGCACAAACCCTCTAGATAAATTAGGAAAGCATCTGTCCTTCAATATTTCAGTTTAGAATAAGGTCCCATTCTCTTCTCCTTGGCAGACTAAAAAATCAGAAATGAATTTCGTAAACTCTGTGTATATGATGTGGGAGAGTAACCTTGAAAATATGCAAAACAGGAGGAGTGTCCTATTTAACTGGCAGGTTTTGTGCTCATTTTGGGTGCCTGACTTGTATACAAGGTAAGATTGATGTGATGTGTTCCTTGCCAGCATAACTTCAGGTAGGTCTATACCAGCAAATAACCCAGAGGTGGCTTATATATGTAAAATGAAACCAAGAACTTTAAATGATATCCAAAGGAAGCCAGACAGAAGGAATAATTAACATGGTGCTTTTAATCTCAGCTATTTTCCCAGTTCCCAGAGAAGTTTACAAACAGGAGAAACACTGGAGGTCTTGATCTGGGAGATAATTCCCTCACAAAGGCAGGATATGTGACACAAGGCCTGGCCAAGTCAGTTGCTCAGCAGGGGCACAGGTGACTAGGAAGACGCGGAAGGTGAAAAGAGCATGTTCCTCAGGGCAGAGGAAAGCAGTGGTGCCCAAAGAGCTCCATGCTTGTCCTGCATTCCCCTGGGTCCTCTGCTGGGCCTCACAGGAGGTGGAGTGAAATGCTGATGGAAGCTGTTGTCAGGAGAAAGTACCGGGATCTCGCAGGGGCATCTCTGCTAGCGGTTGCTGCCACAGCTCAGTGTCTAAGAGGAACTGCTTTGCTTTGGGGTAGTACTTTTCACTCTGTGTTCTAAGGGAGTTATTTTTGTGTAGGCATCCCACTCTGAAAGGAGAACTGTGGCATCAAACTGGGGATGGGGATGCATGGGAGAGAAATGTTCAGGAAAAGAATCCATCTGGTGTATTTGGGAAAGGCATGCAACAAGTGCATAGCAGGCTTTCTGTGCCTTTGTAGAGCTACATTTCTTGATTTAAACTATTCATCTGTGTCTACAATTTAAATACAAGTGCTGAGGGGTATATCAGAGGTGGGAGTAACTGGGAAAAGTTGTGGCTACTGTAGCAGCATAATGCAACAGGCTCAAGCTGTCAGGACAACTCCGTGATTCAGTGCAAACCAGGAAAAAAAATAGCCTTATTACATTTTTCAAGAAGCACAATTCATCTATGATAAGGCTGGCAATCTAAAACATCTGTGTTACCTCTCATGCCCAGCTAGAGGTACTGTTAGGCCAGGTGAAGTGATTAAGCCCTATATTTCAGAATAGATTTGATTTTCCTTACTTTGTTTTAATATCCTTTGAAAAGGTATTAGATTTTCATGCATTTAAACAATTGAGTAGGTGCCTCCCCTTTCACATCTTCCCACAACTAAGTGCTGCATCTAGCTAAGAACTGCATGCAAGTCTCATAGCTGTCTCAAGCACCTTTAATTCTATGTACATATTCTACTTGAATATTTTAACTATGAAGGATGATCTAATATCTGTCTGTTGAGCCTGCTAGTCTCTGTGCAAAACCTTGAAACATTACAGCAGTGAACTTGAATTGTGAGTGAGGGTTGTCATGTCTAAGCAGGTGAAATGGGTTGGTTAATAAGACTCCCAACCCATGAATGAAAAAAGAGCCACTGGGCTGATGAGCTGGAAGAAGCAGGCTTGTAAAGCATGGAGGAGATACTAATGTGTCAAGGGAAAGTAGCTTGAGACAAGACTCTCATCAGATAGGTAGTACATAAATGTATAACATATGAGACACTAACAGGAGTCTTTTGGATGTGGGCCAATATCTGGGGTCTTGTGCCTCATCCAGCTGTTTCAGTGATAAATGTTTCTTGATATTGGATCAAGCTTTTGAGTAGCTTCCCATTTCTCCCATCAGCCTAAGAAAAGCCTTTCTGAGACTGAGAAACACGGGGTTACTCTTTTTCCCTCCCAAAACAGGAATGTGCTTGTGAGTCCCCTGTGAGCATCACACTGAGTGTGTTTTCCTCAGAGAATAATTTTTGACAGGTTGCACTGTGAGATAACATCATCTCCTTCCTGATCAAACAGGGCTAAAGTAGGTTTGGGGCTTGGCTGGTTTCTGTACAGGACAGACCTTGTCCTTGGGGAAGTGGATGAACTTGAGCTTTGTGCAAGGCCTTAGCATGCTTAAATTCTTGCATCCACACCATTCTTGTGTGCATGGCAAAACAGCCAAGCCCCGTGCACTTTTACCCTATGGGCTTGTTCCTGCTTCTTTGCAAAGGGTGAGTGTTCAGTGTCCTGGCAATTGTCCCACTAGCAGGTGTTTCCCATTGCTTCCCTCACAGAAAGCCGCTTCTGCTATATGGGGAGAGAAGGGAAGGGAGCTGTGAAGTGCAAGTTTAGCACATGAGGGAACAGCATTTCCCACAGTGTAGCGGGGTAGCGAGCTCTTGATAAAACTCCCAGCAGTGATATATCTGATTTCCTATGTCAGCCTTCTATTCTGACCTCTTGCTGAGGAAAGGAGAGGGCTTCCCTTGGCTAGCTCACCCTCCTGTCATCAAGAAACCAATTTCTGCCACCTGGTTTGATGGCTGTGGGCCCAGGACAGATTACCATCTTCGCTCTGTCCCTGTCTTTCTCTCTCTTTCCCTCCTCCTGGAGTCGTTTGATCAACTTTCCCCCCTTTACCCTCCTTAATTAAAAAAATACAAACATACACACAAAATCTCCATTCTGACACATTGTATCTTCCAGACTACACATACTTCCTCCATGTTAATTCTTTAGAGGTTAATAGGTTCACTTGCAAAATTTCACTCCCTCTCCTCACACTTGTCTTTCCTACTCTGCCATATGTGTCCTAAAATCTGCCTTTCAGTTTAGGACTTGTTAATTTTCCAAGCAAAAATTTAGCTCTGAAAGCTACATCATCACAACATCCTGCACTTAAATCGTTTGAGTATGGGAGAACATAAAGGAAACTTTGCTTGTTTCCTCTGCCTGTCGTGATGCAGTAGGAATGCAATAGGTTTCTCACAGACAATTAGGACATTCACTGCTTAGCTCTGATGTAAATCAGATTACATGCCCAGGTAGTGGATTACTTGCCTATACTAGCTGTGCTCTTCATGAGATCCAATAAACAAGCCTAGACAGGCCTTCATTGCTGGGCGATGTTTTGGATGCATTCATACATGTCAAAATATATAAAAGACTTTTTGCTAACGATGAAGTAAGATCATAAAAGCTTTGACTCTGAAGCCACTGAAGTTAACTCATTTTCCTATCAATTCAGAGTTAAAACCAAATATATGTAGACGTGCATGGACTGTATTGTTAGGAAATGTTTGCTTCTTATCCTATAATTTCTGAGGCTAAACCAAACCCTGTATAATTTTTGCAGTTTTTGCTTAATGCTCCGGATGTTCTGTTTCTTCTTCATATATCTTTACATGTAAAAAACATATAGCTATAATAGCTATACCTAGTACACAATACCTAAACACAAACCTGCCAGAATCTGCTTATTTTCTGATTTCTCCATGATACAGAATACACCCAGTTATGAGATAGCACCTCTCTACAAGCAGCAGAAGATATACTAACATGCCATAAAAACAGTAGTAAGAGGAAGGAATCCCATAAGGTTACTTCTAGAACTTCATATTTGAGAAAAGTGTACTTATAATTTTTTTTTTTTAATCAATCCAAGTAATTCTATCAATATAGTAAATCAGCACTCATTGGCCTTTGATTGGAATGGGCATGTGCATGAGAAGTTTCTTGTAAGTCATGCTAAAAATATGCCAGTCTGATTTGTCAGTGTATGGATGTAAATAATGCAATATCGCCCACTTCTTTTTTCTGGCTTTATTTTCCTTAAAATATAGACGTGTGTGCATTTTTAAAAAATTTGGTTTTGGCGTGGATTTACCATAAAGCAATATTCTTTTTTTTACAACACATCACTGAAAAATACGGTGTGGCTATATATTGTATTAGCTAATAGCCTTAAGAAGAGGGCTAGGAGCTAGGCCACTGAAGGCAGTGAGAGGATACAGCATCAGCAAGGACTGAGTCATTACTCCCTTCTTTTGGATAGAATAAAGGACAGAAACAATTTTTCCTGATGAAAGCAGACCACCCAGGTATTTCTGTATAATTACTTAGAAGGTATCATAGGCCTCCAGGTTGTGCTCTGAACCATTCGCATGCAAGCTAGCTCCATGAAATACATCAGTCCAGTCTTGTGCACAACTTGGTAAACTCTACTGAGAGCTGAAATATAGGATATTGTGTTCAGCCTTGTGCCAATTTGGTTGAGCATTTCTTGACTACAGCTGGTTCAGAGCTTGGCCAGAGCAAGCAAGTGGCTATCTGCATCTTGTAAAGTAGAGATGAAAGGCAAACAAGAGTCTGCGCTGTTCGGGGTGTGAAATTGTGGGGTTGGGGGGAGGCAATTCAGAAGTTTTCTGGCAGTGGAAGTTGGGGAGACCTTTCTTTTCTATATATTCGGGCAACAAGAATAAGGAATGCTGTGGGTTATGCTCCTTATGTATCTCTTTTAATGTGATTCCTGTTGTGTTATGCCAATTTGTACAAGCTGAAGTCTAGGAATGTCAGTGATTGATTCAAATTATAAAATAAATGGGAGGTTTATTTAGGGAGTTATTTAGGGAAGGGCATCCTTAAAACTGTGTTGCAGTGGGAGGTTGGAGACACGAGCATCTGCTCTGTGGACAAATTTAGTTATAAAACCCGGTTCCCTTATAGTCAGCAGAGCATACCTATCAAATTTGGGCCTTAGCTCACTTTCTTTCCATGGAGGAATTTCATCTTGTTTGAGCAGAACTGGAATTTTGACAGAGATGCTTGATTAGAATAAATGGAGCGTTCCTATTAAATGCAGGAGACTAATGAATCCATGGGTAAGCTCCATTAATTTCAATACAATGCTAAACATGTTAAATGTTATAAGACAGAGGTTGCTGCGTATGTGCACTTTCCAATTTCTTCAATGCTAAATTCTAGCTGATTTTAGATTGTTTTTTTAGTTTCCATAAAGCATGAGTATAACCAGTGTTTTCATGTTTAGAAAGGTAAATAAGCATCTGTTCTGTGGGTATAAAAAACAGGAAAAAATAATCTAAAAATATATTTTTAGTAGGATCTTCCATTCAAAAGTGGCTCCATTTAGTGCCTTAATTTTCAGAAAAATTGATTCAGACCCAGAAAAAATATTTGCCAATTTTCATCACAGAACAATATTTGCTTTTACACTAACTCTCTTCTCCCTCCCCAATAAGATTTCTTTTATATAAGAAAATAACAACAATAAACAGCCTAAAAACCAATGTTATAAGCATGATGGTATATTTTGCATTCTCATTTTATAATGCATTATTTCTATGTATTGACGTGACACATATCACGTCAACGAACACCAATCTAAACTCTACCTCTTTTCAAAAATACTGCTGCTGATAAATTTGGTTTATGGAGTTTTAGGAAATGTAAGATTCAACATGGGTTAAATAGGTGACAAACCAAGTGGAAGAGTGTAAGAGAGGTAAAACTGACCATTCCTCCTCCTCTTACCACCCTTGTAAGGGGCAAAAGTGATTTGGACAATATGTCATCCCATTTACATTCAGTTAAATAAAGTTATCTTGTCTTTTCTGTAGCCACACTTTCATACACACCATCTCCATTCTTCTCTTCCTCCTAAGACTTGCATCTCAGCATAGTGCTTGATAGAAGATCAAATTCTGCTGTAGGCTTTACAGTAGGGGAGTACAAGCAGATTAACAACTCACTTTCTTAATCTTTCTTGCTGGGACTTGGTCTTTCTCTAAGGATATTCTCCATAGTGAGATAGCCACCATAGTCGGGAAAAAAAAAGCCTGGCGATTCATTACAACACTTACACTGTTCAGTGTATACATCAACATAGTAAGGAATCACAAAAAGCTATGGATTTGCCTTTTATTGGCTTGAAAACATCCAAACTTGGATGTTTTCATCAAACGCTGCCCATCTGATAAAGCTGCTCCAGTGCACTGGAGTGTAACTGCTGATGTCTGATTTGAATGTCCTAAGACACCACTGTTGTTCTCCCTGGTTATATACTATAAAGAGTTTTTCTCTGCAGATTTTTAACTCCCTTTCAGGCAGTGGTGGGCTACGATTAGATCTTTCTTGGCCTCATAACCTACATGAAAGAAATCTATCTCCCTCAACCTTTCCTTCAAGGTTTCCTTTACGTTCCAGCTGCTAGGATGGCCTGGCTCAGAGCCATCTCCTGCTTCTTAGCAGCCTTCTTGGAGTGTGGAGGGGAACTGGGAACTGTGAGGGGAAACCTGGGCACATTATTCCAGCTACTTTCTTACCAGCACTGAGTAGAGAGGGATAATAATTTTTCTTGATCTGCTGGCCATACACTTAAAGTAGCAGTATGAGATACAGTTTGTCTGTGATCAGAGAATATGCTGTTAGCTCATTTGCAGCTTGGCACCAAATGAGATACAGTTTGTCTGTGATCAGAGAATATGCTGTTAGCTCATTTGCAGCTTGGCACCAACTTCCAGGTCCTTTTCAGCAAGGCAAAATGTCCATAAAGACAGATGCATCCTTTGGGGTGGGGGGAATACAATCTTTAAAACCAGCAACAACTGCTTCCTCCTCTCCCCTTTCAAAAGAGAAAAAAATCCCTCTGGTGCCTGCTTGTGAGCATGTGGTTAGAAACAATGATTTTGTTGAAACCAGGAAACAACGAAAATCTGTTGTTTCAAGATATTGCCAGGTAAAGCAGTGTCTCTAAAATCAACTGGTTCACAAATTCTGTAACTGTTAGTAAAAATAACATAGGCACTCCAAAGTATAAAACCACAGGCTTTCTAAGAATATTTTCACACAACATTAAAGTGCAAAGTTAAACTAGTAAGGCAACCTTCATTGCTGCTAATACATCGAGTCCTATAGCTGTCTATGTATTGTTACAACGAAAATAAATAGAACACTTAAGACAAGTGCTTTCTTTTTTTGGCATTGGCTATTAAAAAAAGACCTCTCTTCAACTTTTTTTGATACCATTCCACAGTGGGATAGCTGTTATGTATGAATCTTTTTGCTGAAAGGAATTTGAAATGAATTGTAAACAGAAAACAACCTCCCTTTTGATATAAGTGGAATTTTGTTCAGTACCAACTACTAGTAGCCATTAGATGATAAGTAGGGAGATTGGAGACATGTTTCTTGAAATCCTACATAGTATGCAGAACATGCTTTCATTGTACTTCCTGGCATTAAAAGATAATGTGCCTTATTTGGAAATATGATGATCAGGTCTGTTAAATCATGCTCAATCAGCTTACATAATAACACCTATATTTTGTTATTAATTTCAGATTTCAGAGACCTATGCCTTCCTACCGAGAGAAGCGGTGACACGATTTCTAATGAGCTGCTCAGAGTGCCAGAAAAGAATGCATTTAAACCCAGATGGAGCGGATCATAAAGGTAGTTTTAGTGTCAAACAGTGGGATGTAAAGTAATTTTATTTCTAATACCCATTTATATTTTCCTAGCTTAAGTGAGGGTTCATATAAATTTGGTAGACTGTAACAGTTCAGTAAGTCAGATCATCTCATTTACTTAAGCTGGAAGGTAGTGAATCTTCTGCTTTCACTTAAGGATGGAGTGTAATACCATCTGCACCCTCAATAGAAAGATGATTTTATCTGGAGGAAATAATTTCTTTTGCTATGGAAATGTTTGTATGGGCGCTTAAGCATAAGGAATAGGTAGGGTATATGGGCTGTAGTCATTCAGGGTAGAAGAACTCATCAGTTTTCAGGGTTAGAACTTGGTTGTCCTTTTTCTTTGGCACACTTCCATCTGTACAGCCTACAAACGATTGAAAATGCAAAAGTTAGAGCTAAAGGACATAACAGTCTGACTTTGACTGCAGAGTAGGCTGGCATAGCCTCCACAATTAACATATAATGCATAATAACTATTTTTTTGCAGATAATGGAAAACCTCCAACTTTGGTGACCAGTATGATTGATTACAACATGCCAATTACTATGGCTTATATGAAACACATGAAGCTGCAGCTACTAAACTCACAGCAAGATGAGGTAAAACCTGAAATCTTCTAAGTTTGGTTTTCTGTTCTCCTGTGTTCTTTTGTATTTGTCTTTGAGGTAGCTAGGAAATTGAAGTGAAGATGATTGTTGATCCCATCTTTATAATTTTGTTGCTAAAACAGTCAGTTTGAAGCCGAGGCAGGGTTTTTTTCAAGCAATCAGATTGAGAGAAAATATCATGACTTATGACCCTTCCGTGATTGGGGGTAGTGAGCTGTACTTTGAATTGCCTGCAAGTGCTCTTCACTGGACCAGTGGAAAGGGTGATGGTGGCAGGATGCCCACTAGAGACTTAGTTCTGTGCCCAGCAGTGACTTCCATTGTCTGCTTCTAGAAACCAATACCATCAACAGCTGAAATGAGTGCCATAGTGTTGTCAAGGTTAGCAACCATGATGCAACACATTGTACTGACAGAGATGAAAGTCCTGGCAAAAACAGTTGAAATCTTTAAGGCAAAAAGCTTAATAATAAGTGTAGGAGTTGCTTTTAAAATTTTGAATAAAAAGGCAAAAAAAAGAAGGAGAAGTAGACTGAGAATCAAGCTTCTTCTTAGAGAATTGGGGTTGAATTGTATTTATTTCGTCTTGAAGATTGTTTGATTTCTCTGATTTATTCAGAGTTTTCCCAGATCTTAAGAAGTGCTTCATCAATTGACAGGCACATACCAAATTATTTGTATTAACTTCATTTTTCTAGAAGTGTGTTCATTTACCATTTAAGCTGCCACATAGAAGCTCAGCTATGTGCCAGCCAAAAAATAATTCTGCATTCTGTGTCTTTCCGTCCAACTGCAAGATATTTTTTAATAAATAAAGCCTTCAAAAACAACCTTAGCAGCTGGATTATGTCAAGACCCTGACTGACTTCTGACTTGTGCAGAGTCAGCCAGATTTGTTTTCTCAATAAGTAGATATGGGCAATTGGTAGAGGTTTCATGAATTATTCAACCCTCCCTAGAACAGGGAATTCATCACTCTTCTAGAAATATCAGGATCCTTGTTTCAGTTTGGCCTTGTTTCAGTTTGGCCTATTTTTTTTTTTTTTTTTTAATTGCAGAGGGTGTAGGGAGAGATCTCTACCTCAAAGTTCTTAATGTATAAATACAGCCTGGTCATCTTTTCCTTCTATTGAGTCTCCTGATTATTTCAGGGATCTGGAAGCAGGGTTTCAAGGAGCAGGAGAGAAGAGGCTTTATTCTGCAGTAGCCTTAGGAATTAAAGGACTCCTTGGTTTCTATCCTTTGAGAATTACTACTTCCACAACAGGAGCAAGCACTCATGCTGGATCAGGACCACATGCCACGGAGCTTCTGCAGCCTGAATGTTTTGGTATAGCCTTTCTGGTCTGATGACTGAAATTTTTGTTAAAGCAGTTTTTCATCTAGACAAGCCAATGGCAATGATATGGAGGCAGCAGGACCTAATATTGCTTGGTATTTCCCTGCTCAGCTTGGTTTTGCAGCTCTGTTGTTACTGTGTATGAAATGCCTGCAGCAGTGGATTTATGAGAGTAATTTTTTGTATGTTTTAGTAATAATAATTTTTTTAGGGTAGAGTGGGCACAAGGAAAGTTCTCAAGATAATTCTTATGTCTTTTCTCAAAGCAGAATTTTGCCAAGGTTTTCTTTTCCCCCTGGGCTGTAAATTTGTTGCCCTGAGAACAAAATGACAGTGAAAAGGTTGTAGTACAAAGTAGCAAGATATCTGGTTCAAACTATTTCATGCACTTAAAAAAACAGGCTTGGGTTTGTAGGAAAGATTTAATCAATCGTATCTGTATTCTTGTGTGGAATTGAGACAGGAGTAAACTTGGATCCCACTGCTAGCTAGCACAATGACTGAAAGCCTCCTCATTCTCTCATCCTCGATTCCACATGTCTAAGCTGAGACCATTGGTAAGAGAGAAACAGGCTTCATCTAAAGGGAGAACTCACCACTATGTGGGAATTTAGAGCTGTGCTGCAGCTGCTATAAAGATGCCAGTGGTTCTCAGTTTTTGCTCTCATGCCCATGTGTCCATGCAGGTTCAGATAGATGTTTACACAGTTTGCAGTTTGGGAAGTGAGGTGGAGGTATTCCGTGGTGCTGTAGGCAAACAGAAGCTGCCTATGTGTGCTGTTTTATAACTATGCAAGTGTCAGCCAGAGCTCCCTTTCTGTGAGCCCATCAAACTGCCTAACCTCAGAACTGAAATATGTAAGCTGCTGCTTGCTGGTTCCTGCAGGATTCAATAAGAAATACCCCTGCATTTTAACAGAGACACAGCAATCCAGAAGGCCTGGGGGAGTTTGTTTTCTTATCCTGCTCTTTGAACAAGGAGGGTGCATTTTCCCTAAACCTCAGACCCATCTGGCATGTGCCCTGGCCCTGTGTGTCTGGAGCAGGAGGCTGGTGGGCACCATGGTTCATCTGTGAGGGCAGTGTTTGGGTGTTTGCTGCTGCTGTAACTGGGGTGCTCCTACCTTATGTAAGGCAAGACAGACAGCTGCCTGTTAGAGGAGCCCTCACTTTTCCATTTGTTTTTTTACAAATCTTTGAGAACAAGATATGTTTATTTCCTTATTCATCGTTGTCCTGCTGTGGCAGTGCAGAACTACCTTACCTTGTGTGTTGTCCCACTCTTGCTCCTGAATGGCATTTGCAGTACTTCATCCTAATTTAACATGAGTCATTACTGCAGGGAACTAGCTTTCTGAAAACAAGAGAAATGTCCGTGCAAACTGGAAACATTGCTGAGACCCAGGGGAGGAACTGATTTAAGTGTCTAGCACTCAGGAAGAAGGAAGCAGCTATATTAATACCTGCAGTATCCACTTCACAACAAGTACACAGTAAATCATATTCCAAAGATTGCTGTTTTTCTAGGTCAGTTCTGGTGAACAACCCAGACAAATAGTCAGAATCCTGTCTTATCCTGTTTTGATAAAAAAAAAAAATTAGAAAAAATTAATTGGAAAAATATTTCAAACATTTTCAGGACATACAAAACTATTTGCCATATTTTTCTCTAAGTTCTTTAAAGTACTTTTCCTCTTAATGAAAATATATTGCTTTAGGTTTGTACATTGCCTCAGCCATTTCCAGAGCAAGACTTGTGGATACTTAATTTCTAATCCATGAGTGGATGTGTGAACTTCAGTGGGACCGAAGCAACTGAAGTCAAACATGTATTTGAATATTTTCTGGACTAGGTCCAAAACTGTTTTGCTTTTATAAATGGAGATAATGATCAGGATTTTTATTTTTTGCCCTTTTTATCATCCCTGTTAGATGCTCTGCAACTGGACTTGATGAATAAATCATATTAAAGACGTATAATGTAGAATAAATTTGCAGTGATTCTCCTGTAATTATATTACTTTTATTTGCCACTGACTGTCATGACCATGCTCAGAACTTTTATAAGCTTTCTAATTTTCATAGATGCTTCTTTAAACACAGTGTAAGTATGACATCATGTCAAGGGAATTTGATCATGGATTCATACTAGGTCAAGTTGCCATTTGGAAATACCTTCCTGTGAGTCTTTGTGGTTTAACCCCAGCCAGCAGCTAAGTACCATTTAGAGGCTTGCTCACTCCTCTCCCTGTTCTAGTGGGATGGGGGAGAAAATCAGAAAAAAGTAAAAACGTGGGGGCTGAGATAAGAATTTTCCAATAATTAAACAAAATAAAATATACTACTACTACTGCTACTACTAATTGTAATGAAAGCAGAGGTAGAGAAGGAGGAATAAAACCCAAGAAACACATGTGATGCCAAATAAAATTCCTCACCACCTACTAAATGATGCCCAGCCAGTCTCCCAGCAGCAACTGGCCCCCTCTGGTCAACTCCTCCCAGTTTATTTACTGGGAATGATGCTGTATGGTATGGAACATCCCTTTGGCCAGTTCTGTCCTGGCCATGCTCTCTCCTGGCTTGTTGTGCACCTGCTCACTGGCAGGGCATGGGAAACAGGAAAGTCCTTGATGTAGAGTAAGCACTGCTTAGCAACAAGCAAAACATCAATGTGTTATCAACATTATTCTCATACTAAATCCAAACACAGCACTGTACCAGCTACTAAGAAGAAAATTAACTCTAACCCAGCCCAAACCAGGACAGTGGTCATTCACAGGGTTACTGACTTCCATTTGGGAAAGGTAAAAGATTCAGGCAGGGAATATAGTGAGGTCTCTTCAGCCAAATTCGAATAACAAGGACTTGGTATGGGATCTCTAGGTAGCAATTATTTTCTGGAAAATACTATGGAACTGCTATGTAGTATCCTCATAGTTGAACTAATTACATTTGTCATATTATCATACCACATAAATGCTGTATTTTCCTTCCTCTTCTTGATGTGCTCTGCTTGTTTTGTTATATACAAAAATATTTAGCATGATTACACTCCACAGAGGGTGTGAGTGAAACAAATGGGAAGAGGATGAACTGCACATATAATGTGAACAGTGTACCATGTTTTCTGACATGTCTCTTTCTGTTTGCAGGATGAAAGTTCTATAGAAAGTGATGAGTTTGATATGAGTGACTCAACTAGAATGTCAGCTGTGAACTCTGACCTCAGCTCAAATCTGGAGGAGAGAATGCAAAGTCCTCAGAACCTCCAAGGCCAGCAGGATGGTAAGGCTCTCATTTTGTACAGAAAATGTGGCGTTGCCGTGTCTTTTTTTTCTATTCTGTGTTTTCATTTAGAATTTGACTTTCTTCATAGTGTGTTTCATTAGGTAATTTGAAATACATGTTCCCTATATCTCAGCAGGAAGAAGAAGAAGTTAGGGGTTTTTTTGCAGGTTAATTTATTTGTTGCTTAGGAAACAGGTGAATGCTTAGATCACTATATGTTAAGTACTATTATCTTACTGTTTTTATACATATATCTGTAGTGTGACTGTGGAGAGGCATAAAAGGAAATGAAACTCAAACCTTTCTGAGGCAACCCAGAAATCTGAGAAAGTTGATTTTACAAGGAAGGAGAGCAGTGTCACAGAAGCTGGTTATTTGAGAGATAGGAACTGGGATGTGATATTCAGAAGAAAGGATGAAAACAAAAAATTCCTATAGGGAAATAGAGGCAAAAGATGACAAAACAGTGAGCAGCATTGTACATGTGAATGTTAATTGTTTCTTGTTTATAACACAAAGCTACTTTTTGGTCAGAGATGAAACTGCCTTACTTTGCATTGAAGGTGCATAGGTGTGTAATCTTTGGTTTCAGCCCTTGTTATAAAGCAAGTTAAATAAGCCTGGTTTGAAATGGACTTTCTTCTGGATTATGGAGCTCACAAAGAGCCTGTCTACTACTGACTGTGACAGTGGCTCATGAGTGGCACATGAATACACAACACCCAAAGTGCAGGTCTATTCTACTGCTGTTAGAAACAACACATTGCAATTCCGTACTTGCTGCTTGGGAATTTCCTGATCATGTGTGCCATCAGAAGTGCTTCTTCTATTTGTCTTGAACACTAAATATATGGGATTTGACAGCAAACTTGGATTCTTTGCACTGCATGCATCATTGTAATTGGCTAGCTGGTAAGCTATTTAGGTGAGAATGGGTGTGGTGCATAGTGGTTGATAGGATCCAGTGGTGGGTTGGATCTTCAGCTGAGTTGCTCTCCAGACAAATAAAGGAGTAGAACGTCTGTGATAATTTGATAGGCCAGATTCTAACCACGACTGCCTTTTGTCTGAGTGTCCTCAAGCTATGACAATTTTTTTTCAAATTTTAACTTAATTTCTGTCTACATATGTTCACTAAAGGAGCAGTTCTGATGCACATGATGCATGAAAAGTTAGTTCACTTTCCCGTTGAAGTTTGACTTTTCACAGGGATAATACATTATAGTAGTACTGCTAACTTAGAGGTTTCAGGGATACTTATGAAGGTGCTATTTTTAAATGTATCTGGCTTTCACTGTAATACTATACTGTAGAAGTTTCACATATATAATTTCTTAATAATAATTGCATGCATGCATATTTCTGAAATAAAAATTATAGCTCAGTACAGTAACCTGTGAAGAAATGCCTGTCATACATATCTTAACACCTGCTGCAACCAGATTCATGTGCCACATCTAATCATATTAGAACCTAAGTATGAATGATAAAATGCTGCAAATCTGTCACTTGCTATTTGAAATGTATGGGAAATAAATCTACTGTGGTCTTTGAACTTCAGACAGTGTGATCTTACAGTATGGCTTTAAATCTCTCAGCTTTCCTTCCCTTCCTCCCAGATGGTACTTGCTTACCTTCCTAAGGCAATCCTATTTTTTGCTGCATCTTCTGGCTAAAGCATCTGCTGATAGAGAGATTTGAAATAGCAGCTCTCTTCCTGCTTCATGGTTTTCCTTTGCTAGCTGTTGTCAGGTAGCAAACCTAAGTGTGACTAGTTATAGCACCACTGCTGTTTCAGATGTGGGAGAAGAGGCTGAAGGAAGAGCAGAAAGACATGAGAGAAGTGGGGGGGAAGAAGAATGATAGGAGAAGGCAGGAAAAAAGAAGATTAGAATAAAATAAAGAATATGAGAGGTAGAGGAATGGAAGTTGGAACAGGAAGGAGGGAAGATAAAAGGGAACTTAAATGAACTTAGAAGTACAATCCTTTTTTGCTCTCACAAGCTGCATTGTAAAATTTTACAAATTTAATCCTTAATTATAGTGCAAGCACACCAAAATCATCACCAAAGCATGAAACTGTGTGTCTAAAGTGATTCTTGCTCCCTTCCCTCTAACATTCTGTATGTCTAGGAAAGTTTATGTCAGCCACCACATTCAGCCTATAGATGAAGACACTTGGCATTTGCCTCATCTGATATGTGTTTGCTGCATCCTGGCAGGTGAAAACTTGCTGTTGCATAAGGTTGCCTGTGCACATGCAGTTGGAAATGGTGTCTGGGGTGGAATGGGACAGCACAGGTCTTCTGCTGCCCCAAGTCTGCCCTCTTTGCTAATGGAAATCATTCAGAAAACTGCTGCCTGGGGTGGATTAAGGACAGCTCCAGTGCACCTAAAGGTGATGTGTTTAATCACTTTACTTACCTGGTTTTCCATGTGAGGTAGCACGAGAATATTTTGGGACATCTCCCATTTTTTTTCCTATGAATTTCAATTGATTTTGGACTAGAATATAAACAGTCTGTATACCCTAGAGGAATATAATAGTGAGCAGGGCCATGCTACTGAGGGATAGATGGAGGCTCCTCTTCCAGTTCTGTTTATCAGAGCATCAGAATGCTGACACTGTCTATGTAAAAGAAATAAGATGCTTTCATAGCCTCATCCCTTGGGGCTGTACTTGCATCCTATTTAGGGATTTTTCTTTGGGAGTCCATTACAGAGCTTATACTAGAAAATTTGACCTGAGGTTTCTCAATGTCTTCCAGCCCAACAGTGTGTCCTGTTTCTCATGGTTAGGTTGCTTGAACCTAAATAGAATAAAGGCAAGTATGAGGGCAACTCGCAGTATCAGCTGAAAGCAATAGACTTCTTCACCCAGAAATGCTGTGGTAGGTGAGAAAAATGCTGAGGAGGAAGGGCACAGAGACGGAAGGTGCATATTTGCTTAGAGTAGATGGGTGCTGGTACTGCACAAAAGTCCTGGGCTCTGCAAGTGGACTGAGGCTTCGTAATATTTTTATTAAGCTTATTAGGTGGAAAGGGTACAGGGAATTAAGGAAGTAATGAAAAGTGTGGAGAGTTGGTGAATTGTATCCATGGTACTGAAGTTGCTCCAATACTACTAAGGACAGTTCTCACTTTAAATCAGCCTTTGTATGCTTTTAAATAACAGGGTCTTGAGTAACACCTGCTGATGAATGGCTGAAAACAGCATCCTGAGCACCTGCAGGGCTGCTGCGATGATGGGGTAGGAGTTGGAAAAGGGCTGCTGGTCTTCCCTGGGGAGTTAGAAAAGGAAAGGAGCTCTAATTTACAATTGGTCCATTCCCCAGCTGGGAATGGAGTATGGCTCTCTGCTTGCCAGTGCCTCAGAGGTGTTTTCTCTAGCAGCCAGCTGGATAACAGAGCTTCAAATTGCTGATGTGTTCCTTTCTCTTTTGCTTGCCTCTTGCTTGCCTCTGTTTTCTTGCTTCCCTAGACATGACAGTTCTGTGTCCTAAGCTGGTTCTTTGGAGTGAGCCCTCTGTACAACTCATGTGCAGGCAAAGCTCCCAGTTGAGACCTGTCTTTAACTCTCCTTTCTCTTAATAATGCTCTTGGGACTCTGATGTTGCTGGATCAAACCCTTTTGCCCATCTCAGACCACAGACAGCAGGCAAGGTTTGTGAACTGAGTTGGAAAAAAAGGAGCTTTTTTGTTTTTTAAGTCAGTGGTTCAACCTGTTCAAAAAGATTTTTGTAGTGAAAACTGACCTCTAGATAGGTCTTCAAAGGAGCAGCAACAGCTTCTACCCTGAGTGAAAATGGGACTTTTGTTGCCCTTGCCTGTTAGCTGGAGCCCTGTGCAGAACAGCTGGGTGTGTTTCCCTCCTCACTGTGGTAGTTCATTAGTTATCAAAACATGAGATATTTAGGGGGATGCTCCGATTAGAGGAAGTTAAGAACCGGTACAACCCTAGAAGTGAGGAGAATTAAGTATAAATTTGACATTGCATTTTTCTTGTTTGTTTTTTACTATGTGAGCTATCAGGTAAAAGTCAGGGATGAGACTATTTGACTGTAACTCAATGAAAGATGCAGGACTGATTTATTTTCAGTATTTCTCACTATACTGAGCTATACCAAAACATATCAGTGATTAGTCTGGATTTGGGTGGAGGGACTGTGTTCTCTTCAATCTAGTTTTTAGAAAATTATAGCTACACGTTTATCCATATTTATATACAACTGCCTCTCACAGGCACCGTGTGGAGACATATAGGAGCTTATAGGAGCTATCCCTGACAAAATGTGTCAGAAGTGAACCTTTAACGGGGGTTGTGCTGTCAATTTACATGTAGAGATTAATAGGCTTTTCCTGGTTGCATTTTTTTCCAATTTATAGAAAATTGAGCAATAATAATGTAATGCAATGGAGGATTATGTCTTTGAGTAGTTTGTGATCACTTGGATAATGCCAGTTCTCTTTCCTTGGCATGTTCAAATTGCCACATTTTACACAATATAGATGTAGGAAACCTGGCTGTTAACATTAACTATTCCTTTCACTCATTTATGTTTGTGACAGATGCAAGTATTGGAATCAGCCATCTAAATACCTGTTTTCTGCATCAAAGCTGTAATTGCTGCACAATGGCTTCACCTGAAATAAGTAACATTAGCTGATTAAGTTGTCAAAACTGACTGTCTATGCAAGAGTGCAGACTTGCTGTTGATTTTTCTCTCTGAACTAAGTCCAAGCCAAGAGTTTAATCCATCATCTCATTCTGAACTTGTTATACTGTTGTACTTCTTTCTGCTTTTGTCTTTATTCCACTGAAACCTGGAGTCCCTGTCTTGAAACACTGACTTTTTTTTCTTCTCAAAGCAATTTAAGTTCAAGATAAATGAGTCCAAGCACCAACTGCAGGCCAGAGTGTAGACAGATTGGTGAAAGAGCATAATGGAGTAAATTGTCTCTGCTGTTGACAATGTATTGGCCCTGCTCTTGATCTTGAGTAAAGTGAGTGGTAGCAAAGCCAACATAAGAGCAGATGATTCCCAGCATTAAATCCATGGCAACTTTTTTGCTGGTAACTAAGAATTTTCAGTGGAAATCTTATTTTAGATTAATTTATAAAGTCAATTTACATCAAGAGGTATTGTGCTTTTAATTTTTTTTTAAGCACAGAAAGGTTTTACAAATGTCCTTGTTCTGTATGAGGTCTAAGTCCACCTGACTTCAGTAAAGGCCCACTAAAGGCTAGCCAAACTGTTTGCAGAGTTTAGATGTCTTTTACTAAAAACCTTTACTTCTTTAGGACTTCAAAACAAAGCACCTGACATTTCTGTGGTGTATGGGATAGACTGAAATTACCACATGAACTCATAAAGCCTTAATAAAAATATTAAAAATAAAATAAAAAGCAGTCTGCCAGTTTTCCCAGATGCAGCTTCATATACTTTTAGAAAGCCTTTTCATTTTAGGGACTTTTTGTGACTTGACTGGTTTTATTTGCAATCTGTAGATCTGTATCAACAAAGCTATAATGCTATTAAAGTTGTTTATAATGCGTATACTTTATACAAGACATTGGACATGCAAAGTTAATAAGCATTTTACTGTGAAGAAAAAGGTAATTTTTGCTTAATCGTGAGCGTTGATTAAGAATGTTAGCTTATAAAGAGGATAGAAAAACCATTACTATTCTTTTTTCTTTGGTGAAATGGCAGACCATTTAAAATTACATTTGAGCTAGGACCAGGCAATCTGACAATTTTATCATATATTCAGACCTTCCAGTCTTGTTCAAGCCACTGAAATTTGCAACATTTTGGGCAATAATCTCACTTCTTATGACTAAGAGTGAAACAATATGTACTAGTTTTCTGAAAGTGAAAATCTAAGATACCTGCCTGTCTCGTGGCAGTGGAAAAGGAGTACAGATGCGACATACGGAAGCAAAGATCTCCTGTCTCTGCAGCTGTTGATCTGCCACTTTTTGCAAGCACCAGCTTTCTTACTGTAAGAAGCAAAAGACAGTGCAGTCACACATATATGTTTCTGAGTAAGTCTATGGGCTGCACTGAAGTGTGTCACAGATGTCAAAACCACAGAGGTTTCTTTAGACAAGCAGTTAGCTATAATATGTTGCTCTGTCTGAGAAAATCAGTATCATCTTCACCTAAGCAAGGTGTACCTGAGGAACTGGCATGTAATGCTATTTCGCTTCAGTGGAGCTACACCTGGAGCAATTTACCTCATCAGGTTTGGTTTGATGGATTATTATTTGCATAAACCAATGCATTGCAGTGGAAGGTGTCTCTGCTTATGTTGGGGAGGTGCAACTAGATGATCTTTAAGGTCCCTTCCACCCAAAACATTCTATGATTCTGTGATTTAAGAAAGAGGAGGAAAATGGTGAAACATGACCAGAAATTCAGAGATTTGGAAATCTAGTTTAAGTAGTGTTTTAATGGTTTCTTTAGAAATGATAACTTATCAGTGCAAAAGGCACTACGAGTTACACTGTAATGACTCTTGAGCAGTTCTACAATGTCACTGACAATGAATTTTACTGAGCCTGGGCAAGAGCTTGAAAGGTTGCTGCAGCTGCGTTAGAAACTTTCAGCCCTAACATCCTTAAGGAGAGCTGGGTGGAATTTTCAGCAAATCAAGTATTTTAATGGACTGGCTGCTGACGAGGCAGCTGCTGTGTGCATTGTCATCAGAATACTGTGCTGATACATGAGGCACTTCTATTGTATGAGAGATGAAAATCTTCCTTTGACTCTACACATAATTCAGATTTGTTCAGAATTAATCATCAACATTTCTCAGTGGAAAGCACTCCTTCCTTCCTCCTGGACCTACCTAATCATGGTCTCAACCCTGGATTTGGACATGAGCACCCATCTCACTGAAGCATAGCAAATGAAGCATAGCTTTTATAACTGACTCTTTTAATATGTAGAGTTACTGTATTTACATTTGCTAGTTGCAAGCACCTTGTGAGTTGGCTATAGTGAATATCTCCCCCCTGCTCCATGTTACTTCTGTGTGTCTCATTCCATCTTATAATAACTTGTGTTCTTTTTCTGACATGTCTCTGTTTGTTTCTTATCTTATACTGTAATTTGCTTTAGAGACTAAAATATTATTAAACATGAATTATGCATTGAGCAGGCTCTCTGCTAGAGTCTGAGTGGTCTGTTGCAACCAGAGAACAATCTTGTTTCCCGCACCACCCTTCCAGCTGCACAACTGTCACTTTCTATTACGCTTGCCTTGAACAATTGAGTGTGGCTTGTAATGACAATAATTGCCTCAAAATTGTTTGTCATGTTTGCCTTGTTAGCAACAAACTAGTAACTGTTGGTTACAATCAGGTTCTCAGCTATTACTCCATAATTACATCAGGGAATACTTGCAGCCAGTAATAGCTGAGAAATTAGAATTATCTTTTCACAAGTAACACTAAAATGCTTGCAGACCATTCACTCTATTCACAGCCACTCATTTTTACATCAGCAATCTAGTGGTAAGTGAAGCCTATCCCCATGTAAAAGGCTAGCTGCAGACCTGTATCCTTTTGCATCTTCAGAGCAGTTGTACTAGTGTTGTATGTGTCCTGTAACAATAGATATTTCACTTTGGCCATAATACTAACCAACCAGTATATCTCTTCCTTATGCACATACTGAAGGGAGTCTGCTTTTGATTTCAGTGTGCAAGTCCTTGTAGCAAAGCTTAGCTAGATTTCTGAAAGTGTTGTTTGGTTTTGGTTGATATTCTTTGTTTTTTTCCCCTGTCTTAGCATATCTCAGGCTGTTCCCTCCTATTTCTCTTTAACATCAAAAAAAAGGAGGGGCATTCTGCTAGAGAGATTTAGTTTTGCTTTCCAGTAAAGCCACTTTATCCATTTTATCCTTTCATACGTACCACTTTGGCAGAGGCTATGTGCACAGATTGCTTGATTTAATTTGTCTACTTCCTTGTAGTATAGGTGGAGGGTTTTTTTCATAGTTACTGTTAAAATGCATGCTAGGCATTGACTCCCGTTTTTTTTCCTATTACGTATACTGTAGAATAATATAATAGAGCATTTTTTTTTCCAGGAAAAGGATTGTAAAAGAATGTGCTTTAAAGAAAATTAAATTTAGCCATTGATTCTTCAGTATGTTATATTTTAATTATAGAAGCTGTTAATTTTTTTTTTTCTGAACAAGAAATTCCCTGGAGACATTGGGCTGTCTTGTGAAAGATATTTTTAATGGAAATTTCTTTGAAGCATTTCTTGTTTGATAAAATATTTTTAATGCTGAATGTTTAAAATTAGTAGTAATATTTTTAACCAAATGCAAATAGTTTGATTACAAGAAAAAACGAGTATTTTTTCAGTATTATTATGAGTATTATTTCAGTAATTAAAACACTTTGGAATTGATTATATATATTTTCCTGAGATTTGTGAAGAAGTGTTTTCAAATAATTGGTTTAATGTTGCTAGACAGTCACCATATTCGTTGTCCTGAGGCAGAGCGACGTGCCATCTCTGGCACTTCTTAATAACAGGATGGAAGAAACGATGCAATCATCCTGAAAGTTTCAGGATAGGCTGAACTCCAGTGCTGTCCTCCAAGTATTCATGCACACTGAGAGCCTGGTTACTGTGAGAAAGGTAGAAGAGTTGGTTTGCAGGCTGACTGGAGATGGAAAGATACAAGAACAATTAAATATAGCATCAGCACAGATTAGAATACAGTTTGTCTCATTTATTTTAGCACTTGGTGACTGGTTAACAGCCTGCTGGGAGGTGTGTGAGGCTCAGGCAGTCTCTCCACTACTGCATGCCAGGTGGACACTGACCAGTTGTGACCACTGCAGCAGCAGCCTTCCAGACTGACAGACAGACTTCAGTAGCTACTCAGACCCACTCTGGGAAAAGATGTGGAGGAGCACACTATTTAATTGCCTTTGTTGGCTCTACTATGTGTGATGCTGAGAGACCAATTCAGAACCTCAGTTGTAAGCGCTGGCATTACTAATAGAATAAATTAAGATAAAAGCTAAATTTATGTAATATACAACTTTCAGACTCAGGTGCACAGAACTGAAGAGAAATCGATGCCTTAAGTCAGCTCCAAGAAGCTTTTCTCCACTTTCATCAGATAACAACTCATCAGGACACCGGCCTTGCCGCCAGAATGTGACTTTCCAGAAGAGAGTTGGCCTTGAGATCAGTCTCTACTGCAGAAGTCCCTGCTTGTGGGGATAGTTGCATATTCGTGTTTAAAGTCTTTCCTCTGCACTTCAGTTTAATTTCAGTGTTTTTGCAAGCTTCCTTTTTCATGACAGTAATCAAGAAGTCAGTTTCATGCATCTCTGGAGGACTAGTGACTGCTTCTACTGAACTTCTAGCTGTTCTGATATCCCGTGTGCTTTACTGGGTAGAGTTCCCCAAGTAGAAGGCAGAGTGATCCTTGTTAATAACCATCCAAGATCCCTGCTATAAACTGTTAAACTTTTGTAAAATTAGTAATTCCTTCTGACTGGAAGATGGAGTTCAAACCTCTATGCTTAGCTTTTTGTACTCTGAAATTTGAATTTCACATAAGCGTAGACATTGGCAAGGAGATTTAAATAAGATCACAAACCATAAAAGAAGCATGTGATTCACTAGCAGCTTTTAAATAAGGAAATAGTAAGAGATACTTTGGGGCAACAATTGATTAGAAAATCTGATTTTTTGCTTTGAGAAACTGTAATAAAACCATTATATCAACAGACTAATCTTAAGAGTGACAATTGCTATTACTAGTTTGATAGGAAAAAAATTAGGAGATGCAAACTGGGAATTGTTTTTTTTTCCCTTCTGCAAAACAGAGAGATGACATTTCAGTTACACAAATTTACTGTTCCAAGAAGAACTAAAAAATGAAGTATAATAAAATTTTAATGACTTAATTGGCAAAGACATGCAGTGAGTTTGTTATGTCACACTATTGAAGTGTCTCGTGGATGGATATTCTGAAGGGAGCTGATGCTGCAACCTGTCAAAGAGAGAATGGCAAGACAGAACTACATGATGTGGGAACTCTTAATGTGAATTACTTGGAATGGAAGAAATAAGTCCTCTTCAAAAGGAGGTGGTACAAATAGTGAGAGCAGCAGGGTGGTCTAGAGAGCTAGAAAGTAAATGGAAGCAACCAGTGCTTTCAAATCAGTTTTTAAAAAGACTCCTTGCATGTGTACAAAGAAGCTATAATTCTCAGTAATAGTCTTTGAATAGTTTACATGTTTGGTTACATCTTCTAGGATTTCTGTTTGTTTAAAAAAAATTGGTAAAAGATTTTAAAAAGCTATTCCTCTGAGGTAACTCTCCAAGGATTGTATTTGTATCAAAAGTTTAAAAGAACTTTGACTTTTAGCGCCTTGGTTTTTAGACATTTTATCCAGCATGATCATCTCCAAAAGACACAGATGCAATGAAAATCTTACTGAAATCAATCATGAGTATTTCTATGTACTCCAGTGGAGACAAGGTTTCACCCTGCATGTTTTCATAATAGGTACTCTGTAGCTGAACGAATCCTGAAGTAGTTATTGTGGGCACTGAAATTGCTACTGCCTCTAATTAAACCATCAGTGCAATTTATGCAGTGATGATAAGCTTTAATTCAGCAAGTTAGCCAAGCTCTGTCTGTTCCTGTATCTTCATTTCTTCTTTCTGCTACATTTCTGCAGTTCTGTACTAGTTATGTGTGCTCTCTAGGAACTGTTCATCTTAGATTCTTGGAGCAGGCTCTAATCTCTGGTTATTCCTGTAAGACTGCAGTCATAGATTTGCAGTTGTACACATTATTATATCTTCTGCAAATATGCCCTACTTTAATTAAAGGCATGGATGTTGTAAACCCTCTTAGCAAGGACAAATATTTTTCTCTTCTCTGAGTCATCTGTTCAGCAATGTGCTTCCATTCACCCCCTGGGAAAAAATGGGGCCTAAAATGATTGCTTGCTCTAGAAGTTGAAGAAAAGGTAGTGACAGCACTAAAAGGCAAGCAGCACATGTAGATTTCAGAGTGAAACAGCAAGGCCAAGTTTTTCACAATAATTTAAGAAAGAGTGTTCCATGGTGATTCTTAAACTTAATTATCTCCGTTGGCATTGTAAAGTGTTAATTTCAATAGAAGCTTTCTTAAATGCAGCTTTTCAAAGGACAGGGTAGACATGGTAAAACTATTATTTTTCTGAGAAACAATTTCTCACCACCTAGGAAACTGTGTACACTTCTAGACTTTTACAGGCAGCTCTGATGCTATCATGGCCACACAAGAGAACAGGGTTTTTGGAGAAGAACTTCTACTGCACAGATAATTTACTTGGGTGGGTAGTGGTAGCCTATTTGTCCTTTCTGTTTCTTAAAATCCCTTCCAGTGTAATGCTTAGTTTAGAGTAGTCCAGCATAGAATCATGGAATCATAGAATCATAGAATCGTAGAATCGTAGAATTGTAGAATCATAGAATCATAGAATTGTAGAACAAGCTGAGTTGGAAGAGACCCACCAGGATCATCGAGTCCAACTCCAGGCCCGACACAGGACACCTCAAGAGTCACACCATGTGCCTGAGAGCATTGTCCAAATGCTTCTCAAACTCTATGAGGCTTGGTGCTGTGACCACTTTCCTGAGGAGTCTGTTCCAGTGCCCAAACACCCTCTTGGGTGAAGAACTTTTTCCTGTTATGCATACTAAACCAGTCCAACTCAGCTTCATGCCATTCCCTCGAGTCCTGTCACTGAGCATAAGAGAGAAGAAATCAATACCTGCCCCTCTGCTTTCCCTCACAAGGAAGTTGCAGACTGCAATGAGGTCTCCCCTCAGTCTCCTCCAGGCTGAACAGACCAAATGACCTCAGGCACTCCTCATAAGGCTTCCTCTCAAGGCCCTTCACCATCCTCCTGGCTCTCCTTTGAATGTGCTTTAATATTTTAATATCTTTTTTATATTGTGGTGCTCAAAACTACACACAATATTCAAGATGAGGCCGCCCCAGTGCTGAGCAGAGCGGGACAATCCCCTTCCTTGCTCGATACAGTGCCTGATGCCCCCCAGGACAGGCTTGGCCCTCCTGGCTGCCAGGGCACTGCTGACTCATGTTCAAATTGCCATGGACCAGGACCCGCAGGTCCCTTTCTGCAGCACTGCTTTCCAGCATCGCATTCCCCAGTCTGTACACACAACCAGGGTTACCCCATACCAGATGCAAGTCCATAGTCTGTGTGGCAGTTCTGTTCAATTTATGGCTTTTTTTTTCTTTAGGCTAGCTTTGAGGCCTTCTAGTGCATCTGCTGTTTTTTGTAGATGCTTGACATGAGCCTCTGTGAGTAGAAAAGGATTCTGCAATATGGTTTCAGGGAGAAGGACAACAGGGATGTCCCAAATCTGGCATGTCCCAGTTGAGCACGCTATAATGGAACAATGGCCCTTTGCTTCTTAGCTGAAATATGTTGTAGGACCCTGTGTTCCTTGTGATCTGGCTAATGCCTGGGCACTAGCAGACTGGCCAGAAAGATCCCAGGCCTAACTGATCATCCAGTACACACATGCAAGGGAGAGAGCAGATGTTAGCAGTACCAGTATCTGTGGTTCTTTTAATGTGTAGGCAGATAGAAGAGAAATAACTATTTGGTTTTTGAACTCTTTCTTCTTGCAGAATGAATTTCTCATAATAATAAGGAGTTTCTTTAAAGATATTTCTGTCTCGTGGGTCAGGAAGAAATCTAGTCTCCTATGCTGTCTGACTACCTCTTGGGAATACTGCAATTAGCTACACTTTGAACCTGAATAAAAAAATGAGGAGAAACCACTCTCTGGACTCCTCCATTATTGCTGCCCAGAGTGAAAACTGTCCCACTTCAGCACCCTTCAAGGCAGGAAAATTTTATTTATTCTACTTTCCTATGTGAGTATGTGATGAATGCCTTTCCACTTGCCTCTCCCTGTCTGTACACACAGATGTGAACAGAAATCAGTTCTGAGGAAAAATCCAGAGAGCAGAGGACCAGGAAGGCTGCGTAGGGAGTAGCTGAGATTGAACTTGCCAAGGTTGTTTTTCCAGCAGCATTTATTAAAATAAAGTTAGCACTGAGTTTCATGTTGGCCCAGTTTTATATTTATATTTATATTCATATGACACAATATTTATATTTATATTCATATTACACAATATGAAACAATTATAAATCTAATTCAAGTTTACACAAACATATCTATTACTATGAATATATTTTCTATTCGTAGGCTTTATGCCCATATTTATAAATCTATATTTCTCTTAATCACAAATATGGAGATATATATCTTTATATAGATGTCTATTTCTAAATAAAGTGAACAGATCACTGATTTTTTTTTCCATGCATTTTTTTTAAGCATGCATTTTCCTGTACTCTAATTAGAGATGGTCTCTGAGAGCTCAGAAATACCAGGGGCCCGAATTTCTAAAGAGGCAATTATGTGAAGGCTAAATCCAGCCAAAGCAGTATATATTCCAATACTCACGAATCTCTGAGGCAATAAAGCAGAGCTCATAGAATTGTAAAATCACAGAATATCAGGTTGGAAGGGCACCTCAAGGATCAACTGGTCTAATCTTACTTGACAAAAGCATGGTCTGTACAACATGGTCCAGCACGTTGTCCAGCTGCATCTTAATTATTTCAATAGCTGATTGTTGTCATTGTGAAAATTTTTCTTCTTGTATCTAATCAGAATCTCACCAGAAGTAGCTTGTACCCATTACTCCTCATCTTTTCCATGTGACTCCTTGTAAAAAAGAGAATCCTTATCTTCTTTGTAGCCATCCTTTAAATACTGGAACATGGCATCGAGGTCTACCCTAAACCTTCATTTCTCAAAACAGAACAAACACAGTTCTTTTAGCCTTTCCTCATACAGCAGGCTTCCCAGTTGTTTGATCGTCTTTGTGACCCTTCTCTGTACCTTCTCCAGCCTTTCCACACCTTTCTTTGTGTAGCAGGAACCAAAACTGCACACAGTATTCCTGGTGCAGTCTGACAGGCACTGAGAGTGTATCTCTGCTGGTGATGCTCTTGTTGACACGACTCAGCATCTTGTTGGCTTTCTATGCTGCAGCAGCACAGTGCTCACTCATATTGAGCTTGTTGCCCACCAGGACTGCCAGGTCCTTTTCTGCAGAACTGGTTTTTACCCCCTGGGTTGATCCCATACTGTGTTGCACTCCTGGATTGTATTTTCCCAGGTGCCAAACCTTACACTAGTCTTTGTTAAACTTTGTAAGGTTCTTGTTAGCTCACTCTTCTAACCTGTCCAGGTCTTCCTGCAGTCTGGCTCTCCCTTCTGAAATGCCCTCTTTCCTACTCAGTTTGATATTGACAAACTTTGTCAGTACACTTGATTCCATCTTCCACATAATCTGTGACGATATTAAACAGCATTGGGCCCCACATGGATCCCTGGGGGACCTCACTTCTGGCAGGTTCCAGTTTGAAAAGAAGCTGTTCACCACCACCCTCTGGGTGCACCCTGTCAGCCAGATACCCACCCACCACACGGACCACATCTCTGGATCATATCGCATCACTTTCTCCATAAGGAGGCTGTGGGAAAACATGTCAAAAGCCTTGGAGAAATCCAGGTAGACAATGTCCACCTTGCCCCACATCAAGTGAACAGGTTACTTTATTGTAGAAGGTGATCAAGTTTGTCAAGTACGATGTCCCCTTGGTGAATTTGTACTGGCTTTTCTCAATCATGTGCTTCATCTGACTTAAGATAGCCCCTAGGAGGATTTGTTCCATAACATTCCCAGGGACCAAAGTAAGACTGATGAGCCTATAACTTCCTGAATCCTCCTTTAAGACTTTCTGGTAGGTGGGAGTGGAATTAGTCTTCTGCCAGTCTCCTGGGACAACCCCGGATCTCCAAGGCTTCTCAAAGATTATGGAGAGTGGCCAAGCAACAATGTCAGCCAGGTCTCCTAACAAAACCCTTGAGTGGATATTGTCACAGCTTACTGACTTTTAGGGACCAATCTCCAGTAATTCTTCTCACACCAAATCTTCCCCTATAATCAGTGGGACTGTGTTCGCATCAACCTGGATTTTTGTTCCCAAGGCCAGGCCTAACAGTGCGGGTAAAGAGAGAGGTGAGGAAAGTTTTGAGAACCTCAGTTGTTGCAGCGTCATTGGTGACTAATTCACCTTTCCTGTTTAACAGAGGGCCAGTATTTTCCTTCTGTTTCTGCTTGTTGTTTATGTACTTGAAGAACACTTTCTTGTGGTTGCATGTCTTGCTTTCTTGTTTTGATGTGCATGGAAAAGGTTTTGTTTGAATGTGTTTCACACATATCACAAGGTGTGTGCCACCTATACCAGCTTGTTTTTTCCTATTCAGCAGAGGCAGCAGTGAGAAACAGCAGAGGCGGCAGTGAGAAACAGCAGATGTCAGTATCTGTAGCTCCTATCAGAATATTACAGGTTATAGCTCAGAGACAGCAGTAGCTAAAACAGTTCAACAGCGCATTCTTCCTCCAGGGATGCAACAACAAAAATAAATTTGGATGGCTGTTTCTTGTATAAGTAGGTTCCATATATATATATGTATGTATGTGTGTACATACATATATTCATGCAAAAATAAATATGAATCCATAGTGAAGCTCTGTCTGTCCTTCAAAGTGTTCTTCTGTTACAGGACAGGGGAATCTTAGGGGCTTCCTCTCAGAGCCATTTGCAGTGGTGCTTTGTAGGGCAGGTCAGAGACTGAGCAGAGAAGACTTGTGTGACAATCCACCTGGAGTGCTGTGTGCAGCTCTGGGATCCTCAGTACAAGAAAGATGAGTACTTGTTAGATTTGGTTGAGAGGAGAGCCACAAGAATTGTCAGAGGGATAGAACAACTGTTCTATGAGGACAAGCTGAGAGAGTTGGGGCTGCTCATTCTGGAGAAGAAAAGCCTCTGGAAAGATCTTTATGGAGCCTTTCAATATATAAAGGTGGCTTATAGGAAAGAGAGAGAGAGAGACTTTCTTCCAAGGTCTACAGTGACAGGACAAGGGATAATAGTTTTGAACTGGAAGAGGATAGGTTTTAGACTGGACATAAGGAAGACCTTTTTTTATGAGGAAGGCAGTGAAGCACTGCAATAGGTTGTCCAGAGAAGTTGTGAATACCCCATCCCTGGAAATGTTCAGGGCCAGGTTGGATGATGCTTTGAGCAACCTGATCTAGTTGAAGGTGTTCATGCTCATGCAGGGGCTTGAAACTAGTCTGGTCTCAATGTCTGTTCTAACTCAAACCACACTTTATTTCTGTGATTGCACTAATCAAGGTGAGAACACATACACTTGAGCTTATAAGACCTCTGTCAGAAAAGAAAGGAGATTTCTGGATCATTTCAGGTGGAAAATTTCTTTTCCTGCCATGCCTGTCTGGGCAGCCAATAAGGTAGCAGCATCATGAAAGGTCCCAAAATTGAAGAGTGGGTTGAATAATTTAAAGCTGGATATTCTTGTTACTGGAATATGATCAGGAGGTGTTTCCTTCCTCCTACCACCTTTCATTTGTCTGCCTTTATTGTTAAAAGGCTTTTTTCCCCTGCTATCATTTAAACATCAAGATAGTTTGAGAAGGAAATGAATTCTGGAGTAAAAAGCTTTGTGCACTGGTGTCAGGTGATTAGGAACAATTTTTCTCACAAGTTCATGTAGTTATTGGGAAAGAATCCTAAGGCTTTTTTTGTCTGTAAGGTGTGGATTTTAGGAGGAGCGAAACAGTTTTCCTAATAATCCTTAGTTCTCAGTCTAAGGAAATCTGAAATACTTCTCAATACTTCACCTTTGCTTATTTGCCAGCTGAAACTATGTCATGGGAGAGCAGAAAGGTAGCAAAGGAAATGGTGCAGTGTATGAAAGGCTTGTCTTTTGAGGAGAATGGACTGGTGTAGAGCAAATGGAAAGGTAACCTATCTTTCATGCTTGTTTCTGGCTTGGATTGTGAGTCTGAAATGAGAAAGTCAGTTTTAGCAGCAAGGAAAAACAGTTTTCCAAAGAGCTGTCTGATGGACAGGAAGAGAGTCAGTAGTAATGGGCTTGGCAGAAGCATAACTTGTAGTTAGACCTCTGAGTCCTGCAGAGAGGTAGCAGGAGAGGGAGCACTCTTCTGCCATTGGTGCCTTTGAAACCACCGCTCTTGGTGAAATTTTGCTAGTTCTCTTCTAGTTACTCCCTGAAGAAGCTGTTTAAAAGAGTATTATTTGCCAGTGTGTAAAAGGAAAACATCAGTGCAGGCAAATTTGGATGTCTTGCATCATATTCTCAGTAGGCCTACACTAGTTTATAGCAAATGAGGTCCTAGCTGTTTTTAAAAAGAAGTACTATTTTCTGTTTACAATACTGATTTCTGTGACAGTTTATAGTCGTCAGTGCATCCCTGTAAGCATGAAAAATATGATCTTAACTTTATTAATTATTAGCACAATATATCAGTCCAAAGTGCAGTGGAAATAAAGCAAACCTATTGATGTCCACCCCTATCCATTTTCATCTTCAAATGGTGAAAAAACTACATAGATACTTGTGGTAAACATCTATGTGATTTCAGTATGACAAAATCTGTTTTGCAATACCAGCAAGTCAGTAACATGGCATAAGTGGCATGCCTTATTATATTGTCTGCATTCCAGAAGAGATGCTGTCACCTCTTCCACCCACCCTCTGCATGTGGAGTTTCTTTTCAAAGCAATTTGAGAGTTTTTGCCTGTGCATTTAAACTGAAGGTCTGATTCAGTAGTTTTACTGTTCGAAGTAGTACTACCAAAGGAAGCATTTTTAATTGGGAGCATTTGGAGGAATATTACCATCTTTGTTAAATGTACTCATCCATACAACAAGAGTGACAGCTTTTTCCAGTGACTCAGAGCATCATTAATCCAGAAGGTTTAGAACTACTAGCAGAGATAGCATAGCTCAGAGAGGTTACTCTCCCATCTCCCTAGATACATCAGAAGGCTAGTGGAGCTGGGGAAGTGAGGCAAGACAAGATGGGTCTTCTGTCAGAAGAAAGGACTTGGACAGATGAAGAATGTCTGTTGCTTTGTGTCACAGGAATATATATATTATTTAGAAGCTGGAGGTATCAGAAGTTGCATCATGACTGCAGAAGCAGTATGACTGAAGGCCAGAACACACCTTGCACTCTCTGAAATAAAGAAAACAGAAAAGTCCAAACCATGTGGTTTAATAAATTGAGTTTCCAATTTGGTGGTGCTGGAATTTATTGATGGCTGTAAGTAATGTGTTCCAGGAACTCTGGTGAATGGGTAAAGAAGAGGGAGGACATTACTGTCATATTCCTTTCATGAGAGTGAAGAGAGATGATGGAGGATTTTTGGCAACTACAAGCTCTCCTGGGAGTAAGTTGTAGAATTAGTGGAAAAAATTCCACCTTAAATCTGAACTACACCTTAATGAAATGTGTCCAGTTTTTGGAAGGAAAGGATGGAACACTAAAAATTGTTTGTATTTGTTTTGTTTTTTTCCCCTGGATGTTCACACTGATTCAGCACTGACTATGTTTATAATATTTTTTTCTTTCAAAAAATCCACTCCTTTGATATTAAAGAGGAACAGCTTTTACACTAAGCCAGAAATCTGGAGGATATTTTAAGATCCACCTACATCTTGTGAGATAGTCTTTACTACTCTAAATTAGATTCCCTAAACATGCCAAATATAAGAATGAGTAGAACATATGGATTGGCCAAAGGTATCTCAAGTAGGAGCCTTTTTTTCTGCCTGCTACAGCTCAGCCTGAAGTGTGACAGGCACTTTTGGTGACACATCCGTGCAGGAAGGATAGGCTAGAAGCCTTCCCTCTGGTAAGTGCTCGCTGACTGCATGACATGGTTACATAAAAAGCCATAAGAAAGCTGTGAGTTGCTAATGTTTTCAAGGAAGAGCTGAGGCCTTGCCTTTGGGTTTCTCCTTACACCTATATGGATCTGGTGCAGGCAAGCTTTGGCAGATACACAAAAAGCCAGTGAGTTCCTTTGTTCTTTGCTATAAATATGGCCGTCAATGAACCCTTTTAAAGTCTTTGTTTAAAAAAAGTGATATTTAAGCTTGAGCCCAGGTTCTAGGTCTTTATTAGCTAGTGTTGGTGCCTTATGGATTGCACACTCACATCTTTAGCCAAAGTGAGTTTTAAATGAGTTGAAAAGTACTGACGAACCCTGCAACATGGAGAGGAGTTTAGCAGCAGAAACAATAGCGGATAGTTTCACTAGTTACTCTGATTCCAGATTTTCAGTTTGCTGCAAGGTCTGCCTTGGGCTGGAGTCCCCCCAGGATCAGCTGAGTGCAGAAAATGCCTCAACACACAGCCTTTCATTATTATCTCTCAAGTGGGAGCTGCTGACACTCTGACCCCTGTTCCATTTCAGGACTAATTCAAACACATATGGAAGTGGGCTCAAACTTTATCCCTTTCCATTGAGTTCGCCACTTCCTGTTGACTTCACACTGAGGTAGAGGCACCTGTGTGCTTAGTTGCACAGTTGAATGAAGCTGTTCCCTGTTGTGTGGATTCTCAGTGCTCTGTTTCCAAAGAGACTGTAACCAGGAACATACAGGAAGAGCTGGCTCTCCCCAGCTTCTGGCTCTGAGAAAGCTTAGGAGGAGCAGAGTAAGGAATAGGAATTTTAGCTGATCGAATGATTGATTCAATGTTTGTCTTGGCAGGTTGTGTCAAGAATCCTCTGAGCTGTAAGCACCTCTCATTTATGCACAATATACTTCCTGGATTTGAAGGAGAAAGGAACATACTGTTTTAATAGAGATAAAAGAATAATAAACAGTGCACAGGTTGCTCAGCTAAACTTATCATTAACAAGTTTGGCAACATCCTTAGGCAAAGAGTTGATTTGATAATGAAAAGCAATCATCCTATCTGAATAGACAACTATTGGACATAGACTGCCAAGAGATTGTCTGCTGACCTCTTTGAAAATATGAATATTTAGCTGCAAATGTTTTAAACTCGTTCCTTTTGAACTGCCCAGCCTATGATAATCAGTCAAGAATAGCTTCAATGAGTGTGTGCTGGAAGATATTGCTTGAGGGGAGAGATTTTTGCACTGGCACACATATTTTACATCACTGCATTTCCCTGTGTGCTCATATCTCTTCGGACTCATTTCCACAGCGTTAGTTTTTTTCATTCAAATAATCTGCCTTTGATTAAGTAGGTTTTCAATTCTTTTAAAAAACCCTGTGGCACGTTAAAGGTTCACCTTTTTGACAGTGTTGCATTTTCTATCTTAGTGTACACAAATATGTGCAAGGTTATGATTAGAAGATCTTTTCTAGGTACTGTTTAGATTCTAAACCTACCCACATGGTGCAGAATCATGTTTTGTCACCGTTTCAAGTTGCGAAAGTCACCTTGACACAAAGGTCCATCAGAAGGCAGTAGATTTCATGCACAGGTGGACATGATTGTCTTTTAAATAAGAATCAACTTTTCAGATTGTACATATGATGTATCATTTTTTCACCAGCATATGAAGGAGGCCACACAGAAATCTGTTGAACAATTTTGACTTAGAGTTTTTTGGATTTAGTGTGAAGGTGTATTGCTATGTGAGGGAGATAGCTGTTGTGAATCTAAAGTATATCTGAAAGAAATAGTATGGGAAAACTAACTAAAGCTGAGTCTCTTAAATGGGCAAGTGGGAGGCCCTCAGGCAATGAGAATTTGATTTTCATACTTCTTTCTTACTAATACTGTATGAATATAAGTGTTTCTTCTTAGATAAAGATAAACCCCCTTGATTCCCTGAGAGAAAAACATAGTTAATACCATCAGTAAAAGAAATTAAGTATTTGTTAGGCCTAAATATCACAAAAGCCTTTTAACTAGTCACGTGGGCAGGAAGCATAAGATGGCTAATATTCAGATCTATTCATATACATTGTCCTCTTTGCCTTTCTGGATTTTGTGGAAAATCTCACTCTTTCATATTGAGGAGTGTGGGAAAGATAAAAACTGTAAATGTATACCCAAGCTCCTGAACTGCATTTCAGATAATGTAGGGGAATGACAAAAACTTCAAATAAGCAAAATAAATGAGAAAAACTTCAGCTTTAGAGCTGAGTGTCCCTTATTCAGGCATCAAATCCGTGTCTTTGAGATTGCATTAAGCTAATGTAGGCTGATTTTTCCAAGGTCATTGAGGCTTGCCCTTTATGGGTTCCTTTACTAAATCACCTCAGGGGATCCTATCCATTTTACACTTGCTGATAGGCACTGTAATACGACAGTTTATCCAAAATGAATGAAAAATCATTAAAAAGGATATTGTACTAAATACTGAGAGTGTCTGGCTCTACGTATGACTAGCTTGGAATCACGGCTAGCTACATCATGTGACAATGTCCTCCTGTCCCACAGCTCCCAGTCCAGACTGGGGGTTGTCCCAAGCCCTCTGCAGACCAGTTCTGACTTGCAGGTCTGAGGTCTTTCCAAGCAGGGTGTGCGGGCAGAGCGAGGACTCATGCCCTGGCTGGGGAGCCATGAAGTGCTTTCCTGTCCCTTTAAAGACTCGATCTGTAAGTAGGTCCCCCAGAATGTTTGGCAAGTATTTCTGGCCTAATCTCAGCGAATTTTAAAACATCCACTGCTGATTCAGATTTGGGTTTTGATGACTAAATTTGCAAAGGTATTTAGCTGTGTAATTTTTTTCAAACCAATGAGAACCAGGTCTCTACTCAGTGGATAAGAGTTGTGAAATTATGCAGGCATTTACTATGGGTTAATAACTCTAATAACATTTTGCTGCAGTTTTGCTTCTGTGGATTTTCTCCTGTTTTGTTTTCTGAAGAGCATATTTGTATTTTCAAAACACAATGTAACCATCAATTACTGTAATAGCCACTAGAGGTCTACTGATATCAAAATTCCACCAACTTCAATTATTTCTGCAAGTATTAAAAATGTTTCATCTAAAAGAAAATGCTTCTTATTAAACATAGTTTGCTTTGTGAGGTGTGTCATTTAAGTGATCTAAATTTTTAACCCCTTAGAGTTGTTTTTAATTAAGTGGTATTTAACTGAAGTAGGGAAGAGTTGCAATTTAAACTCACAGCTGAAAAGTGACTTAAAAGATTGCCAACTGTATTCACTCAAGTAAGTATATTAAAATGTAATTCACTGGATAGAATATATTTCTTAGTGGTTAACCTTGAAGCAAACAATGTTTCAATGAAATTGTTCTACAATTAGTGGCTTCTTTTGGCATTATTGAATTCTATATGCCTTTGAGGATTATTTTTATTTCTTGGAAAATTAAACAGTCTTCAAACCTTCTTTTAAGTGACCTTAGTACGACACCTTGTAAATTTCTAACACCAAGTGGGAACTAGATTTTACTGCATTTCCTTTAAGCCTAGTTACTAATCACAAGACCAGGAATGTACTCACTGGGACAAAAGGGATAAAAAGTAATAATGACTTTTTTCCAGTGATGTCCCCATCAGGTGACAAATACTTCTTTTTGGTTAAAACAAACACAAAAACCAAAACCAAACAAAATGAGTAAATTGCAGTTCCCTGTGATTCGTGAGCTCCCTACCTAGAGTTTGTAGGGATTCAAGCTGGGGCATGAGGAGATCCCTTTGAGATCTTGCTAACAGAGTTAAACACGACTGTCTGTTCCTACTCAGCAAAATGATTTTATATCCTTTTTGTCTGGCCTAACAAGTCACGGAACAGTAGCCTGTGAGTCGCATAAGAAGTGTCAGACTCCTCAGATCTCATCTGATTGTGCTTTCTGTTTGGTGTCTGACAAGTGCAAATACTTTGGTTTCTTGCTTTTTTTTGAAAGAAGGTGGTATCACCGGCAGTGTCATTGAAAGCGGCTGCAAAGAATACAAACAAGGCCTGATTCAGAACATTTGTAAAACTTTCCTGATGTGTACATAACTCTATTAGGTGCTTTGTTGAACTGGGATACATCTCAGTGGAAATATTTATTGTATATTGTGTGAGTATTGGGTCTTGTAGTGAAATATTGTCTGTATTCTGACTGTATTGTGACTGCTGTACTCCCCTAGTTCTTAGCACTGTCTCTTACCTTGTGCATAGTCTTCCTCACTCACTTAAAGATGAGGGCTGTGACACTGTAGTGATTTCAGTTAGTTCTGTGTGTGAAGTCAGTAGCTTATGGCCGGTAGCTAAAGAAAAGGAAAATCTACATAATCTGTACTCTTTTTTCAGACTATTTATTAAAATGGGAAAAAATCTGATGGCCGCATCTGTCAACCTTAATATTTATGAAGGTATCGAGACCTGCCTCTTACTGGTCAGAGTGCTTGGTATGAGTACACCTCTTTAATAGGAGAGGAAATTGTTAATGTGATAGCAGAACGACTCAGTGTAAATGATTAACTAAGGGTTTCCACAAATCCGTGTGTAAATGTCCACTGTGTACATAAGTCATGCCCAAGATAGTTCTCACTTACTGCCCTTTGTGAAAATATTTCGTTTCTCTCCATCTTCAGTTTAAACAGGAAATGCCACATGAAGAGGGCAATGCTTTCCTTAAGAAAGACCAGCGAAATTAGTTCTTTTAAGAAGATCCTTGCTTTCTTCATTGGACAGCTGGAGAAGGTCAAGTCCTTTGTGTGAAATGCAAGAGAGCAGATTCATTCAAGACAGTACTGGGAGGTGTCTCTCTGCAGGAGTCTGGAACCAGCATCTCAAGAGGGATTCCCCTGAGAGAGCAGGTGGCGGAGCTGCTCTGCCCTTTCTGGGGTTTGAGGGCAAGGCAGTGTGAAGTTGCTGTCAGGGCTCCAGAGAAGTCTTTTCAGTGAAGCTGGTTAGAGCAAAACAGATATAACCATAGTAGCTGGGAAAACTGAGGACAAAGGGTGCATTCTCCAGACATTTGTCTATCTTGTTCATTAGCATCCACTCACCACCTCAAAGCTCCTGGATGAAAAATTATTTTATCTGTTTTCATCTAGCATTAGAGACCTGGTTGAAAAAATTTACAGACAATTATAAATGTTACTGTTGCTAGTGCTATTAGTGTTATCATCATCTCTCTCTGACTCTGAACAGTCCCCAGAAATTGTTCTGGTGCTAGGCCCACATGCAGACTTTGTGATTACTGTAGCTTCGGTACAACCCTAAGTTGTTCTTAAAGTGCTGGGCAAGAGGCAAAATGCTGTGACTGTCTGGCTTTCGTCCTGAACATCCCATACTCGAGAGGAATGAATGCTTAAAAATGATTAGTGTGAGGGACAGAAAAGATACAAGATATATCATGAGCATGGGCTATTATGTTTTTCATATTTAAGTAAAAGCAGATGTAAGCTATGTGAGGCTAATGGGGCATTACTTACAGAGTCTCAATGTAGCAAAACTAATAGGAACATTTTTCTTCTTAGCTCTAAAATATAGTGTTTAAATGGAATTATATGGCAGAAAGGGTGGAGCCAGCATGGAATTTTCTCCAGATGTTTGAATTCCTTTCACCAGAGCTGGTGATTCATCTCTTCAAAGCTTTATTCCCTGTGTCTATGTCAGCAGTATTGTGAACACCTTCACAGTTTCATTTTTGTTTCTGCAAGTGATGGGTTTGGGGGGAAAAAGAATATTTGGACTAGGAAAACGCACCTTAATATCCTTTTTCCCCCGGGTAGAATGGGGCAAATTTCCATCCTCTAGCTTCCTTTCTCAGCAAGAAGAGGATGAGGAGTCAAATGGCAGTTCATTAGCAGTCACTATGCTCACTACTATCTCAGGCTGGGACCTTTGCCAGAAACAAAGGCATTAGAAGTAAATGAGAGGAATACTGTTCGCTGCAAGAAACCCAACCCTTTCTCAAGCTGGCAGATACAGAATCATAGAATTTGTTGGAAAAGATCACTGAGTCCAACACTAACCCAGCACTGCGAAGTCCACCACTAAACTATGTCCCTAAGTGCCACATCTACATTTCTGTTAAATACCTCCATGGCCAGCAACTCAACTGTTTCCCTGGGCAGCCTGTTCCAATGCTTGACAACCCTTTCTGTGAAGAAATTTTTCCTTGTAACCAATCTATAACTGCCCTGCCACAACCTGAGGCCATTTCGTCTTGTCCTGTCACTTGTTACCTGGAGGAAAAGACCGACTCCCACCTCACTACAGCCTCCTTTTGGGCAATTGTAGAGAGTGATCAGGTCTCCCCTGAGCTTCCTTTTCTCCAGGCTAAACCACACCAGCTCCCTCAGCTGCTCCTCATGGGATTTGTGCTCCAGACCCTTCCCCAGCTCCACTGCCCTTCTCTGGACTCACTCCAGCACCTCAATGTCTTTCTGGGAGTGAGAGGCCCAAAACTGAATNCAGAACTGAACATAGCACTCGAGGTGTGGCCTCACCAGTGCTGAGTATAGAGGTACAATCACTCTCCTGGTCCTGCTGGCCACACTATTGCTGACACAGACCAGGATGCCATTGGCCTTCTTGGCCACCTGGGCACACGCGGGCTCATGTCCAGTTGGCTGTTGACCAACACCCCAGGTCCTTTTCCAATGGGCACTTTCCAGCCACTCTGCCCCCAGCCTGTGGCACTGCCTGGGGTTATTGTGACCAAAGTGCAGGACCTGGCACTTGGCCTTGTTGAACCTCACACCACTGGCCTCAGCCCATTGATACAGCCTGTCCAGATCCCTCTGCAGAGCCTCCCTGCCCTCCAGCAGATCAACACTCCCACTCCTCTTGGTGACATCTCTGAACATAATGACAGGGCACTTGATCCCCTTGTCCAAAGCATTGATAAAGATATTAAACAGAACTGGCCCCAGTACCAAGCCCTTGAGAACATCACTGGTGACTGGTTGCCCCATGGATGCATCTCCCTTACCACCACTCTCTGGGCTCTCTGGCTGTGCAGCCAGTTTTTTACCCTGTGAACTGTGCACCCGTCCAACTTGTCCAAACCATGAAAAGACAGATTTTCTACAAGAATGCTGTGGGAGCCAGTACTGAAAGGTTTACTGAAGTCCAGGCAAACAACATCCACAGCCTTTTCCTCATCTAGTAAGCAGGTCACATTATCATAGGAGGAGATTTTGTCAGTCAAATAGCACCGGCCTTTCCTTAATCCATGCTGACTGGGCCTGATCCTTTGGTTGTTCTCTATCTTCTGTGTCATGGCACCCAAGATTATCTGCTCCATGACCTTCCCTGGCTCTGAGGTTAGACTAATAGGGAGGTAGTTCCCCAGATCCTCTTTCTGGCCCTTCTTGTAGATGGGTGTCACACTGGCCAACCTCCAGTCACCTGGAACCTCCCCGATTAGCCAGGACTGCTGGGAAATGATGGAAAGCAGCTTGCTTAGCACTTCTGCTGGCTCCCTCAGTACCTTTGGGTGGACTTTATGTGGCTTCATGTGTTTAGCCAGGTGGCATAGCAGGTTGCTGACTACTTCCCCTTGGATTATGTACACTTCACTCTTCTCCCCATCTCTGTCTTTCGGCTGAGGGGCTGGGTACTCAGAGTACTTACTCTTGGACTGAGGCAAAGAAGGCATTAGGTACCACAGCCTTTTCCTGATTCTTTGTCACTATGTTTCCTTCTGCATCCAGTAAAGGATGGAGATTGTTAGCCCTCCTTTTGTTGCTGATGCATTTTTTAACTGTCTTTTATGACAGTAGCCAGATTATGTTTTAGTTGTGCTTTGGCCCTTCTCATTTTCTCCTTCTATAGCCTCATGACATACTTGTAGCCCTCCTGAGCTGCCTGCCCCTTCTTCCAAAGGTCATAAACTCTCCTTTTTTTTCCCCTGAGTTCCAGCCAAATAGCTCTGTTCAGTCAGGCAGGTCCTCCCCACGAGCTTATTTTTTGGCACATGAGAATGGCCTGCTCCTGTGCCTTTAAGATTTCCCTCTTGAAGTATGTCCAGCCTTCCTGGACCCCTTTACCCTTCAGGACTGCTTCCCAAGGGATGCTGTCAATCAGTCTCCTGAACAGGCCAAAGTCTGCCCTCCGGAATTCAAGGTGTTAGTCCTGCTGGCACCTCTCCTTACTTCTCCAAGAACTAAAACTATAATTTTGTGATTGTTATGCCCAAGATGGCCTCCAGCCATCGCTGCACCCACCAGCCCCTCTCTGTTCACAAACAACAGGTCCAGCTGGGCATTTTCCCCAGCTGGCTCATTCACCAGCTCTGTCAGGGAGTTTTCTTCTGCATTTTCCAGGAACCTCCTAGACTGTCTCCTCCCTGCTGTGTTGTATTTCCATCAGACACCTGGTACGTTGAAGGCCCCCAGGAGAACAAGACACAGTGATAGTGAGACTTCTTCCATATGCCTTTAGACTATTTCATCTGCCTCTTCATCCTGTTTGGGTGGTATATAACAGACTCCCACCATCATACCTGCCTTGCTGGCCTTCCCCTTCCCTCATTCTTACCCAAAACCACTCAGCCGTATCGTCACCATCATTAAACTCCAGTTGTTCCTGCTGCACAATGGCTTCCAGCTCCTCCTGTTTATTGCCAACAAGTTTGACTAAATTAACAAGAAAAGATGNTTTTTGTTTGGTTGGTTTTCTTTTCTCCTTAATTTCTTAATTTCAGTTCTCCAGAAAATGTGGTTGCTTTTTAGGAGAGCTGTAAGCAAAAATGGTCATTCAAGCAAAGCCCAGTGAAACACTCAAATGAAATGCAAAAATCCATTTTGCTAAACAATGCATATTTTGGGATTTATTTATACCTATGCATATGTTTATGATTTCTCTAGTAATTTTGAGAATCTTGGGCTGCTAATTTGGGGCACTTGATATCATGAAAGTGAAATTTATGGACAAGTAATTCAGATTTCTGAAGTTCTTTTTACGTCATCTGTGAAATCAGAAGCTTTGGAAACTTAAATTAGATGCTGTCTTCATATTAAATGCATTTATTAAATACCAGAGATACGGTGAACTGGATATGGATACTATGCTGGAAAAAGCCATCTATGGTGCTGGTTTTATTGACGGAATCGACATACTGTATATTTTACTTAAGGCTAGAGTGTCTATAAATTAAATAGCCTCAGGCCCGTGGCTTAGAGACAGGACCTGGGTTTGTGTGCTGCAAGTTGGGTGAAAGAAAGCCTTGGAAAGGGTTTCCCTCTGGTATAGAGTAATATACATATAAATATGTGAAGGGAAAAGATGACTTTTCTATATACTGTAGATTCAGTGACTGGAATACTAATATCCCTGTGTGAAGCCTTTACTTGCCGTGACAGCCTAATGAGACACTGACAGTGGCTGTCTGCTTGTCCTGAGTGAATGTCCTGCATTATGTTGTTTGTGTTGTACTGCAGGATGCTGAAGTGAGGCTGTCTGACTGCTGTCCCCTTGGGAAGCTCAGGAAGAGATGTACTGAATCTCCCAGGAGGCTGTCCTCAGAAATAGTTTTCTACCTAAATAAATACCGTCTCCTGGGGATCTTCTAGAACAGCAACCAGTGCATGACTGCCAATATGTTTTCATATTGTGAAATTTTAAAGCCTTAACTGTAGAATCTGTATTATGAAGACACAGTTAGGATGCATCCTCTTTTTGGCGTATTATCATTTACTGACTGAACAGTTTTGGCTTCCTACCTGTTTGCATATGTAACTTCAGTTTTGTATACACTTCATACTGTTTGGGACTAAGCTTTCTTAAGGATTTACGTTATCCTTATTTACCATACAAAAGCTGAGGTCATCTGTGATGTGTTCTCTGATGTTTCTTAGAGATGTGTGCTAAACAGAGGAGGGAAGAGTTTAAAGCATTTTGCTGTATTCCTGTGTAGGATTTCTTAGCTGCAAGTATATATCTGTGTATCCTGAGAGTCTGTAGCATGAGTCCAGTTCATCAGAGCCACTGATGTGAGCTTTGAAAACAGCTTGTATGTTCTTCTGCAGAAGAGTTTGATAGCTTTATATGGAAGAGTAGCAGATTTGGACTTCCCAGTCTACAGCTTGGAAATCTTTCATACATAAATTCATCTCATATTTGTACACTTAGGGAGAAATGTTAGCTAAAAATCTTTTCTGCTTTTAAAAACTCTGTTTAAACACTGCAAAAAAATTTGCATACAGAATATGAATTCATTATCATGTTACATTCTGTGTGCTTCCCTGAACTTAATTGCATTATCACACCTTGAAAACTGATGTTATAAAACAAATACTACCACAAAATGCTCTAGGCCTAGAGAAGACACTATGAAGAAGGTATAATAGAAAGAGGTGTGAATTAAGAGACATTAAATAAACTTCTGGACATTTCATTTTGGAGAAAAGTATGCCTGAGGGAGTGGTATGACAGAAGGTTGTACAGTTGGAAATGGTGTGTAACGGTAAACATGGTATTATTCTATATTGTTTCTCATACTGTAAATATTGGGTCACAATAACATGATCAGGCAGTGAGATCATAAAAGTCAAAAGACATTTTTGCAGGCAATCACTAAGTTGAGGTATTAGTGTCACAGAATGTTGCAGAAGCAAATAAACCTGAAGTGAACATAGTCCTGAAACACAGATCAACTGATGGCTATTCAATATATTTTTCAAAAACTTTCCTCAGAGAAGATGATAAAGCACTGATTGCTGAAAGCTGCAAGAACGTAGTAGTAGAAGAATCATCATATTTTGCTATTCCTATGGTCTTTTGCCCAATGTCTGCTTAAAATTGGGATATTTGGCCAGACAAATCTTTGCTTGACCCACTGTGATTATTTGTGCTTTTTTTAGATTTCCAGGCATCACATCTAGATGTCAAATACTTGATGGAATACACTGCATAGTATCCAGGAAACAAAGTCCTGCAGATAAAGTAAGCGAGGGGATTCCCTTCATCTAGCAGAGCATCAGAGAGACTGTAGCAAAACAAGAAGAAAAGGCAGTGTTCAGTTGCAGACTGTATTGTGAGCCTGCTGTTTTATTTTTGGTCTACATTGTCCTAATTATCCTCATGAACAAACATAAAGACTGATTGTAACTTAAATGTTTGTTTTACCTCTCCCTACTGCTTAATACACTTTTTGCCATCAGTGAAGTGGAACTCTTTACTGAAAACTATCTGATTGTTTTGTACTAACATGCTCAATTCAACCATCCTGAGGCTTTTTAGTCTGTTACTGCTGAGAATTTGCTACTGTTTTTTTTTTTAATGGAGGCTATGTTACTGGATGCACCAGTAGTTACATAGAGAAACAAATGTACCTCTGAAAAATGATCCTTTTTGGTGTGGTAAAAAAAATGGCTAAGCAGCCATTATGGAAGAGACCAGTGAAAAATAGCATTGTGGAAGTGACCTTTGTGCAAGCCCTGCTCTGGTCATGAGAGGGGGAGATGCAGATTCAGGGATTCGAAGGGTTTGCATTTCTTTCCTAGTAATCTTTGCCCTGGTCAAGTCTCTTGATTTTTCTGGTCTTGTTTCTTGTCTGGAGAATGGAAGTGATAATATTGCTTTAAATCCATGTATTTTTTCTCATGTCGTGCTTGATTTAGCAGTAAGTTTTTAGGCCAGGGGTTTTATGGGTACCCACATGTATGGGTACAATGCCTGCCATAATGGTGACCTGATACAAGTGGGAGCATGTAAATGCTAATGTAGGCATATGTGGATATATGTTAAGCAGAAATTCTAAAAAAACCCCAAACTAACCAAACAAAAGAAAAACTGCTTGAGGACAAAGAATAGACAGGACCTTGGCTCTTCACTTCTGCCCTTTTTTTCTCTATTTATTTCTCCTCTTGTACACCGCTGACACGCTGACTTTCTTTTCCTTAACCTTTCTCAGAGGGCAAGAGTAACCTCTCTAAAACAAAAGCCTGTCTCTGTTTGATGATGCTCATTAAAAGAAAAAGTAAACTGTGAGGAGTCACTGCCTGAACTGCATGTGCCTGCCTCCTCCAAACAGGCACTCGAGTGCTTAGGCATATTCCTCGGGGGTTGCTCCATGCTGCAGCTGGAGCTGCTTGTGCCCACCCTCATCTCCCTCTTTGTGCAGAGGGTGACACACTCGTGCATGCCTTGGAGGCAGAGCTCAGTGGAGGCGCAGGTGTTACAGGCAGCCCTGCAAGATGCGCCTAGTGGCAATGTCAAACCAGTATACCAGCTCTGCAAAAGCAAACCAGAAGCACACGTCCAGCCTTCTCATGAGGAACCAGTACCCCAGGGCACTGGCTCTAGAAAGTGATTCTCTGTGTATCCATGACCTTTTAGTGATTTGGTGGCAGGAAATATGAACAAAAATTTAAAAAAAAAATCAAATCAAAGGGACTTCCCTCTGTCAGTGAAAATTTCTAAGTCTTGAGATGCAGTGGGAAAATGTTGCCATTCTCATTTTGATGTAATCAAAGCCTTTATGTAATGTGAACGTTGGTGGGGAACAGTCTTCCTGAATCGTGTTTACTAGTGGGAGTTTCAGAACCGATGCGTGGGTAGGAACTAACAATAACCCCACCCTCCCATCTCACTGCGGCACTGCATGGATGATACTAGGCTGGTAGCAATAGCCATTGATATTACCCTCATCTATTTGGTGTTCCATAGGGGATATTAGGCTTGTTGGCATTCTTGTTTTAGAGGATATGCTACAGATGTGATATCCCTTTTCCCCTCCCATTCCTCCTCTACAGTGAAGACTCTTAGGTCAGTTTTATGGCACTATCCCCAGTCTGTCTCTATTAGATATTCCTTAACGTTGATATCGATCTGTGAGCATTAGCTAGCAGATGGAGTAAGCCGACGTTTTGGTCCAGGTAATGCTCTCATGTCTCAACTTCGTTTATTTGTCTTTCTTATCTGCAGTGAGTAAGTGGTTCACTACAAGGCAGATGCCCTTGGAATATTTTCTTCATATCATTCTTTGAGTCTAATGCCAGCTGTACTGAATCAGTCAACTGCCTTCTTTTCTGGTGATGTAAGATAACAATTCAAATGAGAATTACATAATTCCTCTCTAGAAACTGGTTTAGCTGTTGCACCTACCAGGGCCAAAGAATTATTCTTTCTATACCTGCTGATGAAGCTTAACAGAGCTTTGGAACTCGGTGGAAAAATCAAGAGGAAGTAAAGTTTTCTTCACACTCTTCTTCATGTCCTTTCAACATGCTATTTCTTCATCATCTCATACAAGTCTTCCAGAGGTGCACCTCATAGCAAAGCAAAGAACCAATGCAGGTATTTGGATACAGATCAGCTGTGCTTAAAAGGTTGTGCCTGGTGTTTGTGAAGCATTTGTTTTACAGCTTGCACTTTCTTTGGCTTCACCGTATTCTCTTCCTCAGTTGTCATTCAGCAGCCATAGGATAACATGAGTAAATTTCTTTCAAATACACTGACATAAAGTGAACAAGAATGAAAATGTGAATATTCAATTCTTTTCCCATATTGGGTATTCCTTGAGTATGATGTTTTGTCAAGCCAGAGCTGGATAGCATATCCTTTTTGCCTCTTTATACATATGCAAAGAAATAGAGCATAATATGCTTCACTTTTGATCTTGATCTTCATGGTCTTATCCCAAGTATTTATCCTTAGATTTTAAAAGATAAATAACTGGGATGCTTTTTTGTCACTTTTCTGGGCCACTAACTTTTCGTATTACCTGATCTTGATTTCTCTGTATGTCTGTCATAAATGGCAACTCCATGAGAAACATCATCAGCAAATAAGGTTTATGTAAACTTTGTTATTTACCATGATCTTTAAGACAGAAATTACCTAAAATGTTTTCTCCTGCTCTGAATTAATAATTAATGTAGTGACAGAACAAGGGGAAATGGCTTTCAATTGAAAAAGAGTACATTTAGATTACAGAGTCACAGAATGAACTAGCTTGGAATAGACCTTTAAGATCATCTAGTCCAAACTATGGCCTAACACCTCCTCATCAACTAAACCATGGCAATGAGCGCCACGTCCAGTCTTTTTATAAACACATCCAGGGACAGTGACTCCACCACCGCCCTAGGCAGATGATTCCAGCGCACAATCACTCTTTCAGTGAAGAATTTCTTTCTAACATCTAGCCTAAACTTCCCGTGGCGCAGCCTAAGACTGTGTCCCCTTGTTCTGTCAGTTGTTGCCTGGGAGAAGAGACCGACCCCCACCTGACTACAGCCACCTTTCAGGGAGTTGGAGAGAGTGATAAGGTCACCCCTGAGTCTCCTTTTCTCCAGGCTAAACAACCCCAGCTCCTTCAGCCGTTCCTCACAGGGCTTGTGTTCCAAGCCCTTCACCAGCCTTGTTGCCCTCCTCTGGATGTGTTCAAGCATCTCAACGTCCTTCCTAAACTGAGGGGCCCAGCACTGGACACAGCACTCCAGGTGTGACCTCACCAGTGCTGAGTACAGGGGAAGAATGACTTCTCTGGTCCTGCTGGCCACACTATTCCTGATGAAAGCCAGGATGCCATTGGCCTTTTTGGCCACCTGGGCACACTGCTGGCTCATGTTCAGTCGGCTGTCAACCAAGACCCCCAAGTTCCTTTCTACCTGAGCATTAGGAAGAAATTCCTTCCTGTCGGGGTAGTGAGGCACTGGAACAGGTTGTCCAGAGATGTTGCAGATGACTCATCCCTGGAAGTGTTCAAGGCCAGGCTGGAGGTCACTTTGACTTCAACTATCTGGTCTAGTGGAAGGCATCCCTGCCCATGGCAGAGGGGTTAGAACTAGAGGATTTTTAAGGTCCCTTCCAAGCCAGACTATTCTATGATTCTGTGAAAGCCATTCAGGAGCTTTAAATAGAACTTCCTGCCTGGCATGATTGGGAAAGTGACATTTTTGGTCTTTTCCAAATTGTTTATAGAAACTTCAGTCATCTCACTATGTGTTGTTGCATCCATTTCCAACTTCTTTAACGTCAGTGCCGTTCTCCTCAATGGTAATCTAAATTGATATATATGGGAAAAGAAGCTGTATATTTCTAAAATGACCAAGTATCATATAATTGAAAACCAGACTTCCTGTTACATTGAAAACAGACCTAAACACAGAAATGCACAGGGGGTCATCCATAGTACTCTAGTGACATGATTTGGAGTAATAAGAAGGAAATTTGCTGCAGCTTCTAAAATTAATTTCATTTGAAACCATGAGCACTACAAAAAGTATTTATCATATTGGTAATATCCCATAATGTCATAAATATGAGCAATTGTGCAGAAGTTACTTCAATGAAACTAATCTAGATTAAGTTTTCCTTTCTTAACTAAAGGTAGTATTTAAATTTTTTCAATGCTCAAACAATAAAAATGTAGATTTCCTGGATTTTTAAAATCAGCTGAAAAAGTCAGACTGCAGAGTGCATCATAGAGATGCTGCTTTCCGACTGAAGTGATGAATACTGAAAGAATAAAGCAATAAATACTCTGGATGTCTTAATTTTTTTCTTTTGTCTAAAAACTACTGTGTGATACCTTGCCTATTTGGATAGCTTATACACAAAGACATGAGCTTGTAAAGCAAAATTCATGATAATAAACAGAAATCAATTAGCTTCTTTAATAGTGTTAAATGTAAATATAAGAATCAGAGAATGATAGAATATCTCAAGTTTAAAGAGACAGATAAGGATCATCAAGTCCAACTCCTTGAACTGTCAGAACTCACAGAACTGTCTAAACCTAAATCATATCACTAAGAGTGTCATCCAGAAACCCCTTGAACTCTGACAGGTTTCGTGCTATAAATTCAGGGAGTGTACTTCAACACTGTATAACAGCAAGAACACTGAGCTTGCAAAACTTGCATTTGTAAATGAGTTCTGTTATCTCAGAGCGTGAATAGGTTGAACATTTTCATTTGTCCAAATTTACATGGTGCTAAATGCAACCTTTTCTTGATAGTACCCAGATTGTTTTTAATTTAAATATTTTAAGTACACGTGCCTTGAATTTCCTAACTGGGAATGTAGCGTTTAATGCTCACACTTACATTTTAGGTAGATAAAAAATGATCTGACCTTCAAAGCATCTTGCATTGAAATGGAAGAGAGCAGATGTGAATCTTGCAATGTTGCAGCTGGTATCCAGGGAACTGCAGATGAAAAAAGTCAGAGATCTTCACTGGTCACATTGGTACAAAACTGTCCTGAAGAACAGGGCTTCTCTGCAAGAGCACAATAACACAATGCACTGTGGACTGATGAGGTGTCAGGAGCTCAAACCTGTTAGGAGTCAAAAGTGTTACTGTGTGAAAGATTCGCTGGGCTTGTGGCTGGTGTAGGGTACATCTGTGTGCCGTTCAGTGAAGGGTCAGGGTCTGCAAGCTTGAGCACTGGAACACCCAGACATCAGGAGGAATTTCTTCCTGGGAAAGGTTTTTAAACATTGGAATGGACTGTCCAGAGAGGTGGTGGAGTCACTGTCTCTGGAGGTGTTCAAGAAATGGCTGGATTGTGACACTTAGTGCAATGGTCTAGTTGACAAGATGTTGATTGGTCAAAGGTTGGACTCAATGGTTCAGAGGTGTTTTTCAACCTAATTGATTCCAGGATTCTGTGAAAGTGGAGCTGGATGGCAGGAGGGTAAGTCAGGGAAACATGCTCCCTCTCTTCTCCATCCTGCCTGTGGCTGTTGGCTCGTGTCGTGTTTGGGAGACTATATCTGTTCTTTTCCTCTTGCAAGAGAGTGTTAAGGGCTTATTGCTGGAAATATTATGTATTTCGAAGTCATTTTTATTTTCTATATATCCCCTTTTTGAATAAGAATGTCCATCAGACACAAGTATGGTGTAATCTTTTATTATTGGTCTCACTCACCAGAGACTGTGCTGCCACAAAGTAGTCAATGTAACTCACATAATCACAGAATAGGTGAATTTGGAAGGCACCTCTGGAGATTTCTCAGTCCAATCCCGCTGCCTGTTTAAAAAAGTTATGAAATTCAGTTTCTAGAAGCTGTATAAGCAACAGACATTTGAAAGAGCACTTTTATCGTTTCTAGGCCTCTCCACCACTCCCAATCTGATAAACTAATCTTACAGATCTAGAGAAAAGAACATCTTACTGAGTTATATGACCTCAACTTGCATTTATGATTTCAGTGTAAAAATAATTTAATGTTGTTCAGTGTTGTCCATGTCTCATAATGGGGTAGCTTTATCCCTTCGGCAGGTACTTCTACATTTGCACTATATTCATAAAATGCAAAGCATTTACTTAAGAAGATAAAATTATATTACAATTTTACAAGTATAGGCTGTTTTAGTTTTTCTATATAAAATCCTTTGGCTATTAGAATGAAATCACAACACTCTTCATCATTTTGCATATTAAAAAATCCTATCTTCTGAAAAGTGTCATTACTTACAAAATAATTTGACTCAAAGTTCATGAACACTGATTCTGCTGATACCTACTCCTATTTGTAAACATTGAGTAAAGTCAGTGAACTGAGAGGAGCTACAGGGAGGGAGAATAAGTGTGAGAGGTACTCAAAATATGTCCTGATTGCCTAAATGATCCAGTGGTAAAATAACAGGTGGGAAATGCTTAATTGCATGACACATTTAAAAAAACCCCACAAACCAGATTGTGTTTAAGAACAATTTTGTTAGAGTCTTGAAGCAAAAAAGCAAAACTGTCTTTTTCATTTACAAGCTTAGGTATGTGCAGGTGATTAGCTCCGTGCCATTAGTTCTGTGCTTAGAATATGAAGTCTGCTATCAGAAGGTGGTGGTACAGCTTCTTGATGTATCACTGCACAAGGACTGAAGGTCACTCTGTTCCGTATAACAAATTCATCTGACAAAAGCAGGATCTCAGTTTCCAAGATATATTTAAAAAGAGAAAGGAAAGGGTAGGGAATTAGAGGATTTAAAACCCCAAATCACAGGTTTGATCCTGTAAAGTACTGGGCACTGTTGCTCTATTTCAGCAAGACTTAAATGTGCTTAAACCTTTTGTTCAGGGCTCAGCATTTAGCACTGTTTAATCTCAAATGAATAGTTCTTAAAAAGAAGAATGATATTTTCTTTCATCCACAGATTTCAAAGGACTCTGTGAACAGCTATGTATAGAAATTATATAATAAAATTGAGAATTCAATTATGATTTCACAGTTAAGCATAATAAAGAAAAAGACAGGAAATCAAAACAAACCCCTTCACTTTCTCATGTCCACCTTTCACATTGAACCTATATATAGTTTTATTTTCCTGTCTTTTTTCTTGTTTATTTTCAATGTGAAATCCTCAGACTCCTCATTTGAGGCCAAAGCTGTGAATTCATGCAGAAACATAGGACAGGATGTGTCTTCTGAGCTTCCACATCTTGTCTTTAAGCTGCGGGTGTCCTGTTGAGAGGAAAAGGGGCTGTTGTGCATTCACCTCTCATCCTCTTCCAAGCAAGAGGGTAAACAAAGAGCAAAAATCAGACTCCAATCTTGAAAAGGTAGATTCTACCTTTGAAAAAGCTAGGAGAGACCTATAAGAGTGGTGGGGGCATTTTCTGCTAAGGACCTAGAGCTGGTTATTCTACTGAAGCCTTAGAAGTGTGCTGCTTTGCTCCTGATATGTTACGTTTAAATGTTGTTTCTTGGTTAGAGTAGACTGCTTAAATATATGTCCTCAGCTTTCATTTTATCTTATCTCCTGTTCTGGCATGCTCCAGAAGAAAAACACACACAAAACCAGTTGCATTTTCCTGGATATACCCAGGGATATATGGATGCAATAGGAATACCTGCGAGCTTTTGGATGTTCCAGGAGATCTCCAAACTTAGCTCATTTAAATTGCTTTTGTTCCTTCACATGTGTGTAAGAGGCTGTGTTCCTGCTGAGAGAATGATTTGGGTATTCATCTGAAATAAAACACAAGAGCTTTTTGCTAGAAATTAAAATAAATGGTCAGGAATAGTTTGGACCGAATTTAGTAACTGGGTGGTACTTGTTTAGGGTGCCAGCAGGGGAATCCATTTCCTGTCCAACAAATAAAGGAACATAGTACTTAGGTTTTGTACCTGGCTGAAAGACTGAATTTCCAGAAACACAGGATGCAGTATTATTAAATGGAAGATCTGCACATTAGCACTGAGAAATGAATGTTTGCATTCTAAGAGCAATATTTACTAATTTCTACAGTCATAGCAAAGAAACAGAACCTTACTTTCATTAACCATAATAGTAGTTTAGCTATTTTCACAGCATTAATCTTGCTGTTAACTGTTCTTTTCACATTATGAGGAGACAGCATATGACAGGAAAAATCTGTAACATCATTCAACATCGGATTAAATGCCCTTTTTCCTCAAAACCAATTTGCATACCTACAAATATCAGTGTTTTCCACTGTAATTGAAGGTGTAAAATATTGTCTTTCAAGCCGAAAGTTATTTAGGCAAAGATTTTTCAGTATTTGGGAATTCTGGCTGGATGATTTCGAAAGCAAAACCATATGTCGCTAACATGGTTTGGCATTTCTCCAGTTGGATAGAACTTGAGTGGAAAAGTGGGAAAAAAAAAAGTAAAACCTAACACTAATTAGATGATAATAAATACAGGTGCTATACTGTGTGGTGTAATTCATCTTCATAGCAAGCTGTGGGATGAGTCAGAGCCAGCAGATTCTGAGATATACTGTTTTGTGTATATATATTCCCAACACATGCTAAAATCCAAATTAAGGTAAAACTTTCAAGGCAAAACTTTGTGTAACACTGAGATACTTTTCAAGATTATGGAGGTGCAATATTGCCTAGCCATGGAAAAGGAATTGTAGGGTTTTTTTTGGGTTGGATTTTGTCAGAGGGCTTCTCACTGTAAATGCAATTCGTGTAGTACCAGGATAAGACCAGGGATTTGACGATCATTGAGAGATCCCGGCCCCGGCTTCCACATGCCCCCATCCTCCCAGACGTCCCGCAAATTTTCTTACACATTCCAGTCATCAAGGTGCCTCCAGGATACAGTACCTTCCCTCTCCAGCCAAATTCTTGGCCTTACGTGGTTTGCCAAGACCAAGCAAATTGGGACTAACCTGCCAACTGTCCTGTGTAACTTGCTGTAGAGGCAAAGGTGTTATACATCTTCCCACTGTTTCATCCACCCCCACCTCCCCTGCCTACAGGAGTTCTGGATAAATGCAACCCCTGGGCTCCTTCTCTTTCTTGTGTCAGAGACCTTCATGGAGGTTCTTTCCTTTTAAAATTTCCAGAGAGAGAAATGGATTCAGATGGTGTGGATCTGGCTCATCTACCGCTGTTTTGTACTTGCATAGGTTGAGCCTTTACATGTACTGAGGGGACTGGTGTTGCCTGATGATGGGGTGTTCAGTGTGTGGCCACACATGTTAAATGCTCAAAAGTGAAGGCACAAAGGAGACAGGAATCTGTCCTGGGCAAGGAAGGGCTTACAAACAGGGTTAGAAACTGAAAATTCTCGGTTGCTGTGTCTTTAAGGTGTAAGCTCACTGAGACATGCTAGTTTCTGAAATAACAGGAGAAGACACAGTCATGCTCCAGCCTCCAGGAATTTACCACAATAATGTGTTGTGTGGTTTTGCAAGAGAAATTAAAACACGAAGAAAAACACTGTGCATGAAAATTTGATCGAGCAATTAAAAATGTGTAAATAATTGAAATGCAGGGACTAAAAAAGCTTTCTATTGTTCTCATTGAGAAAAAAGTATTTAAAGCATAGGATTCAGACATAATTCTTGGGCAGAAAATAGCTGATATTTACAGTATAGATTACTCAATTTTCTTTTGCCTGATGAACAGGGCTCCCAAAGCTTATTGTGGCTGTTTTGTCGTTTGTGTAAGACACGTGGCTGCTGTGCCTTGCTTTTCTCGGTGCCCCCTCCCCCATCAGCAGAACCCTTTGAGCTCCAAACACAGATGTTACACTGTGCTCTTTGTGTGCATGTGTGTGTATGAGCATGTGTGTGTATGAGCATAAAAACGTGCCTAATATGCCGGAAAACCAAAGTTGAAGCACAGAACTTGGCTTGTGGCTGTATTACAGTGAGATGTTAGTGTGGACCAAGTGTAGGACTAATGTGTATGAAAGAGTAGTGGTTTAAAAGCAGCCACGCTTAAATCAGCAGTTTAATGTAAGGAGGAATGGCAGTTTCATTAAATAATTCTATGATCTCTCAACCATATTCTTAACTAGTAATCTCCCCACAGCAAAATACATAGCTAATCAACCTCCTAGCCTGTCAGTAAACTTGCAGGGGAATTAAATCCTGGAGGAAGAAGCCCGTAGCCCCGGAGGAAGGCTGAGTGCATGTTTCGCTGTCGTCTTTTCAGCTCATCTCAGTGGTCCCACTGCTAGAATGTGCTCTGTTGTCATGGCAACCCCATCTCCTGCTTCCTACAGGAAAGATTAGCTTGTACTGTGCACTGGAGAGAATTTAGGGGAAGTCAAACTAATCCCTGGGTGCACTGCAAGAGAAAGGTTGGACCTCGCCTGAGGGATGCTGTATCTGCAATGATAGAATTGGCCTGCCACAGACACTGGTATTTAAGTTGAAGAGCAGAATTCACAGTAAGTGTCAGATCCTCCAGAGAGGAATATTGAATGAGGTTTTCTAAGTCTTGGTGAAGACTGTCCCATGCCAGCAGTGGAATGACAGCAGGAGGCTGTGTGTGGAATACCAATATGTTTCACCCATTCAGGTGGTATTTCAAACATAGATTCAAAGCCTCAGTTCCCTGGAAACTAGGTGATAAAATTTTAAAACATCATTGTGGGATGCGCACATAGAAACCTGAAGCGTGTCTCATTTGGTGCATAAAGCTGAACAAGTGATGATGAGCATGCCTTAAAAATTGTGTATGCACTGTGCAGCGTGCTTAAGAATTCCTGAGTGCTGAAAAATAAGCGGGAAAGCATGAGGAAACTGGTCTGTGTGTGCTGCAAACCCAACTGCAAAAGTGCTGAACTATCAAATTAAGCATAAAAATTTACAACTCCTGATTCAGTCTTGTTTTTTCTTCATATAAAAACCCAAACAATGAAAACATGAGCTTTTTAAAGGTATAGTCATAATTTGAGCTTTTCTTTGAGGAAAACTCATTTTAATGTAGCTGAATTAAGATGGTGTGTGAAATGATGCAGCGTGTAAAATTTGTGTCTGTTTTCTTGCTGGTAGAATTAAACAGAGGATATTCTAGCTTTTCCATTTCTGGTAATTTTAATGTTCTGCCTTTCTTTGATATGATCCTGCATTTCACTTTAACAGATGCTCAAGATTCCCAGCTTAAACTAGACTGTTTGCAGTAAGATTTTAACTGTCTGCTTTTTATTACTGTCAGCTTTTCCTAAATTAATTTTTCCACCAGAGTTTATATGTTCAGCCTATGTATTCTTGCATTTTTAGTGTGCATGCTTTTTCTAGTTTTAATAAAAAAACCCCTTTATAATTATTTAATCGTTATTTTCTATATAGCCATATCCTCTAACTTAGATCTGTTATGCATATGTGTTTTACATGTATGAAATGTATGCATGCTTGTGTGTTTTTGCAATACATACATGCATATACAAATGCAGACAAGTTGTGTCTTTGTTTTAATGAGGCCCATGAGTGATTCATGATAATATAACACAGAGAAAGTTAAAGACCTGTTTTCACCTTGCAGGATAGGTATTTTCCTCCTATCTAAAAAGCCTATTGCTGAAAAATCCTAGTAAACACACACTCAGTCTGCTTAAAGAAACACCATATATTATATTTCTCTGTGTGTCTATAGAGCTAAAAGCAGAATCATCTTGCTGACATGATAAAAGAGCACTGTGTTACCTTTCCAGAGATTTAGGTCTATGGTATGGCTATTTAAGAGACAGTGGTGGTTTTTTCTCCTCCCTCCCAGGACAGCTCAGAAACAGTCACACATAAGCTCATGACTGGTTAGTGTAAGAACAATCTTCTCTTCAAACTTCTTTTTTTTGGCTGGTTTACCAAATAGTGAGAATATTGATTATCAAAGAAACTGTTTTCTTTGCAGTTAACAAACTCAGTAGCCAGTGTATATCTATTATGGAGGACTATCGAAATAAACACAAAGGGTATGGAAGCTTTAAGCCATTATTTAGGCTGACCCTTGAAACTGTGGTGGACATATGGGTGATAGGGATTCCACAGAAATGCCAAGTAAAGTGGGGATCAGGGTAAGAGCAAATTCATCAAATAAATGCTTTTAATTAGAAAGAGCACTATAAAATTATTTCTAGATATCTGTCAAATTAAATTAGTGATTAAAAAGTCTCTTCTGTAATAAAAAACACACTGGGAAAGATTTGCCAGAGGTTTCATTGTATATTTTCACCACCTCTGTGCGGATATGTTTTTGGCTGTTTACAGCCTTTAAAACAACTGAGATTGTTAGACGCACAGATTTTCTACCTCATGTGTCATTTTATTAAATTAATTAACAAAAAAGTCGGAATTTTTTTATCTCAAGGTGATTATTTGTTTCTATTTATTTTTCTTCATCACTTAACTTGTCCTAAATGGAATAATGTTGGCTGGTTAAACATTATCTTGTCTTCTACAAAGTGTGTGATTTTAGAAAACTGGTCCGAGTTTTATCAGGAGTTTTCACGAAGGGACTTGGATTTCTTATCTGCATTTCTAGACAAGAGTAAACAGGACTACCTGCATGTGAGGAAGTGCAGCGGGATTCAAAGCATGCCTCCAAACCCATAGCCTGTGTTCGCATTCTCTTCCAGGGAAAGGGTGTGAATGCTCCTTGTAGCTGTGGGATTGTATTACACACAAGCAGGTACAGGTGGTAGACACTGTTCACACTCAGGAGTCCAGGCCACCAAACTTTAGGAAATTCCTGTATAAGCTCTGTTTCAGTTAAATAAACTGAAATTCCTTGAGTTACCGGAAACCAAAAAGCAGAGTTGACTCTGCTCGCTTTATGCAAAAAAGCCAGTGTTTCTAAACTCTCAAAAAACCCAGAACTTGTGCATTCTGCCAGGGCTTCTCTTTAGCAGACTCTTGTTCTGAGAGCTGTTGGCTTCCCTACAGCAGTGGGTGAGTCCTCTGCCCAGGCTTTTCTCTTCATTCCTTTTCTGCCCAGCTTTCCCACTCCCAACAGATATTACACTCTTCCTGAACAGCCTTCTTTCTGTTCCACTGTGCCCCAGTGTTCAGGCTGTCTGCTGACTGGGTGTTGAACTGGCTAACACAATGCTTTCTGATATGTCTTTTCCATGCATAAAAGTACGTAGGATAATTTAATGTATATACTCATTCACCAGAACAAGATTTGGAGTTATGGCACCAAACAGAAAAAATTGTCAATAGCGTGTCACTCTATTTCCTTGAAACATTTCTCACTATTGCAAAAATAGCCCCCAAAACTTGTACAGCACAGCATCTGCCTACAATCTCCATTTGGAATTCATGACTAACAATTTGTGTCTCTTTCACTGAGATTCTCATTCAGGGAAAAATGGATAAAATGTTCAGCACTTCCTGAGTTGTACACTGCACCTTGCAGAACCTGGTTTTCTTTTAAGGTCCACAAGTGTAAAGCCACAAACTTCATTCTGTCTCAGAAGGGATCTTGCTGCTCATTAAATCAGTAAGAGAAATCACATTTCTATACTATATATAGACTTCATATGCAATGTATTTGTGTCTCTCTATATCAGAGATTTATCCTACACATTTTAATAAGAAAACAGTAATAGTGATTATATTTTTTCTTGGTTGCAAGGCATCCTCTTTCCTGAGGCATCTCTGCCTCCTTATTTCCTTTAAAATGTGCATATATATATATATATATATATATAATAGATTTCCAAAGAGACTGTAAATGGTCGATTTGATGGTAGCAGAAGTGGACCTCAATGAAAGAAGTGTACCTTCACTTGAAACAGGAATTTTAAATCTATTCAGTTTTAGTCCTTAAACATGAACTCAAATATTTCAATCAATTTTTTATTTTAAACAAATCTGAAAGGTTTTAAGATATCTTTTGAGTTTAAAGTTTGTCCTAATTTGAAACAGTAATAGCTATCCACATGGGAATATTTTGATTGTTTTAAACCTCCTTTGTCTTCCTTTCCCCCTCAAAAGTAAAACTCTGAAGCCACTAATTGTATGTAAATTGCTTGAATTTAATGGACTAACTTATTTCCCAGGCTGCACACACTGGCTCCTGTTGACTCTAGTGAGATTAGGATCATATGCATCCAAAGGTAGACTTTAGCCCAGTGTATGATGTTCTTCTGGCCAGCTTTCCAGCAGTTAATTAAAAATTGCTTTCTCAGTGCTGTGCTGCTGGCTTTGTGACTTACTGCATAGCACGTCCTTTATATTAGCTGAAGAACTAAGCAAAACAGCAATACTAATTTTTAACAAGGTCATACACAAAGGGAGGGAAACCAGGAATTCCTGGGCAAGTTCTCTTTTCTAACAGTAGTTGAGATGCTACATGCAGTCTATCTGGCAGCCCTAATACTTACTTAAAGGAGTGCAATTGTTTTTGTCGCAGTTGCATTATTCTAATTTTTTATGCTGTCATCCATGGTAATCTGAATATTTTTGTCTTCTCAAGATATTGTTTGTGAGGTCATGACAGCAGGTGGCTATAAGGAAGATGAGAGAAATGCATCCTCTATGGCGCTGCTACAGTTTTTGTTTTTTTTTTTTTTAGATTCCAGATATGAAAATATCAATACCAATGATACCAAAATTGCTATTGCAGTAGAAAGTTATACAGTAGGAATCCAGGGTTTCTGTTCTGTTACCAGAAGAGTCCACTAGAAGTTTTACAGGGGATAGGAGGATGAATGTGAACTCAGGATATGAGTGGTTGATCTTTACACATGTAGTGTATTTTTTTCATCTTCGCAAATTCATTCTTGATAACAGATTATGGTGTGGATCCCTTTAATGGTCTGTCTGTAGGTGAATAGTCAGTAATTTTGGATTTGTCATTTCTCTAGTTGTTGTGATTGAAATTGTTTTCTGCAACATGCTGAGGAGAAGACAAGTGCTGTATGTGTGGGTTGATGGCAACCACTGATTACACCTGCGATTTGTGAATGCCGTCAGTCAGCAGCAAACTAAATAGGATCTGATCAGAACTATCATTTGGATACTCAAGTCCAAGACCAAGAGTGCTGTGATATTCATTAATGTCCTTCCATTCTGCTCTTTACTACTATGTAAACTACTGAAGATTGTTTTTAGTGGCTTCTATTGTGGTTACCACCTGATGCATTAACAGCGTCAGTCCTTTTTACTGTCTGCAAATGCACTGTCAGCATACATTCATGTCTGATACAAAATCTCAGGGTCTGAGCCCTGTATTTTATCTTAAATTCCTGCATCACCAGCTGTGGTGTTGAGTTTCACAAGGACTCCTAGTGTAGAAATCTCCAGAAATTGCAGATTGCAGTGCTGAAGTTAAAAATAAATGTTTCTTGGGAAAACAGGCCACTTGAGAATCGGCTGATGACATCTACGTAAAAGGGGTTTCATTTCAGTGATTTCCAGTGCTTTTCACCACATTATTAAAATAGTTTTGGCATTTTTTGAAAATATTTCAAATTAGAGCTCTCCCAGGTGTTCTTCAACAGAAGAACATAATGTTGAAATTCAAGCAGTTCTAAGAAAATATTCATCTTCAAAGGCTTCTTGAGTGAACCTAAAAGGTTTTGGACCAACATTTTGAAAACTTCCAAGAGCATTTTTCCTAGGGTAGCATTGACCAACAGGATCAGGAACAAGAAAATCTGTATTTATCTGTTTGCATAAAGGGGAATGCCAAGAATATCTCTCAGGTGTTGCAGACTTTTCTAAAGAAAGTGATAGCCTAAGACCACCTTCTAAATGCTCCTGTACTGGAGCTGCTATATTTGACACAGGGAACTAAAGAAAGGGTTTTTCTTTTAAAAAGACAGTACTTTGAGTCCTTCAAAATGTTTTTATTCACTTTTTGCAGAATCAAAGATGACAACTGTTTCTTTGCTTAGACAGGTGAAATTTAAGTACCTGAACTGACATATGTGTTTTGAGCAATCCCGCTGTGTTAATATTTTTCTGTATGCTGGAGCCTGTCACACTAACTTAATCAGGGGTAGTAAAGTCATGCTTTCCTCAGCTTGTTTTGTAATTTGAGGACCAATAAAATATCTAGCTCTGAAGTTTCTGATGATTCCTACAAGCAGAATATGGAACAGTCTCAGAAAGCCACCCTACCTGGATCAACAGGTGCCATCATCAACAAACCTTCACAATCAAATTTGTGTTTGAAATGCAATTAATAGATTTGATTGCAATGTGTTTGCCATTGACAGCTCTCCCTTAGGTTATTATTTTTCTGTTGTTGTTGTTGCATTGGTTGTATTATTTCTTCTGATGGCAGTTATTTGCAATTGCAGAAAAGGAAAAACTTGCATGTGTTCTGTGAAAGAGAACACGCTAGGCATTTCACCCTTTTGAGTGTTGGTCCTAATGTTTGCTCTTACATTGGATATAAAAGGACCTCCCCCCCGATTGTAATAGTTATTACAAATAATATTCTATTCATGATCAGGGTTGAAATAGTGCGTTTCAGCATGCATAAGTTTTCTGCTCTATCCAGTGGTAAAAACTTTCCACCCAGAAGAAATAAGGTTAATCAATGTTCACACTCATCTTCAGATCCATGTTCTGCTTCTAAAAATTTTTAACTAAGCTTCTGGAAAACCCAGTTCCCTCAGAAATAGTTTTAAATTATTATCTAGGAAGGCAGGTGATCAGTTTGTGAAGGAGATGTTAGGAATTGCAAAGTAATGATCTAGGATTTGAAAGAATTTTTCAGGATTCTGTTGTTTTGAGGGACATTTGCAGTTTAACTAAGCAGAAGAAAGATTATTAGAGGTGTTGTTCATTCTCATCATTGTTTTTTTGCAAACACTATGTTTTCTAAGTGTTCTGGAAGCTTGGGAACAGGTCTGCCATACAGCTGTTTGCCATATATCTGTTTCTGTTTCTAATGCGCATTTCAATTAGATTAAAGTAGCTATACAATGCTGATCCTTTCAAAATATAAAGCATACCATGGGCCAAATAGTCTTGTTTACAGACTGTAAAGGGAAAAAAAATTACAGATCAGATTTTGAAATATCTTCATCTTTACTTCTCTATTTAAAATAACACCAAGCATATCTATGAGTGCTCTTACTCTAGGCTTCCCTTTCCTCTCCAAGATAGGTTTGCCACAGAGAAAATCATCTGTGGACAGAATTCTTGGTTTACCAGGAGCAGCCTGCTGGTTTCCACACACAGATCTGTTGAGCCAGCTCAACAAATGGTCATTTTTTACAATTCCATGCTGCCCTTTATTCTGTCAGTCCCATATCATAAGAAGGCCAAGTGGGTATTACAGTTGGACTCCTTGGTAAGGTTTTATTCTTTTCCTTTTCAGTGCTCTGACCTTTAATAAAAATTTGTACATATATAGTTGTTGAAATTTTAGTGAGAATGGGACTGATTTGCTGTGATTAAAACTTTCTTAAATGTCATTGGCAATGGTGCCTTATCAGTAGCATAGAGCACAGGAAAAGCACATGCAACAATTACTCTGTGTGTGGACTGTGCCATTGCTGAATTTTGCTGGGCTAATAGAAACCCTTAAGAGAATTAGAATCATGGACTAGTTATTTTATTTCCTAAGAAATCTCTCCAGTCTGCAAAGAATTGCAAAACAGCTCATGGTTTTTCTATGAAGGGTGGTGTTGTTCGCCCTACTTTCTGGCCTTTTTGAGTAATCTGGTTTTAAGTCTAGCTCTCAGTGTTGTTTCAAGGGCAAACTGACTGCCTTTAATGAGCAGAAAATTTTTGAAAGTTACTAAATAGTATTAAGTTCAAGAACCCATAGTGTTTTTGTTGGCTTTAGCTTCCCAGAAAAGAACTGTAAAATTATAGTCTTCATGCAAAAGTTTTCAAGTGCAAGTAGTTTTCAATTTTTAATCTTTCATTTCCAATCCTGTTCATTACACGCTCTCATATTTGCTCTGTTCCCCACCCAAGCAGAGTCCATTCCATTGCACTGGGAGGGAAAGTTTGAAACAGGAGATGCATTGCTTAGTTAGGTGGCTTGGCAGTGAAAATTTCAAGTCCACAGCTCTGGTGAGGAATAGCTGTGGATATGCCAAAACTATCCGTCAGTTCCTTTGGGCTTTCTGAAGTTTCTGAGCTCTGAACCATAGTTAATTGACCTGCCAGGAATATTGTGACAATAGAGCATCTAGCAAAATAATTCTTTTTTTTTTTTTTTTTAATGTTCAGATACCTCTTATTCTAGTCCTTTTTTAGCCAATGTGTGACCAAATGCTCATCTATATTTTGAGAATTGTAAAAAAAATTATTGACTGATGAAAAACATGGTTGTTTCTTTCCCCCCCACTCCCCGAAAATTGTTTCTGCAAATGAAATGGCATGTTTTAATTTTGTCAGTCAGATTGGAAGTCAGCATCTGTAGGGTTATGAGGCAAGTTGAGATTTAAAAGTGGTGACTTTAACGAAGACAGAAGAGACCTTCCTGTAGTGTTAATAGCTCATGGGAGGTCTGCTATCTTCTGTGCAATACCATCCAATTGGTGTCAAATTCCTCACATCGTGGACATTTGTGGACAGAGTTTGCAAATCTGCCATTTTTCAATCCTAGTTATATTACATATTTCAGGATTCTGCTGACTTGGACCATACAGTTTTTTTAGCAGGAAAAAACATTAACTGTTGTAAAATTCCAAGCAGATTCTAATATTTTGAGTTTGATAATGCCTATACATCTCTCTTGGCAGTTTTGGCATTCACTACTAGAGACAGATTTTTCAGATCAAAGCGAGGTCAATCATCAGCACTTCTTATTTTTCTGCCTTATAATTGTAGTCAGTATGCTAGAGAGGCTCCAAATAGGCTTGTGTCCTTTACCTCAATAGCAATATTTTTGTGGTCAGGTAGCACTGCTGACTTTTCTAGCACTGCTGACTCTCACCACCTTTTGCCTTCTTTTGGTGGTGTTTGGGCTGGTGCTTAAGCATTGTAGATGCTGAATATTTTTAACTTACACTTGAACAGTAAAAAATACAGTCGGAAAGGCATAATGGATATAACCATTCAAAAATGTTTGCTTGCCAGATGAAGAAAGGCCAAGTTTGTTATCAAATGCTGTCCTGTGTGACCAGAATAGCGTTTTCATTAAAGCAGTGAGGAGACCAGTTACTGTTGCTACCCATGGCACACTCAAAGCAGGTAATAGTAATGTACATGCTGCCATGGACATTTATAAGCACTTTAAAGTGGCAGAATAAAAAGCAAACAGAATTGAAAAGGGACATGATATTTATATCTCTCAGACATGCTCATTTGCTGAAGTTTGTAATAGCTGCTTTCCAAGCTATGGAATTCATTGAATTTCTAAGCTTACATTTTATCTGTAATAGAGTTGTATACTTGACTCATGGAGACTCTGTCTCAGCAAAAACATTAATTACATCACAGCCACTGAATAAGGAAAGAGCAACGCTTGTGGAGTCCTACGCTTGCATATTTACTGTTCTGACTTCTCAGATTCACTAACATCCCCTTTCCTAATGTATTGAGGAAGTTTTAATTCACTGCTGATAATGCTAGAACTGCATAGAAATACAAAGGCTGTAAGTTCGTACTTCCTATTCCACAAACTTTTCTTCTACGTCTTCCCAATTATATGTTTCTCTTTGTGAATATCAGAGGCACTTATTTTACTCTCTGCTGAGGTAGGAACTTTTCCTGAAAGCCTCTCTGTTAATGTGATTGGAGACAACTGAGTAGAAAGGATCTGACGGAATTGTTCCAGAGTGAAAAAAAAAAATATTTTGCAAAAAATGGTTAATTTTATCAACATTATAAAATGAAAACTAGAAAAATTAAAGAAGAAGAAAATTGTAGGAAATTTTTTCACTTCTAGTTTTAAGGAGTTTTCATGTCCTAGCTTTTAGTATGCAGTTGTAAGTAACAATAAAATTGCTTTAATTTAAGTAATATAAGTCATTAGACTATACTTTTCTGTGTAAAAAATCAACCAAACAATAAAATAAGACTTTTGAAATCCCAAACTATAGTGGCAAAGATGATCATGAAGAGTCTAATGAGTCTGAACTATTTGTAGAAATATTGTTACTGAGAATTATGCTGTCAACTCAATTGAACTATTTTTATTATTATAGAGATACTCAAAATATTGGACTGACAGAGCACTTTGATCTCAGTTGCTCTTTGTTTTATTTGCCAAAACAGCAATTGGCAACTGCTCACACTGTGTATAAATTACAAATATAAAATAAAGAATGCTTGCAAGTCTTCTTCCAAATGATTCTAAAATAAAACTTGAAATACAATAATAGCATCTGTTGAACTTCAGCACAACTCTTGCTGTTTGTACATCTGGGAATGTATTGGTATATTTTCCCAATTCTTTCTTTGGTTTTTTTGGTTGTGTAGGTAAGATTTTTCCTTATTTCTACTCTACTGTAGTCATCTAGTGACAAGCACAATATTAACAGACATATGATTTTTCATATTTCATGAGGAAACTTCTACTAAGTTCTCTGCTAGGAGTATAGCAAACAGGCAAAACCCGCAATTTGTACTGTAAAGTTTGGGGCCCCAAGTCAGAATGTGAGTTAAGTGTTGATAAGGACATATGAAGCTCAAAGCAGGCATTTCTGTTTATTCTTATGGCTTCTCCCTCCTTTCTCTCCCAGTTTTACTGATGAAGGGGATATAATGAGCCTTCTCATAGCCTCAGCTCTTATGGAAGAGTAGGCAGCAATTTGCTGAGGGGATGCAGAGCTGTCAGGCAATTACTTATGTTGCTTGCGCTCAGAGCTTCACCCTTCCAGAAAAAAATACAGACTGTTATCACTATGTGGACCCACTCAACACACTAAAGCTGGTGGGGTATATTTTAAAGGGCTTTGTTAAAAATTCCAGGTTTGAGGGCATCCAGTCTGCACAGAACTTCTAATGACAACAACTCAACCTCTCCTCTTTGCTTTTGTCTTCTGGCAGATCCTGATGAAGTAAAATTCAACCCTACACACCCACATTAGGTACAAATAGCAGATAAGTTCACATAATTCCTTTTAGCCCCATTTAGGGTGAAGTTTTGGCACCAAACATGCACCTACATATTACTCTTTGTCTGCTACTGGCACAGCACCAGATTCTTCATGCTGCCAGGAACAGTGGCAGCTGCTGCTTATGCTAAAGCATAAGCCTCTTCCTGCTGGACAAGGAAGAGGAGAGTGCAAGATCTCTTAGGTTACCTCTTTTTTAAAGAAAAGGCTTCATATTTCTCCCTTTCACGATACGTTGCAGTGTCAAACATCTTTGTTGCTGATGTGTTCTGTACAGGGTTGGAATTTTAGTGACCCTCAAATGCAAAAGTCCTATTTGCCTGCCTGTCTCCCAGCCTTCCTCAGTCCCTAGCTTCTTACCAATAAACTGCTCTGCAGCCTGGAGTCCTCTTTGGGATGAGCTTAAGACAATACCTCTGGCACCACACAAGCGCTGTTGAGCTGAGAACTTGTTCCTGCAGTGCTTGCTCAGAGATGGAGCTCTAAGCCACATTCTCGGTGCCAGATGACATTTTGCCTGTCAAATATGATCCTATTGAGTCATAAAAACTTTTAAAAGAATTGCAGATTTTCTGCATTGAGAGCTGCTTGATAGAGTCTTTGCCACAAAAAGCGCCCTGGAGGTTTCTCCAGAGTAAGGGGAAAACCAGGGATTTTCTCTCCAGAGGCTGTAAGGGCTCTGTGATTTGAAGTGTAAATGCCAAAGAACAAGGACGAGCTAGATACATAGTGGTAATGAGACTACTGTGCACCCAGTGAGCTTTCAAATTGGTTATTTAAGTGTGCAGTACCCTCCTAAAAGACATGCTCCTTCATCTCCTCGCTGTGCATATGCAGGGACAGTAGCTCTGCAGGCAAAAAAGTGTGCAAGTCACTCATGAAGCTTTATAAATGAGCCCTTCTATAATGCTGTGACTGACAGGGCAGTATTATTTTTCTGATAGTTGTTGATGTCATGGAGTGGCAGTTGTTCACTGCTCTGTTATTTAACATTATAATTGAATAAAATAGCTTCCTGTTTTGTGCCTCCAACAAGAAGTGATGTTTAGCCATGGAAAATTGTGAATTACTGGAAGGTTTGTTTAATAATGAAATCAGATTTATGGCCTGGCTAATGCTGATTCCACTGTGTATGTGCATGTGTATATCAGATTTACTGTACTCTGGTTGACAAGGCTAAGGATCAGTTTGCTCTGTTCCTTTTTCTTTTCATAAACTCATGCAGAGAATGATCGTATGAAGTAGCTTCTGACCTGTTCCTCCACCAATGAAAATAACAGTAAGGAATTTGTTGATAAGCGTCACTGAAACTGATGGACATTTCAGATTTAGATTCAATGCCATGAGTTCCATAGCTGAATTCACAGAAGGCAACCCCACCAGGAAAGCATATATGTCAAAAGGAGAAAAATAATTTTTATCGTTATTGAGGTTAACTGAAGAGGACAATTAATACATATTCCTGTAATGGAGCAAATGCAGTCTCACTAGGAATAAAGGTACTGAGCTCTGTGCACACTACCCTGCTCTGTCCTCTGGAAAGGCTCTTGCCCACCTCTTAATTCCTGTTCCTTTTTTCCTTGATACAGGACAGTGGAAACAGAAATAGTGGCAGTAACTTTTTGGAGGAACAGAGAAAGGTGCTTGATGTTTATACAGGTTCAAAGAAAGACTGGATACTTAGAAGGAAAAGACATGTTGTGCATCAGCATGTAACTAGAAGCAACATCCTTCTCAGGAAGACCTTGAGTTTGAAATTATTAAGGGCTCAGCAATCCACAGGAGGAAGAATTGTATATGCTGGCCTTATTCTCTTCTCTAAATACCTTCTAATAACCATTGATTGTGAGATAGGATATTAGACTAAAGAGATTTTTTTTCTGACCAACTATTACCATTCTTATGCTTTATGAAATGGGAAGGTCTGAGATTGCCTTCGTACCTCCATTAATTCAATCCTTGTTCTATATAACAATGTGAAAGGGAATGGAGATGATGAATAGATAGAGTTGATTTGGACTGGCTTTTAAGTTATGTATTGAGCTACCAAACATGACTTGTGATGTAAATGAAGCATAACCAAATACATAACTGTGACAAATTAGTATTAAACGGTCCTTGTGAAAAGTGGTGGGAGTGAAATGTGTCCTTGCCTTTTTATCAGTTCATTTAGAAAAGTGTCTATAATATTTTATACTACAGAAGTTTCTGTGAGTCAGCACTCTACACCACCTTCTGTCTGACTCATGGTGTTCCTCTCTCAAAACTGCCTGCTGTGTGTTGCCACTAATAGAGTGTTTTTTTCATTATTCCCCATTAGGAAGATTGCCTTGGTGTTTTGGAATTGTTGAAGGAATGTAACTAACTTAGTTTATAATGTTTGCTTAAGCAGGATATTATTTTCATTAAAGTTGTATTTTAACATTGGAAAATAAAGCACAAACACTATTGAAGGCAAAGGTTAAGGAGAACAGCATGGTAACTCAAAATTGATCTTGAACCTGCCGCTCTCTGGTCTGCAGTACTGCCTCTTCCAAGTGACCATGTTCAAATGAATTAGATTGCTAAGGGTGTAAGGTGGTGTTTTCAAGGTCTGGGCTCATGGTATCCAGCCCAACAAGATTAAAGCAACCTTCATCATCCAGGATTTTGGTAGACAATCTTTAAGAGTGGGTGTTATGACAGCCTGCATTTGCACAGCAAGAAGTTTCAGTCTCACTCATCCCACTCAGCTCATTCACTTCCAATCTTCTCCTTTTAGAAGGAACAGTTACCCATCTTGCTGCTCTCAGAGATGCTCTGTCAACAGGCAGCCCACTCAAAATGTTCATTTAACCTGCGTGCCTGCTACCTTGGGGTTGGCAGGCATCAGTGTCTGTCTGCATGTGTGGCCCTCTCCCATTTCTATTCCTTAGAGCAGAATGAACAAAGTGGCCCCAACAAGTGCCTTGTTCTTTTGATGTGATTAATTGGACTCATTATTACCAGGAATAGTTTTAGTTTGTAGGGTGCCCTCATGCAGTCAGACTGTCTCAAAATAGTCAAAGGTGTTGTAAGGTTAATTGCCTTTCCCTTGTTTTTGACTGGTCCCCAAGTAGGATATGTGCCCTTTCAGTGGAGCTGAAGTTCCACGTGGCTGTATGATTGCAGGACTGTACCACGCTACTGCTGTTAGCGCTGAAGCCCAATGCTGTGAATTACTGACTAGTAAAATATGTTTCAGGTAGCTGTAATCTCAGCTGTATAAACTATGAAAGCATGCTCTAAATTTTAATTGCATTCTCACCTCAGAGGTAATTTGAGAGAGGGTGAAGATATATTCAGAGATTTGTCTTTATGTAGAATGGCTTGCTAACTCGTTCCTGATTTACCTGCAAGGAATATGAAAATTCTGGGTGATTTAGAATGTGAAATTGATAGCTAAGAGATCCTTTAGAACATCTGGAAATTTTTCTCTCAAGAAGACAAGTGAGACTATATATATGTACCTTGGTTAGTGATTCATAGTACTTCAACAGCACTTATATCAGAGTTCAGATCTTAAATTTGTGCTCTCGGAAAACAAGTGTTTGATGAACTTGATATTCCACCAAGATTTGGTGCACACTTCAACTTGCTTTCCTTAAGAAAGCACTCTTATTGAGAACAGTGTTGAGCATTTGACATATCTGGTCTGAAGACAACTCTTTCCAGGTAGAACAACTGTATGTTAAACTTGTAACAAAAGAATCTCTAATTCTAGCAATATATGTTGTTTGCCCATTCATAAATCTAGACATTGCTTGGTAGGAGAACATTCCTACAAATTAAGACCTAGTCTGCTGCTCTAAATGAGAGTGTCCTTAAAATACTAGCTGCCACTGACATCACCTTGCAGAATCCAAGGTGTTAAATACAGGGAAATTGGGTTTTGGCAGAGATTTAGGCCATGATAATGTGAATGTCTGTGGCAGATAATTGAAGCGAAGGATGAAATTTGATTCTGAGAATCAAAACTCATACTCAGAGCATCAGTTTGCTTGGGCTTTCTTTGGCATTGCCTTTTCTTCCACCATTTCCAAATTTCCTTCAAAAGCAGGGAGAAAAGCTAACACAGTGATGACTGCAATGAGCTTGGAAAGTTCACAGCAGGAATCTGGAATTCTCGTGTGTTCAAAAATAAAGCTGGTGTCACTTTGTACCTTGCTGGTCTCAGTGGGATCTGGAAGGAGAAGCTGGAAGCTCTAATGCAATGTGATAAGACATTAACTTGAAGTCAAAAAATTACTGTAGATCTTGTTTTGAGAATTAGAATCATAGAGCTGTAGAACAAGATTCCACTAGACCAGTTTGCCCAGGGCACTGTCCAATCTGCCCTTAATCACTCCGAGAGATGGGGCATCTACAGCTTCTCATGGCAACTTTTTCCAGTACGTTAGGAAAGAATTTCTTCCTAATATCTAATTTATACCTACTCTCTTTCAGTTTAAAGCCGTTACCCCTTGTTCTATCAATTACCCCTAACATAGAGAGTACTGGGACTAAAGGTGTCCAAAGGGAGTTCAGACTAAAGCACAAGATCAGTGTGGCGCAGTGTGCAAGGTGGAAGAAGGAGGTGTTGGCATCAAGAGGTTTAAGAAATATTGGTCCATGAGTGAGAAGTCTGTGCCTAAGCCTAGAGAGTGCCCTATGCTTCAGCAAGAAGTGACTGCTGCCTGATCCAAAAGTGCCTTCCCTCTGCTCTTGGAGTGTTTTGCTGAGGGGTGACGCTCTTTAATCCCTGGAAAAGGATCTCTGTATAGGTGAGGGAAACCGCAGTTAGCTGCTTTGAGATGTGAAACACATACATATTTTGCAGTCAGATTCTCCATTTTCAGGCTTAAGTAACAAAACCGATTGTAGATGTACTTCCAGTCTTCCAGCATTCTGGGGTAAGGGTTTGAAAGTTGCACTGTTCCCAAAGACATGTCCTGCCCTGAGCAAGCAGCATTTGATGGTTGATGTTCTGTCATGGCTGATCCTTGTGGATAAAAGCAGTCTTGCGTAGTGATGAAGATATGTGCTTATCCCACAGCCTGTTTCATGACTGCCCCAATACCCAATGCAGAGCATGGAGCCCCTTTGCTCCTTTCCATAAAATTCACCCTGCAGCGGTGGTTTAGACAGGATTTGAAGACACAGGATTTGAAAATGTGCTGCCCTTGCCTCGGTGGAGTTTTATACTGCACTCATCAGCCAGCTGTGGGAAGGGAGGCTGGAGTGCCTGCTGACTGGCAGTGGGCCGAAGTGAGCCCAGAGAGGAATGCTGTGGTTTGCTGAGCCTCCTGTGGGGAGGCACCCCTGCAGTGGGTTCATGGCTGCTGCCCCACGTGTGCTGGGCTGGGGTGGACCTCGCCTCTGGGGTGGACCTCATCTCTACGGAGTTCCCAACAAGGAGCAGGGGCCAGTGGCCATAGCTGGACAAAGCCTCATCTTCCCTGAGCTCTCCTCAAGTCACCGTGCCTCTGCCTATGGACGGAGGGGAAAAAAATACTTGGCAAGAGAAGAGGCTTTTGGCATTAGCAATTCATTGTTGCTGAGATGTTGTGATATGTAAAGGTGAGAAAACTGCGAGCAAAGTGCTGGTCCCAATTCTGTCTCCGGTTTAGGTGCAGCCCTATATTAGTACGCTGGCACGCTGGCCGGGCTGGGATAGCTGCAGCTTGTCCAGGTGTGCCCAACACAAAGGGAGAGCACCCTGTGGCACCTTGGTGCCTCGCTGACTTGCTTCCTCACCCATGCAGAGGAAGGCACGTAGCCTAGCGTGCCTGAGGCTTAGAGATAGCCCATGCGTGACCAGAAAATTAATGAGAGAGGTGGCCCTTCGGCCGGTATTCCAAGGGTTTATTGCACAGACTCCCTCGAAGGGGACTGGAAGCGAAGACAGCAAGCTAGTACCCCGAGTGGGCTTAAAAGGGATACAGGGAAGGGGGTGGGGATGACATAGCAGTGACCTATAGGAAGAAGGGAAAGACGGGACAGATCTGGTTACCTTTGCTTAGGAGATACAAGGGGTGTCTGTCCACTGTCAATCAGACAGACCGAGCCTACATCAGGTCACAGGAATTCAATGGGACAAGCCATCCTCACAGAGGGGGATTTACCCTTTGGAACCAGCCCACCAAACCTCTTTTTCTGGGCTCTGTGGCCCCCTGGCCATTCTTATGGTTGGTTCATTCACCACAACACAGCCCCACTCACCAGCTGCACTAGACACAGTGAGGAGACGAGGTTTCACCTTCTGCCCTTGGCAGAGGCAGTCGCCACTGGGGAGCGTGGTCTGAGGGACAGGTCTCCGTGGATCCGTTCATGAGTGCCTGCAGTCCCTGCAGACCCAGGAGAGGTCAGGAGGTATTTGGGATGTGGTTGCCTGTATCCAAGGATGAACATCACTTTCCTCTCCTGGGTGAGACCCTCCTGCCTTTTTCCCCAAACCCAGTCATTCCTGATGTGGTCTGTGTTTCTGATACCTGAGAAACTCTTGCTTTAAAGCAGCCTTACTGTTCGCAAAAATAGATAGCTGCCCAGGGAGGAGGAATGTACTAAACCTTGTAATCGAGTTACCTTGGTAACATCTGTAAGAAACTATTGCTAAACCACTTTCTGTTTTTTTCTTCATCTCTTTTATGGAAATACATATATCTGTTTACTTGACAGTAATGGTGCGATTTATACCGTACCCATTGTAGCCATTCTCCTGACCATTATCCTGACAAACAAGTTCCCATCTCTAACAAGCAAGGTTAAATGACCGTAAAAACAGATATTTGACTTTATAGTGGAAACTGAGATCTGCTGTCAAGTAACTAAACTTTTGCTAAGAAAAGCAAAAATCTTGTAAAAACTTTTTTATTGTTTCAGAGTATTATAATGCTTGATCACATTTACTCAACATAGGAATTCTTTTCAATGGTCATGTTTTAGAACAAACATAAGATTATTTTTTCTTCTGCATTGTAACATTCTCACACATTTGTAAGATCTAGTAGTCAACCGTATGCCATACAGGGCAACAAAAAACGAAATGAAAGCATTATTGCTAGGCAAAACTAACAGCTGTGCTTGAGAATTGGCTGTTCCTGGGCCTAGCTCTCAGCACAACTCTCATCATTCCCATTCAGCCGTCTGTGCCCTGGTAGTGGTTCCTCTGTGCTGCATGAGCAGGGACACGAGTGCCAGCACACAGAAGTTCTCGGAGGATCAGACTTGTGTGCTGCTGAGTAGGCAGTGCTCCCACCTTTTAGGCGGTTCTTTGTATCCTCACTTATTTCTCTTTGCTGCCAACAGCACGGAATTTTCTGAGCCCTTCAAAGGGAAGAGCATCCCTCACTCAGTGACCCATTCAGTAACTGATTTAATTAACTTGAAACTAACTGTCACTTTTTAAACTGTTAATCAAGATGCCAATTATCTGTTAACAGTCCTAAATACAAATCAACAGTAACCAAAGTGTTTCTCTGTTAAAAAATCTAGATTTCTTTCTGTTATCTCAGAACTTTTAAAATAAATTGGAAATGTGGCTATTTACTTAAAAAAAAAACAAACAAGGCCCTATATGAGAATTCTGTTTTCTATTTTGGAACAGTAAAACTGCTTATTTATTTCTGAAAGTGTGTTTAGAATGTTAGCCTTTTTTTATGTGTTATGGCCTTGAAGACATAAGTCTCAGGGCATGATAGAAGGTTTATTAAGGATAAATCCTGCTCTTTTTATTCACTTACATAGCTGAAATCCTCAAGCAGAATTGCTCTGTTGCAAGTTTGATTGGTGTACACATTTAAAAGACTTATTCTAGGAATGTTGTCTTTTATTGGAGATACATTTGTATTTGCAAGAGGTAATGTAAAAGTGATACATATCAAAGCATAGTTTTATTTTTTTTATTGTAGCCATTAGTTATACAGCTGTTTTAAAACAACAAAAAATGTTCCTTAAATAAAATTATTTAAATTATGACTCTTAATTTATATTGCTATGAAATTAGATTTTTTTTACAGGTTTACAAAACAAAGCAATTTAAAAAAATATGTTGATAGTGTGTGCCCAATCTTGTACATATTTATGGCATAAAAATGTTTTTTCAGTTCAGTAAGTAAGACGATGTATGATAGCCTGTCTGTGGCTTTCTAAGTATTTAACTGAATTAAACCACTACCCATTTACCCAGTATTTTCTTCTCTTTTAAAAATCTGATCTGAGAGTGGTGAATAGTTGTTTTTTACTGCAATAATGATGATGAGTCAAGAATTTGATTAATCATGTAGTTAAAGCGTGAGTATTTCTGAGCACATCTGTTAAAGGACATGTCCTGATGTTTTTTTTTTAATTCCTCATGTGTATAAATGTGTTTGCTTCTTTTTTCCATGGAAATTGTTTAAAAGGGCCCAAAAAGATGGTGTATTAAGGTGCTAATATATTAAAGTCCATCTCATCCCGTATCTCCAGTTTCAATCTGAATGCATTCCTGACTACTGACCCCCCAGTTTTGTTTCCAGCTTCATAGTCTGCAATAAGTGTAGGCTTGTAGAGCCCTGGGCAGGTGTTTGCACCATTAGCAAAACCATGTGAATTGCCAAAAAAAAATGTGCTTTTGAGAACAAGAAGTAACAAATTGAATGCCAAATTCTGCTGCCATTTAATCCTTTGAAAGATAAATAGTTTTACTAGATAGACTGTTGGCCAAAAGATTGTTTAGAAGTAGAGAAGGGCTGAGTGGTAGCACAGGTGGCAAATTCCAGTACTGAAAAGAACAGGATACACAAATCCATAAGTATGTGAAGACACATATTAATCATACAATCCAGCTGTAAAATATTAAGGGTAACAATAACACAACCAGAGCTTTTGGATGAAGCTTTCAGGTTTATAATTTAGTCCACTATTTATTAGCATTTTTAAATATACTATGACACAAAATGAATGAAAGAAGTGAATGGGCACCTGAACAAAATGAAGACAGGATCTTTGTTTCTGGAATCAGCTCTTCTAGTATGATCTCTACTGCCAGCAGTGAACACATCAGATGTATTTACATTGTATCTCTGCAAGAGGATGTTTATGGATATGATGTGCTGTTCTGCACACTTAAAACCCGAGATTCAGATTCTCTCTCAGTACCACGTGCACCTCTGTTGATTTCAGAAATATGTAATAGTGCACTAATGAGTGTGGTATAAGAATCTAAATAGATCCATAGTCATATGGACAGACAGATTGATAAAGGCAGACTTTATCACTTTGTCCCTAAAAATCCTTTGTAATTATCTTTTATGTACACAGTGGTACTAAAGTATCAGCCCAGACAATTTTCCTTTATTTAGTAATAATTTATGGATTTACTTAAAGCTTTCACTTGAAAACATGGAGGAGTGTGTGTGCGTTTTTTGCAGAAATGTACTGGTGCTATTAATATAAGCAGTTTTCATTCTCTTTTGTAAAAATATTGTGAATATATAAATTATGTTTGAACTGGATGGAGATGATTATGTGGCATATGACTGAAAATATATATTTTTTAATAGATGATTCAGCCGCAGAGAGTTTTAATGGCAATGAGACCGTGGGACACAGTTCCAATGCTTCAGGGGGAACACACTGCAGGGAGATGGCAGAAACCAACAGTAATGGCAAAACAAATCTGGAGCAGGATGAGCAGCCTCTGAACCTGAGTGACAGTCCCCTCTCTGCTCAGCTGACTTCAGAATACAGACTAGATGATCACAGCAGTAATGGAAAGAACAAATACAAGACTCTCCTAATTTCTGATCTCAAGATGGAACGGGAGGCAAGAGAAAATGGAAGCAAGGTAAGATGCTTCCACATGGTCTAGATATGAAGCATGTAGTTCAGAAAAGAAAAAGATTTGTGAGGCCTAACTAAAGGTTATTCCCAGCTGAGCACTTAATATGATGTGTCTAATGTTTGTCAGATCACAACTTAAATGCCATACGTAGATTTGTATGCTCTGTTACACATATATGATGCATACGTACATTAAGTGTATGTGGATGTACATGGGTGAATGTATAGGCAAATATATTGTGCTGACACACAGGCAAAAATGGTGTAGTTCTCCATCAGACATGAATTTTATCAATCCATTTATTGAGAACTGTCTACAATACTGATTTGAAAAAAAAAATATATTAAAGTATGTATATAATCTGATACATATATATATGTATAAATATGGAGACATATATGTATGTATATTTACAGATGGCCATCTCATCACATCTATTATGTATCTGTAGAATTGTCGTGGTTTAAATCCAGCTGGCAGCTAAGTACCTCACAGCCACTTGCTCATTCCCCTCCCTGCCTTGGTGGGATCAGGAGGAGAATGGAAGAAAGGTAAAACCTATGGGTTGAGATAAGAAGAGTTTATAATTGAAATAAAGTAAAGCATATTACTACTACTACTACTACTACTACTACTACTGATAATTGTAATGAAAAAGAAGACAACAAAAAGAGAAGGAGGAATAAAATCCAAGAAACATGAGTGATGCACAATACAGTTGCTCACCACCCACTGACCAATGCCCAGTCAGTGTCTGAGCAGTGATTGACAGTTTCTGGCCAGCTCCCCCCAGTTTGTATACTGGGCATGATTCTCTGTGGTGAGGAATGTCCCTTTGGCCAGTGCGGGTCAGCTGTCCTGGCCTTGCTCCCTTCCAGCCATGTGTGCTCCTGCTTGCCAGCAGAGCCTGGGAAATTGAAGACTCATTAAATTGGGGTAAGCACTGCTTAGCATCAACTAAAACATCAGTATGATATCAATATTATTCTCATACTTAATCCAAAACACAGCACTGTACCAGCTACTAGGAAGAAAATGAACTCTTTCCCACCAAAACCTGGACAAGAACGAATCTGTATGAATGTTAAATATGTATGCCCAAGAAAATTCGTACCAGAGAATTATCAACATCTGAAAGGAACTGATTTGGTTTCTTCATGATTGTGTTATGCAGGCACCTAACTTGAATTAAAACTGACAAGTTTGCTTTAAGAAGCTATAATCCCCTGAGGGCTTTTCGCTGTAGTTTCTATTATGTGGGTAAGGAGAAGCAAGGGTGTTATTTTGTAGATAAAGACAGATCTTATAGATTAAGTTAGCTAGCTTTCTAGGATGGTGTTTTCATGAGAGCCTGCAGTAAGGAGAGTGAAGAAATGGCATATGTCATAGAATTTACCCATTGATCTTACTGGTCACAAGGTTTTTTTTTTTTGTTTTATCTGATGACCAACTGGCTTACCACTTTTACAGCAGCAATAATAGGATGTGAGTCCTGGATCCAAAGATTATTAATGCTAGTCTCTAGCTTTCAGTAGCCTGACAACATGGATATACTTTGAATGGGCACATTTTTTTATAGGGCTTTGAAACAGGAGTGTTAAAATCCTTAGGCATACTTAGAAAGGGATGGTGCATGACTGATATCTAGAGAACAATATTTAATTATGCTAAGGTTTATGTCCTATCTTCATGGAGTAAAATAAAAACTTGTGGTGTTTTTGTAACTTAAGTGTCTAAGTTTTAGTGGGTAGAGCAAAGGGATACTAAATGGGAGACTGTTAGTCTTTCTCATGGCCATTTAGCAAATCACATATCCCAACACCTCCTCCATAAAATCTTTATGAAAAACTGCTTATCTGTATGGAATACTTTTTTTCTCACAAACTTGCATTTTATGGAAAATGTTCTGACTAGCTATAGTCTCTGTGTATGCATCCCAGTGCTGGATTTACTCAGTACTCTGAGTTGCACAGTGAGTCCCAGATTGGCTGATGTGAATGGTGTCTTCTTTTGCTTCAGGGCAGATTGTTCTAATGAACCTTTTATGAGCCCGTCACCCAAATATTGACAGACACACAGGCTCTTTTGCCTGAGGTGGGTTGTTGCTTTTGCCATCACTCTTGCAAATACACAAATAAACTTGGTAAAGATAGGGAGGAGTCTTAATGTGAAGCTGATTTATAGCTAAGACAAGAACATAGCCTAATGTTCAATTTCCAAGTTGAATCAGTTCCAACTCAGATGCAAAAAAAATTATCGAAAAGTGTTAAAAATCTATAATGAATTGAGATGACAATCAGAGCCATCTCATTCTTTACAAATTTTAACAGGCCAGAATCATCCCCCACATCAATACATTCTTTCACACTTGCTGTCATCCTGCCCACTCTATATTGCCAACAATATGCAGATTTTGCTCCTCTTTTTGTCCTAGTGAAACTCATGTTGATGTTTAGAGTTCATTTAAGTATATGATTAATTAGGTATGCAGTAAAGATTATTAAACATAAAGTAAAGAAATCAGGAAGAATGCAATCCTGGGATAAAAAAAAATTGTTAGAGATTTGTAAGATGAGTTACTGAAGAAAATATCTGGTTTCTAAGCGAGTGGAAATATATTTCAATTATTGGGCTAGTATTGGAGGAACAAATACATTATGCTTCCTCCAACTTCTACAATGTCCCATTTAACCTGCACAAGATGTTATTCTCTTGGGATAGTCAAGACTATGAAACTCAGAGGCAAAGGAATGGAGCTAAGAAGATCTCTTGGCTGACATGTTCTGATAGATAATTTTGTATCTGCTGCAGAATTTTGATCAGAAGAAGCTGTTGAGATAAAAATGGCGGTTTTTCCATCATATTTCCTTTGAAAATGTGACAGCTAATAGGGAAATATTTTTTGAAAATGCTTACTTCTTTGTGGAAGTTAAATTTTCAGAATATTCATCTTGTCCATACCTGTTTAAGCAATTATATGCTTATGCTAAAGGGAAAGTTTGCTAAAATAGTGGTATCATTCTGTAAAAAATCTTGGATGTCAAAACAGAGATGCTTAACATTTTCCTAAAATCAGGCTCATGGACATAGAGCACGTAATTAGTGATTTGTACGAAATGTAGAGTTTGGTTTTTTTAATAATAAATAAAGTTTTTTTGCCTGAAAAGACTCTGATGACTGGGGATTAGATAACCCTGTGAACAGCAAGAGTATATTATTTAAAGAATGCTTAGTTTAGTTACTTCAGAATATGACTTTTAAAACTGGTGTTAGTAGCACTCCTTTAAAAAGTATGATATTTCAGTGGACAGTGTTAATGTGAATCCTCAGTTCCAGGCAGTGACTATGTGTGGTAATCTCTTCTTTGTACAAAAAGAACATGAGCTGCATGCAATGGAGGGAGTTGCCAAATTATAACAACCTTAAAATCTGATCCAAAATGTTCTGCTATTCACTGAAAAAACATTGTGCAAGGACAAAATGGGTTTTCATAGTGTTAAATACATATATGTACATGTGTATGTACATGGGTATATATGTACACTTTATATATATGCTTTTGTTAAGCTCATATTAGGGAACAGTTCCTCCAGTAAGACCTAGACGTTCACAGTAGCAGAAATTTCTACAACCATTTAGAACTAAACTGCAGTCTATGAAATTTTGCATAGCTGCAAAAATATTAACTGGGCTGAGTCTGTCTACTACAAAACACTTAGAAAGTATTTATCAGCAAATACTCTGCAAATGTGTTCTATGAGTTCAAATAGTTATGTGCACCTATAAATTATTTTAGATCATTAATTATATGTCAGCCTGCTGGGTTTTTGTATGACCATGGTGAAGTCTCTGTAGCACTGAGATTTTTTATTGCTGATTCTTTTGTTGTTGCTACTTCCTCGACCATATATTTTATTTTGAAAAGTTATTATATAGCTTTATCTCTTCTTCATTATTTATTTAATTAAATACAGCAAGCCTCCTCCTTTTAAATGATTTTGTCTCTTCTGCACTTGGATAAAAATGTTCTTGTAATACAGTATGGGAAAACAGGCTTTTGAGCTCACCAGTCATACTTACATTGTGCCATTATTTTACCTGGGTTAATAAACAGTTTGTTATGTCTGTATTGCAAGGGGCACTCCTAATATGCAAACACTTTTTGGAATTTCCCAGATAGAAGCTTGTGCTACTGATCATAAATGCCTAGGAGATGCGTTAAAACGAGGTAACAAGGACAACATACATGCCCATTTTGTCCAGATACTAATTGCAAACAGCTGGTTTTCTTTCTTTCTACCAGACAAAATTTCTGATAGAAGTTGGACACCTCGAGTCCCTCTGGATGTATGGTAGGCTAAGTTAATATGCATTATGTTTAGCTCAAGTGTGTAATTGGCTGCTTGAAGAATTGCACAAGATAAGAACATTTTCCTCTGAGTCTGAAAAGTAAAGCATAGTTTTAAAGGAGAGAACAGTAAATAATGATTGCTGCATACCACGACCTTTAATTATAATACCACATTCTAATTTGCATGTCATTATATTTACAGTTGTTCACCACAAGGCAGAGCTTTCATGTAGTCTCTAAAACTAAACTCTTTCTGTCCCTCCGTCAGTGCTGGGCTTTTGAAGTGTTTCTCAAGCCTTTTTCTACAGCCTGATGTAAAGAACTGTGTTATTGTCATGGGCCACTGCCAGGGGCTGTTTGCTTCCAGCAATTGCAACTTCAAACAGTGTTGTAATGGATGCATCTACGCTACGGCAGGTTGGTCTGGCACGCTGTCTGCTTTAAACACAGGCCCCGCTCCAAGGAGGTATATAAAGGCTGTAACCTTGTACGGTATCTGAAAATCAGAGCGTGTATGAGGTCCTAGGTGAAGTCTGAAGTTCCTGCACAATACTCTAGTTAAAACTTCAGTCATCCATCTTCAGTGGTCAGTCCAGCTGTAGAATCTTGTAACATCTGTTTTGCGGAGCTCATCACTGCCAAGGGAAACCAGGCACGACTGTCCAAGCAGCCTGACCTGCACATGCAATTATACAGATAAGCCTGTTGTCATTTGCTGGTGAATCCATCTGGTTTCCAAAACCGCACACGAATTTAGCCACAGATAGACACCATCTATGAGGAGCAAGGTAGAGTTTCAATGTATTTCTTCCTCACTCTCTTTCCTTTTAAAAGATATGATTGTATCTTAGCAAAAGGTGGAAGGTCATTCCTTATATCCAGTGAACACCATCACATCTGACATTGTGTTTCTGGGGCATGTGGAGTCACTGCCTGTCTAGTTCCCATCTGCCTGTGTTTCTGTCTGCAGGTTTCCTTGGGGAAATCGCCATGGTCAGAAAATAAGGGAGCATATAGCTTTTTCTAAAGCAAGTGGAATCCTTAGGAACTGCAGTGGACTTTTATAGAGACTGATAGACACCTATTGAAAAACTTACAAAGTAATTTATTAGAAAAAAATTGTTAATGACATGTGAAACAGGTGTGCATCTGCTTGAAGCAGGAGTTTAAATGCAGACTTTGGGAATTTGCATGTTAGTAACAACAGTGTTGGAGGTGTTGTTTTGTCTTTTTTTTTTCTTTCTGTTTTTTTACTTAATAATCCAAAATTTTTTCTTCCATCATCATTAATTATTTATATTCAAGTGGAATAGACAGGTTTCAGCTGAATGGGAGCATTGTCATGTGGTATTTATATGATATGGTTACCTGAGCTCTAAGCAGGAGGGAAGGTGGAAAGGGTAAGATAGAAGTGTCTCCTTCTCTTTTGAGGATACCATTAAACTCTGCATGTTGGCTTTTCTAGTACAAAGAAAATACCCTTTTGCCCATCTAGTTTATTTTGCTAAATGCCCGAGTTAAGATAATTCGTCTGGATTGAGAGTTTAGCCTGTCAGAAAGGAGCTTTTGATTCCAACTCATCTCTCCTCAGAACTTTTCATTGTTTCCCTTGCTTGAAGTTGGATCTCACTACCTAAGTATGGCATAAGAAGAAATTAGACTACTTGGTTTCATTTGTTCTAACTGGTATATTTTATTTCATTTCCATGGTCAAATAGAAAGTGTTCAAGCAATGCCATATTTTACTGACTGCTATTTTGTTTATGGAAGTATCTTAAGAGTCTGCAGTCCAGGGGTTTGACAGTCTTATTTTATGGCTTAATTCTTAGGACTAGGAAGAGACTTAGCATGAAATACTGTTTGTTACTGTGATAAATAACTTATGAGGGGTGAAGCAAAGTCTGGTGAAAGGTTTAGGCAGGACATATTACTACAATTAGTGGCACACTAGATTTTGAGCGAACAACAACAGGAGAGGGGCAGAAGGCAAGGCCAGCATTATAAGCACTCTGGAGCAATGAGATAGCAGCACAGAATGAGTCCGCAGCTCCACTAGGGTCCAGTCTGCTCTCATCATTCTAACTGTAGCACTGAGGAGAGGATGGTGACATCTTCCAGCTTTGCCTTAATTGTTACCCAATGGATTTTATCATTGCTGCTTTACACTGAATGCGTGGAAATAGTTTGTACTGAGATTTAAAAGTAAAAATGATAAAAGAAGTGAACTGAAGGCAGAATCCACCCCTGCCACCATTGCATGTTGGTGATACAAGGCTACATCTTTTGTCTTGCATCTCACATCTTTGGTGTGTGAAGGCAGGCTCAAGTGTTCTGTTGAAGTATGAATCTTCTTTCTCTGCTATGCTCTAGTTTGTGCAAAGGTAACAGGCATGTCAGTGCTTTTCTCTTCTTAGGAGATAGATACACTACAATAGAAGAAGATAAGCCTATTCTCTTCTCCTATGCATGGAGAACTTCAATGAAAGGAGAACAAAAACTGTATGCAAGCATTTTTGAGACTTCCTAATTTTTTCTTGCCCATTCACCCTACAAATTAGCCTGTTTTTTTCTCTTACCCAATGAATTGCTGCTTCATGCATAGGGGCTTTAGAAGTTGCTCTCATAAAGTCTGAGTCCTTCATGTTTCACTTTACCATTTTATCTGACACCTTGATTTTACTCTCCTCTACATTTAGAAAACAAGCAAGCTGAGAAAATCACAGTTTTCTGACTCTAAAAGTCAATTTATTTGTTGTTTGGATAAAGCATGTTCGTTCTATGAAGAAAAAAAGATGTTCTTTTTTTACTGCTCTTTTGTAGGGAAGTTGTTAGAGGCCACTGAGAAGCTCTTTGGTACCAAAAAAATTTGATGTTAGTTTAGTGGTTTAATAAGCGCTGTTTAATCACTGTTCAAGTGTAACAACTACAGTTTTATAGAGCACTGTTTCTTCTAGACTTGAATCTTCTGATTTTGGGGGTTACCCATAATACATGGATAAATACATAATTGTTTTGAAAAGCATGTTTTTCATGCCACTACAGCTGCGTGAAAAAAATCAGTGTTGTGTTTGTCAGAAAATCTGAATTCTCTAGTGTTCTCTAGCAGTCACATTCATCAAAGTCCTTTGTTTATGATACCATCAGTTCTGTGTCTAATTCTTCCCATTGGAAGTACATTTAGTAGCAGGTTTTCATGTTCAGTCAAAGCTCTTGAAAGTGAAATTGATTTCCTGCAGGGCATTCATTACAATGATGTAACTCCAGGTCAATTAAACGGAAGTCGATGATGCTACTCCAGAGTTACATGCCTGTAATGGAGAACACAAACTGGCTCCATATGTGTATGAAATCCTAGCTAGTGTAATACTGGCATAGGAGAGAATAAGTTTTAATGTGACCTTTTATAAATTTTCTCAGAAGATTTTTTTAAAAGGAGGAAGAGCACGTTGGTCGAGTACCAGAACGTGGTGCTCTTGATTCCAGATTGCATGTGTGTTACTCACAGATCCCGCTGTCTATCCTCATTTACTTTTACCTTTGGAGTCTTTGGTCACTCATATCGGAAAAGAAGCACTTGTACGTGAAGGAGATGCAGGACTTTCTCCAGCTTGGTTTTAGTGGCTGTACATCTGTTCAGACAAGAGAGAAAGCTATCAAGTGCCTCTGCAATCAGTGAGGTAAGGTCTGAAATTCTATTTCCCTCCCTGTTTACAGCCAAGAGTTTTATAACTCATCAGTCTGGGAGCACATCTATACCTTTCAGGCAAATTCTTGTTCACTTCAGCCTAGATTCGTTCCTGATAGACACCTTCAAGGCTGGGCCTTGTTACAATCCCTAACTCTTATTTTTGTGGGGTTTTTTTAGTTATGATTTGTTGGGGTTTTTTTCCCCATTAGGAAGGAAATGGAATTTGTGTTGAAGTCCTACCACATGAAATGATTTGCTGCCCCTTTTTCTTCTTCTTTTATCACATATGCAGCTCCTCTGCCACCTAGAAAAAGACTGAGAGCAAATCTTGCTCTTGGAAGATTAAACACTATTTGATGGTAAATTGAGCAAGATATAATGGGCCAGCAGTAATTGCTACCTACTGTGATTATATTTAGTCTTAATATTATTTACAGTTAATGAACTGTATTTTTTTATTTTTCAGTTGCTGAGGTTGAAGAGCTGATCTTCAAAACTAATTTGTGATGAATGGCTTCATATTTGGCTACTTTCTACACATTACACTCCTTCAAAACTATATTGTTATTCAAGAAGTTGATAATCGTGAATGTTACTCCTAATTTTTTCTTTCTGGTAATGAATTCTCTTCTACATGCCAAGACAAGTCCTGAGGAAAGAGAAGAAAGAAGTCAAAGGTTTTTCATCTTTAATGACATTTATAACAATATATTGATGATATTTTAAAATAAATATAATTTTTATTAGTTGTCTTACAGATATCTCATTTTCTAATCTTTTTTTCTTGCTGAATGAATGCCAGTAGTCAAATATCTTACTGAATGCTTGATACACCTTCAAGCTGTGCTTTTGTGTGCTCTCCATAGCAATTGCTGGGAATAATTAATTGCATTAGAACCCTGAATGCTTTTTTTGGATACTTACTTATTCACGCAGCTGGATTTGCTGGGTGATGTGAGAGAAGTGAATAGGTCAATTTTTTAATAGAGGAAAGAGGGAAAGAGAAGTAGAATTCAGCTTTAAAACTATTTAACTATTTGGTTCTCTTTCATCTTTCCTTTTGTTGCTTGACTTTTGCTGCTTCAGCTTTTCTGGTAATTCTCCTCTGTTCTCCTCCATCTGCTTCCAAAGACTCATAGGAAGACCTGTCTTAAATTTTGGTTTTTAGGAATAAAATAATAGATATAGATAACAGTATTACTTACTAGAAAACAGGACTGTGAGGAATTAACTTTAAGTACTGAGTCTAGTCCTCTGTAAAGGGGAATGTAGACAATAGACATTTAATCCAAGAGGACGTGCAAGAGTTCAGTTCACAATATCCACAAAGTTCTGATTAATAACTTTCAGCCTTATAGAAAACAATGGTGGTGCAGCTGTAATATGCCGTGGAAAATAGTGAGGAACTGGAATCATGGTTGATGTCCTAGATCCCTACAACAACAAGGGATTTGCTAGATGGATTTCCCAGATGGTCTCTAGCAGTATCTTATTCCCCGCAGAATGGGGAGTGAAAAAGAACAACTGCCAATAATCCCTATCAGTCTGCTTGAGGTTTTGTCTGCCATATGTTTCATCAAAACATCCTGCTTTGTATTTCATCTCTAACAGTGACTGATTTTGAATACTTCAAAGAAACAATTAAAAAACCAGCATCTACACTAGTTATTGAGGCAGGGAGGGGACAGTGGTGTAGGTAGGCATTGAAAGCTGTGAAATGTTTGTTATGTTTATTAAACACAGTCAAAAGACAGCGATCAAATAATTTTGCAAAATGCGTGGTGAGGAATAAGCCACTGACAGTTACAAATATTACAGAATGGTATTCTTGCACAATCAGTAAAAGATCCTGGAAACTGGTATTTGAGAGCTGTGTAAACAGTCAACATTTGTGTCTCACTGGGAGCTGGTGAAAGAGTATAAAAATATACAGCCAAAGGTAGGTGTCTGTAACTAATGTGAGTTTCCATTTCACCCATGTAAGTGTGGCATGCCATGAAACATTTTAATACTGGATGAATTCCATATGCATCTCTAGAGTTTTCCGTAAGCTGCTGCTTCTTGGAGCTCACAGTGTTTCTATGAAATACTGCAGCTGTTGCTTGGATATTGGCGTGGTACAACTGAATATTTGCCATATAGATGCTTCTTCTCATCAGCTGCTTTGGTCAGACTGTCATTCTCAGTGTCCTTTCACACCTATTCAGTCTGTGTTTTCCAACTCTTCTCATCATGAATATGCCATGAACTACCCTCAGACCTGATGGGAAATGATGCATGCTGTTCTCTTCATATACATGCATACACACACACTTTATATATACATATATATATATATTTATATATTTTTTCCCTTTGTCTGATGAGAACAGTCATGTCCAGTGGCCATGAACCAAAGTATGGAATCATACAGATGAACCAGGAGCATACAAAGAGCTCATGTTGTTAAGGCACCTGCAATGATACAAACATAACGTTTGTGTACAGGTGCTCTAGCAGACAAGAGTGTGATTGTTTTCCATGCGTGTTTTAATTAATATTGGGATGAAATCTTGTATCTTGCTTCTGACTCCATTTTGTATTTTGGTAGAGGTCATGAAGTAATGTGTTTCCTCCTCTTGTGTTTCCCATGGCATTTGGGAATTGTCTGACTCCACCAGGAAGATCCCTTTAGAATTATTCAGAATTTCTGCCCTGTACCTTCTACCATTGAGCTCCTGGGCTGCACTGTCTCAGAGTTAATAAAAGAATCTGCATGAAAAACAGGGAAAGGTGAGTTGATTTCCTTAGGGGTTACCATGAATGGCCCCATTATGGCCTGTCCTCAGTCCACAACATTATAGTGTGAGCTGTGCATTGGCTCTCAAAAGGACACATGGATATTCTTTGGGCCATTTTACTGAATCAGTGATATATGGTTTTTTGGACCCCCTCCGAATGAATTTATCCTTGTCTCACTTTGTACAGTTAGTCATATGCTCTTAAAAAATCTTTTGCAGATGGAGCCCCGTGGGACTGGACCTGTTTCAAAAGCTGTATTAAATGACTAAAATAAAGATTTTGAAAATTCCTGTTTCCCCCAGTGTGTTGCTTAGCAAGAATAGCTGTGTTTAGTGGAAAAGAAGTTAGATGAGTCTGTGGCATGTGTGCCACCTCACACCCTCTTGGCTCAGCTGGGAGATGGAGGCATGAAGGAATGACATACAGGCATGTTTTGGAATATGCTGCATGTGTCAGTTGCACCTTAAAGGTAACAGTCTCACAAGGTTAATGCTTCTCTATGGTTCATAAGAAGCTTTATAAAATCCACCGTTATACATTCAATCAAGTGTCCACCCTGCCTTCAGGAAAAACATAATATACAGGTTTATGTAATACTGGAAAATTATATTGGAATTCCTAATGGATCTGAATGAGTGACAAAACACTAAGGAGCTGAAAATTTTGCTGCATAAATAGGGAATTGCCTTGTTAGAGATAAAGCAGCCATGACTTCATCACAGATCTCAGTGGTTATTGTCAATTAATAGATTGTTGTCTCTTTAGAAGGCAAAGATATCAAAAGACTCAGCAGATGAAACTTCTTTTTTAAGGTTAGGTTGGAACTGAGAGAAAACATTTTTACAATGATTATAACAAACCATTCATGTGAAACTAGTAAATCATAACACAAAAATTTCTATGTAAGGTAGGTGTTCTTTTTATAAATACATGTACTAGTGAATCTGAAAGTATATGAGGCATGATTGTGTCATTTAGGAAAATGGTGACAACTATTCCCTTCTGTTTAAGAGCTGAGTGGTCATGTTCCTATGTTTCTGTGAATCCATAGAAGTGTCTTGAATGCTTAAAGAGCCAAAAAGGCTTTTAGCATAACTGCCAGTTGCCTGGCCTAAGCTTTTCAGAAACCTGGCCTAAATATCTGAATCTATAAATTTCATAGTCTTAAGTACTTAGCCCTACATACATCTGGTTTGAGATATAAACCCCAGGACAATATTTATTTTTACTGCACTCACTATGCCAATTCAAGATCATTCTATTTAGTATAAGAGGTAAGTAGTTTTTAGGACTGTCTCTAAACTCTGTGCATATAATTCTTTATTTTCTTTTCTTTTTTTTTTTTAAATAAAATTGGCAGGGAGTATGCTGCTTTGCTTTTAGCCTGTTTCTCCATTCCTATGTTTAGATTTAGATTTTAATTGATTTTTTCATATTTAATGCTTACTTTATACTGATGTTTACAGTACCTAGAACTTATATGTAGGGCTATTTATGTCAAATAGCAAATTAAAAAAATAGGCAGTTTAAGTCTACTGTTAACTGTGAAACAGTAGAACTTTTCTCTCCATGTAATGTAGGCAGTGTCAGTTGTGGCAGCATCTTCAAAACTTTTGCTCCACTTTTTACTATTTTTTTCCTAGTTGAAAGCTTTGTCCTTGAAATGTATATGATACTGCAGTGTTAATTTTTACATTTGTCATTTAACATCTATAATTCATATAGGTAATACATGTTTTAGATTATTATGTTTCTAATAAGATAATTCTGCATAATAACTTCATACAACATGAATAAGTTGTTTATACCTTCATCAACATTTTAATTGCCAGAGGTTTTTATATTTTAGTTCTTTGGATTTACATAGCATGCTTGGGATTCTGAAAACATCAATAAAAATAAATCAGCTTAACATTACATTGGTCCTGTGAGGCAAACATGTTCTACCACTGTCTACTGATTAGTAAATACAGGCATGGCATAATTCCTTGACTTTGACAAAGCAAATCAATCAATTTCGCCAGAAAAGCTGGAGAAGCCATTTGTTTCTTGTGTGTTATAGCTGAACATTAGTAACAGTACGAATCCTTATCTCCAGACATTCCTGTTCAGTTAAGGTAAAGAGGCAGAGTCAACTTCAGCTGAAGTTGAATAGCCATTGGAAAATTTCCTCTGGTTTTATTAGCATAGCTAAAATTCAAACCAGTTTTTTTTAACGTTTCTTTTAACTTGGGCTTTGCTGGAACCGTGAGGAATGCATTTTCACTGATTGTCTTGATAAATCTTTCCAGGCCTCATCATAAAAACACGTTTATGTGTGCCCAAGAGAGCCTGTGGATTACATTATTAATATTTGTGTGATTAAACCTTAATTGACCTAAAGTCAAATGCTTTCCTTAGATTCAGTCATACAGCTTCCCTGTATAGTGCTTGCAGAAGTCGGCAGCTGTGGCAGTTCATCCTGGCTTGAGGTAGCAGAATGGCATTCGGTTGCATAGAGATGACATTCCATACCCATGTAGGGACCCCAAGGTAATCCTGCCCAAAATAACCTCTCTGGAAGGTTGTGTCTCTCACACTGGCCTTGTGTGAGCTTTGCCAGTACTGTGCAGTGCTCCTAGTGCATCCTAAGATAGCAATGGGGCTCAGCTGCCTTTCATCTCATCCTCTTGTTCCATTTCAGGCTGTCTTGTGCGTCCATGTAGGCTCTTCTCCTGACACTCAAGTAAGTTTGGAGTACTTTAGTACAAACTGCAGTTAGTTCCACCTACATTAATACTGTAGTTTCTTTTATATTCCTCAGGATAGAAGACAAACATTTAGCCTCTGAACTTCTCAGAACATGACTCTGGCCTTGCAGAGTTGAAGTGGATACAGCCATTAATTTGTTGATTGAACTAAGTACTGAGTATGTAGCCCAAACTGAAAGAACTGCAGGAGGATGAGGCTGTAGAAGTGTCAGAATAATTGTCTGTAGCCGTTTAGTTGCTTTTTCTCTTTTTAATTATGAAAAAGAGTCAAAATCAAAATAATAGTTCAAATCGCTTAAACATGGAACTTCAAATCTGGGTTTTCGATTTATTATACAAAATAGGAGTATGTCTGTGCATCTGTGTACCTGTATAAAGCAAGTTGTTTCAATTCCTCCTTCGCTGCTCTCCTGGTTGCTAAACTTATGTCCTGCTTAATAGGTCTGTGTACTTTATGTTTCTGGCAAGTGCTTTTGATAGTGGGCTTTTATACACACACCTTCAAATTACAAACTCTTTTCCAGCAGCCCAGTTTCTAAAACTCATGTGCTTCACCCATCAAAGCTATGTGGACACCAAGAGATCCTGCAGTAACATACTCATGCCATTGCTGGTGTTACAGCAGCTGGGCACAGTGTTTGCCATTCACTGTGTTTTGGGCAAGTGTTAACTGGAAAGTGTAATAGAAAACATAGATTTAAAAATTAAGAGCCTCTTTACTTTAAATAGCAAGGAATATACAGAGGTGAGGGCCAAAATGAACATCTGCTAGTGCTCTAACTTGTAGTGCTCTGCAAAGTCCTTCTGCTGCAGGTCAGAGGCAGGGTGTGCAACAGCCTCCTGCTTCCTTCCTTCTTCTTTGAAAGGGCTTTTTCACCAGGACATGACATTTTCACTGCCATGCAGTCATTTTAGGCCTTCACTTCATCTGCCTGTTTCTCCTAATTGGCACAAATGACTTAGTATTATTACCCGCTGTCTCCTGTGGTGTTTTGAACTCCAGTTTAATCACCCTTAGAAGTTAATCCAAATCAACTATAGTGTGCTTTGCTACATAATTACTCATTGAGAGAATTAAGCTCAAAAAGTGGATCCATTCTGTGTGGTGATCTTCTCTTTGTTCAGGATTATCTCAACAGATGATCTCATGACTTTCAACATCTCTTCTTACACTTTTGCCAGAAGCAGAAGTTTCCCCTGTTACCTCTGCTACAATATATGAAGGCAACAGCTAATAAAGACGTCAGAAAAGCTGTCCATTCAAAATTCAGTTCATGGTCTGAGTTTTATGTTACCACTGCCTCAGTTCAATGACCTTTTCTTGTAATTGTTCATTTCAGACAAAAAAACGAAAACCCAAACCACTCAGAAAGATAATTTATTGACTAGAACAAGTGGTGAGATTGGCAAGAATAGAAGATATTTCCTATCTGATCTTGTGAGCGTGCATTACAGATCATTGCTTTACCTTTGATAAAGTATCAAAGGGAGGAAAAATTCTGAAAATGAGGAAAAACCCAGTAAAATGTTATGGAGACTTGTTGTAGCAAACGGCAGGGCAGGGCTGCTGGCAGCAGCAGGTCCCAATGACCAGCAGAGAAGCAGGAAGGGGTGTGCAGGTCACAGCTCAGTGCAGGAAGGGCAGGGAGCAAACCAGGAGCAGCCTGGGACATCCTTGGCCCCCACATGCTCATGGTATAGCTCAGCTTCAGTGGGGCTCCTGGGAAGAGGCACAGAGGTGGAGGTCTCAGGAGAGGCGGCCAGAAAAAATAAAGTGCAACAGTGCAAGGTCCTGATGAGGGTATGGATTAATGACATAAAGTGTGAGAGCGTTTTAAGTGGCATTGGTACAAAATGAAATGTTAACGTCACAGCCCATTCCTATCTTACATGGGAGGACTTGTATTTACTCTGCAAGGGCAAATTTCCATGGGCTGTGCTCAGGCCACAGCTGGCTATCTTAAAACGTAGAGATGTTTTCTTTTGACTTTGGTGGAAAGGCAGATGCAGGCAGGCAAAAGGACGGCATTTAATTTCAAAAATTAATGTGCCTCACTAATCCTACCCTAAAGCCCTTCATCCTACCAGGAAAAAAAAGCAGACAACATCTTACCTTGAATTAGTTAATTGAGGGCAGTGCAGTTTTCAGCGATCAGATGAAGTGAAGGACCAACCATTTTTGGTGTGCAAAGTTAACGTGTAAATAGTGTTTCCATAGCTCCAATTATTTAAAGCCTCTGAAACATGATCTCTGGAAAACATAAGGCAGAAAGCTGAAAGTTGGGTCCTGTGATGGGTTGTGTATCTTTCCCCCTGACTTTTGAAGGGCTGAATGGTAAATAGTAAAATTTTTTTAATTTGAGTTTATAAACCTGGGGGTTTGCAGTTTTAATAACAGCTGGGATTGTCCTAAAACTCAGGGGGAACTTTGATTAAGCATGTAATGCAGAATTTATTAGCAATTAAAAACTACTGGATGGTCCATTTGTCACTCATATCTTAGAACAAGGCCTTGGAAGGCAGTGCATTAAAAGAAATATGTCTGTGCACAGACATTCTGTTCTTATATTAGTTAACCTATTCATCTCATAGATTTATTAAATAGAAGCACCTACTTGGAAAGTTGAATCTTTGAAAGAACATCACCTTTTCAAAAGTTTTTTGAGAAAGTGATTTCATGCTTTTAACAGATTTTGTATAATCATCAATTTATATTTTTTGCCTTCAGTCAACCTGTGAGGTTGAATTATATTAAAGAAATAAAAAATATGATCTCCCAAACTTTTTCAGTACTTTGAACTTCTTAATAATGCCACTTGTTTTTTTTTACAGAAAATTAATAGTGTATTATAGCACATAATGCTATGGAAGTGGCTAATAAATATGGGATTCTTCTCTGTATGGATACCTCCCACACACCACTTTGAAATTCATTCTACCTAGAGCCATAATTTGCAAGGTGTTTGTTAGCTCTTTTCAAAATATAGCTTTCCATAAAAATGCATTTAGATGCAAAGTGTTATTTAGAGATTTTATGCCAGACTGTTCCTGTTTTAGTTATGTCCCAGGTAAAAAATGTTTTTTAAAATCTTGGCTGCCAGGAAAGTTTTATACAAAAAAAGTACTGTTTTGCTATCCATATGGTGCAGTTTATTCTATCAGTGTGAGAAGGTGTTTGTTGCTATTTGTTGTCTTGATCTTTTTTCCAAAGGGGGTGTTCTATGCTCTTTCAGTTTTTCTGTCCCTGAATAACCTTTGAAACTAATTTCGCAAGGTAGTAATCTTGACAATGTTGAGTTGCTATGAGCTGTGAAAATCTGCATTTGGCTCAAGTAGAAAGACTCAGGTTCCTGCTTTCATGAGGGACTTGGACTTTTGAGAGGCAGATACTGCTTGGGCTATGAGTGATCTCCCAGCCCTCAACAAGCCACAAACTCCTGCCCTCTAATGAGTAAGAGAGATGTGGAGTGAAACGGAGAATGCATGCTGGTGAGACTTGGGGATCTAGGACATACATCTTTAAGATGTCTGGTTTCTTCAGTTCTACTTTTTGAAGATAAACTGGATTAAATATAATATACTGGATATCTCTGTGTAGGAATCAGTGACCAGATACTAAAGCTACTACTTAACAGGACTCATAGAGGTAAGCTGTGACTGCCGACATGAGTCATGTCTGTATTTTGTTTGTTTCTTATGGCACTGTTGAAAGAATATACTACATAGAAAAATTTGGTAGCTTGAACCCTTATCATCACATTCATTTAAAAACACTAGAACTGGAGTTGCAAAATCTCTTGACAAAGCCAAAGCGCCTGTATTTGCCAGAGTAAACCGGTTTCTAAATGCTTGCACTCCTTGTGTGGTGTTACGTTTTAATAATGGAAAACAAAGCTATTAGCATCCTATGCCACATGTGAACACATCCTTGTGTTCCAATAGAGCCCTAATATAGGTATACACTAGGGATGGGGAACTCTACTAAAGTTATCCTTGCCTTTCAGTTTTTAAAATTAGCTCCTGCTCAGCAATTAAACCTGCTCAAGTTTTCTGATCCGTGACCTGGCCACACAACAGAGCAGAACCAATACCAGTTCCAGTGACAGTGATGGGGGATGTTCACAGAAAACTCTTTTTTCCCTCAGATTCTGTGCCTCTTGTATTTGAGTTTAGTAAAATGCAGTAGATGAGAGTTACATTCTATATTTGTGCTCCAGAAGGATCTCAGCCTGTAGATCACAGCACGGCATGCCTTGAGCTCAGGTAGGGCTCTGTGAAAGAGGAGACTGGGTGAGCACACAGTGCAGGCAGTTGAAGCACAAGAGGGAGGCCACTTTTTCAAAATAGACGTGTAGATGAGTTCTTCTAATTTTTAAAAATGTCTTTCATTTTGGTTTCCTCTTTGTTCTTTAAATTTCACCTATGGAAGCTAAGGATACAGTAGTGGTCATACAAAATAAGAAAACAAATAGAAAAGGACAACAACTTATAAAACTTTAGGCCTGTTCAGATCTGAATTTAAAGTTTTCAGCTAGTTCTCTTGATGTGATAAACTGACTTAAATAAGATCAAATCCCTTTTCCCTGAATTTAGTGGCAGGATGCAGACGATTAAATAATTTGGGTTGGAGCATGATACAAAGCAGTTTTTATAGCTGTTCAGTTCCCTATAGTCAGGTATTTAGTTGAGTTATGATACCAGTATGAGAAAATGCACTGTCTGCTCTGATTTATTCAATTTTTCTGGCATAATTCTAGCTGGTTTTCCTCACAGAATTCTTCCTCTACAAGAAGGTGGATTGAATGTGGTCTTTGGCAGAGGTAGAGTTTTGCCAAATAGGATTTTATACTCTGCTAGGGGAATTCTCCATTGCAGGGCAGTGACTTAGTTAGCTAAAGTGAGTGCATGTAACTAAGTAGTCCCAGTATTCACAACTCAAAATATCTTTTCTAATAGAAGGTAAATTTTGCTTGTTGTAAATGAATTTGAGGCTTTACAGGCCAAATCTGTTAGATCATCTTGGAAATTTCAGTGCTGCTTGATGGCTGTGTGGTTCCCTCTAACTGAGCTCCAAGTATCAAGTGACAGAATCATTTTGCCGTAAACAAAGATTATTCAACTACAAGAAATCACAGAGAGTCTCTTCTCACAAGTCTGGGAGTTTAACAGGCAGCATATAAAATCTCAGGGCTCATTTATGACCACACCAACCAAAACAGCTCACTTTTGTATCAAGTATATACTAATGTTTGTACAAGTTGGAAAGTGCTGTACCATCTTGGGCATTTAAAGTTATGGCTTACAATGAGAGTTTCTGGTTTCTTCAGGATGGTACCATGAAAGCCACCACCCAACAGAGATACTTAATGATACTAGTAGGGATTTAGGGTGGTACTGTGATCTGTCTGACTCTTCTGGGAAAGAGCATTTGCTCTTCAACACAACTGTGTTGTTTGCTAGAATTGGCTGCCTGAGTAGTTTGAGCAGCAATTGTCTTTTCTTTTGAGAGTCAGGTTTAATGCTTTTCATAATATTGTCCTCCATCCCCCACCCTCATAATGTCAGACCATGTCTTTAACAGAAGCACAGTCAGCATAGCTTTAGGATGGAAAGATTCTTTTGTTGTTTCTGTTTTTTCCTGATCTTTTTGCATCAGTCCTAAGGATATATTGAACTGGAGAACTAATAGGTAGAAATTGCCTTTATGAGGAATTCTCCTGCAACATTTTCATAATTGCTGTCATGCGATAGCCTCAAGCAATGCCTCTGGCTTACTCTTATGATAAATGTTTTATTTATCTGTCCCTAAAGAAGGAGGGTCAAATTAGATGCCTTTCTTACAAGATTTACTTGATTTACGAGATGCATTTCTTTAAGATTTATTTGCGGTAGATAAGTAGGGAACTAATCAGTAATCTATTCCATCAGCTTCAGCTACAGACATCTCAGCTGCTCCTCTGTTACTCAGGCTGTTGCAGACTAGGAACAGGCTTCCCCCCTGGTTCAGGAGCCCTGTCTTCATCTGTCCCTTCCTGATTGGTCTCAAGTTCTAAATCTTCCCACCTGGTGGTTAAGCAATAAGTAAGGCCATTAACCTCTGTCTCCCAGGGCTACTTACTGAGACAATCCAGCTGATTTACCTCCAGAGAATTTTTTTAAGCTTGCTAAAGATTGCTGCCATAAGCAGACAGAGGTAAAAGGCCAAAAGGAAAACAAGAACAAGCATTCTCAAATTGTACCCTATACTTCTCGCTAGGCAATATGCTCTTCTCTTGCGTATGCAAAAAAAATGTGTTGTGTTCTGTTGAGTTCCTAGCTTTCCCCTAGAAAAATCAATCTTTAATATGTCATCTTATTACCATGATCAGTTGTAAATGGCTGTTCAGTACTGTACAAATTCTTTTGGGTCAGATTCCTGTCATTAATCAATTGGTTTGCTTTTTTTCGCAAGTCTGTCTCTCAATATGTTACTATTACTGGGGTTTTTTTGGTTTTTTTTCCTTTAAACTGTGCTTCTGAAGATGTAAATGATTGGTCAGAAGAGAAAGAGTGACAGGACTGTCTCCTCTCACCTATTCTGGCATAGGACTGTTGTGACTGAGCAACATGAACTGTAGGATAAAGGGCCTAGAACTCTCCTAAATGAGGGAGACAGATGATATGGAGTTCCCTCCTCCACTGCTTCCATCGATTGATTTTAATCTCCTTCCCAATTATTTGCACTTGTGCCATGCCCAGACTGGAAAGGAGAAAGATGTGAGAAATTCTGAAATGCCATTGTGTAGGAATAAACTAGGAAGAGGAAATAAGCACAGGGAAGAATTTATGATGAATTCAGAAACAGCACACCAAGAAAAGTCCATTATTAAACCATTTTCCTCTCACATCCCAATCATCACTTTTAGTTCCTCGTTATTTCCAACTTTTGTTGTGTGCACTGTTCTTCCTTCTCGTATGAGTTAGGATACAAAATGCTGCACATTCTTCTGTATTAGAAAACACAGGTGCACATCTCAGCATATGAGTTTAATAAGTCCAGCTGCTCTGTGGCCTTAGGCAGACATTATAGGGAGTTGTTGAATTTCTGGACATCTAATAGCACTCTTTTGCCAGGGTCTTGACAAGGATGGGACAGAGGCATTCTTCATTTTTGTTGCTTTCTTTCTCTTTACGTGGTGAAAACAAGTGCTCCTCTTCTTGTCTGCTGTTCTTAGGGCACACAAACCCTGCAGTGATGTTGTATTATTATTTCTGCATCTGCTTCTGCTGTCGGTCTCTTGAAGTTTCTTTTGAAACTTTGTACAACCTGGAAGCCTCTTGTGTATTTTTCATTGCTAGCTTTTCTAGGATACATATGGACAGGGAACAAGGTGTGTGTCAAAACCCAAAAATCAGTCTTTTCTCATGGATTCTTGATATAACTCAAACTCTTTCACTTGTGAATGTGTTTGCTCTCTACGAACATTTTGTTGCTTTAAAGGAGTAGAAAACTGCCATGGTAAAGAGTGTGAGGAAGAAAAAGACAGTGAATTAAAGGGGCAGGTACAAAGTCTACATTCTTTGTGGTCGTAGTTCTCTTGGCAGGACTTCACTTGTAGTCATAGATTTAAGGGATGTTGTTTATGAATAAGCACATTGTTTCCAAGTGTCGATTCTTGCTTGGGGACTTGAGGAGATAGCCTTATGTTTCATAGAATCATGGAATGATTTGGGTCGGAGGGAACCTTAAAGGTCATTTACTTTCAACCCCCCTGCTGTGGACATGGGCACCTTTCACTAGCCCAGGTTGCTCTGACCTCCATCATCCCTGGCCTTGAACACTTCCACTGATGGGGCAGCCACAACTTCTCTGGGCAGCATTTTCCAGTGCCTCACCACCCTCAGAGAATTTTTTCCTAATACCTAATCTAAACCTACTTTCTTTCAGTTTGAAGCCATTCCCCCGTGTCCTGTCACTACATGGCCTTGTAAATAGTCTCTCTCAATCTTTCTTGTAGGCTCCCTTCAGAGACTGGAAAGCCGCAACTGGGTCACCCCAAAGCCTTCTCTTTTCCAGGCTGAAAAAACCCCAATTTTCTCAGTCTTTCCCCATATGAGAGGTGATCCATCCCTGTGATCAACTTGGTGTCCCTCTTCTGGACTGTCTCCAACAGGTCTATGTCCTTTTGAGACTGAAGAAGAAAACAGGTTATTGAACTCTTTTGATGTCACAGCTTAAATTTATGGCAAGAGGAAACAGAGAGAAATTTAGGGAGGAAGAAATGAAGGGAATGGTAGGAGAGACAAGAGGAGAAATCAGGAAGAGATTGAAGCAAAAAGAGCTAAAGACGTAAGGAGTTCAAAGATAAAGAATGAAATGATTTAGGAGAAAGCAGCATGGAAAAAAATGGCTTAAACTGAATCAAAGGGCATGAACATAAAGAATAGCACAGAAGGGAAAAAAAAAAGATTATGGCAGTTTTCTAGTTAATTGTAGATGTCTGAGAAGTGGCAAGTGACTAAACCGGTGAATTGCATGTGCTCTGTATTCCCTGGTTTTACTCTTCACTGCTAAAGTGAGAAAAGGGATTCTTAGGTTTTCCAGCAACAATATGCTCAAGATTAAAACAGAGCATCCAGTGATGCTGTGTTCACAAGAAACCCTGCTCTTCTGTATTTATGACAACATTATTTCCCTGCATACAGATACCCATAAGAAATTCAAATCATAGAAATAAAACAGTAAGCTTAGCACATTTAAACTCCTGCTCAAGAAATTATATCACTCCTGTGTCTTAGTTCCTGTTTATGCTGACACTGGCTTCTTACCTAAGTCAGACTTCAGAGGCCATTGCAGTATTCAGCAGCTACTTCTGTTTTGAAACCGGGCAGCAGTTTGAGATATTTTCAAACAATAGGGGTAGCACTGTTGGTCAGCAAGTGGGATCTTTAATGGATAGACTGGGTTTTGTCAGGGATTCTGCTGTTTCCTTGCTAGAGAGTTCCTAAGAAACTTGACTGTTTTTATGTTTGTTGATGTGTTTAGTTATATCTTAAACTTCTGTCAGTGAGATAAGGACAGGCTGCAAAGAGGGGAGTGAGAGTCTTGGGACTTATATTGTAATTGTCATTGTGATATTCAGGTTTTGTAAATGTTCTCCATTTTATTTACTTCCTGAATGTGTTGCCTGCATTAGAGGTTTCATTCTCAACTTAAACAGAATAAGAAATTAATACTCCAATGCTTTTGTAAAATATTTTGTAGCTCTTACCAGTCAGTTGTCTAACAATTGACCAAAGAATTGCTGGTCAAAAATGCTCATGACCTGCCTGTAGTGTGAACCTTAGTAGTCACTGAAGTATGTTCCATAAGAAAAATGTTCACTAATCCTCATATAAACTGCTGCTATTTCATTTAAAAAGGAAAATAAAAACCCCCCAAACCCTGACAAAGGTAAAGCTGTGGAATCTGGATGGAAACTGTAAAGATTTTTGGCAAAAAGTCAAAATTTCACCAAAAATTGGAAATGATAGTTTTCCAATAGAAGATTTAGGTTGATAGATTTTGCCAAAAGCACGAGAACTATATGGGGCTCCCTTAGGCTCTTGGCTTTGCTGAGCTACGATACTACCTGCAAACTATGCTATTATTGTCCTTAGAAACTCACTGATAAAGTTTTCTTAACTTTGATAATAAAGTAAGGTTGTTTTTTTATTCTTATTTTGCAATATAAGATCTAAAAAGAGTATCAATTAATTCATATCTTCTGGTTTGATTTTGGGTGTACTATAGAAAATGTTTAAATACTCTGTTGGCACACGGTTTGCAGAAATCCAGAAATTTGTGATGGAGCTTTCCTATGCGGCAACCTGTGTTTCTCAAATTCTCAGAAACTCCGTCAGATCCTTTTAGAGCTTCAAAATAGCAGTGTATGCTGCCAAAAATAATTTAATCTTTTATTTGAGTCTGTCACCATTTCAGTTTGACTTTTCAACTCCTACAAAGGACATTGTTTTTTTTCCAAAGACACAGCAGCCACATTTTGCAATATGGCTAGTTATTGGTGGTTATATAACTAAGTTCTTTTAGTATTTGGTTGAAAAACTCTGTCTTCCTACATCAGTGACAGGAGTTCTAGAAGTTCATTAATAAAACAACTTTGTAAAATAAAATCTATTTAGTAGCTAAGAAGTAGGCAAGTCTGCTCTGTTAAATCACCTCTGCCCTGGTACCCTCAACACTGGTGTACTAGGGTGATTTGGAGATACTTATTCTGATTCCCCCTAGAATTCTCCTCCTCTAGAATGGCTGGGGAAGGAGCAGGAGCTTTCCTGAAGATGCCAAATCAGGTAATAAGAGATTGGTTGTGGAAATATTAAAAAGAAGCTCTTTAAACTATAGCCTATAAATATACTTTTTTCTTCTACTTGACTGAGAATTCTCAGTTGCCTCTCTGTTTTTACTCTCTACTTAATTTTTGAAGTTATTTCTATTAGGGTAAAGTGATGTATTTTGATGTTGGTCAATACCAGTGGGGACAGACCTAGGGCAGACTGTATTTTAGCTAAAAGGAGAAAATAGCACAGGAACATATGTGTTTCAGGGGATCTTTCAATTATTTCTTATCTTTCAATTATCCAGACTTTCATTTATCCAGATAAAACCCACTGGAATGAAAGTGTCTGGGTAATTTATAGTTTCCTTATTGCGAATAAATGTGCTTCTGTTGAAAGGAATATTATAAGCAAACATAATATGGCATAGATTGGAAAATTACTGAGAAAGAATGAGCCGATAGTCTTAGAAACCGTCAGTGTTCTATCAGAGACTACTGTAAAAACAATTACTCTGGAGAGAAGATCATGTCAAAGATAATTTGGGAGCACAATCTTTTTATTTCTTAGTTCCTGTTGTAAATAACTGAACAGTTTGTTTCTGGAAGTCACAATGTTTACACAGAGCAAACAGAAAAGATCTTTTAATATTTCAGTGTAAATATAAATAAGTTTTGTGTTAAAAAGTCCTTTACAACTTAACATGTTAGATAACACTTTATAGAGTCAAACCTATGAAACACTAGCTTTCAGCTCTCCATTCTTCCTGTAAAAATGCTGTTGTCCTCATGCTCCAAATAGCAGAATTGCACACAATGATGCCTTCCCATTATCAAGGGTGAAATCTTATAAAGGAGCTGGAAAGGCCAATTAGAGTGTAACAAGGGGAGAAAACTGGTCATAGTCAGATGCAAAGATATGGGTAAGATGAACAAATATGTGATGAGTTTATAAAAATGAGGTTAATTGGATCTTGAAATAAGTGGTGAGATGCTGGAATTGTATTTGAGAATTTACAGTCTTCTCTGTAATGAGAAAAGAAGAGATGGACAGTAAAGTTCCACACGTGACAAATGAAGGTTTAAAGGAGTCATGAAAAAGGATAATAACAGTAAAGTCTGGAAGATAGAAAAGCATAGGATTTAAGAGACGCTGTGGAAAAAATGGCTTATTAATGCAAAATAATAGAGAGTTGGACTTCTATCTATAAAACCTGATACAGAATTCCTTAGGATAATAGCTGAACTTAAGTGTTCCAGTTATGCCTCCTGCCCTCTGTTTGAATTGAGGAGAAAAAATTAGGAATGTTTTTATTCATGGTTCCAAGTCTTTCAATTAAAAAAGGGCATGTATGTGCCAAAAGTATATTTTCTAATGTGTTATTTATATTACATACATTGTAGATTTAATGAAAAAAAAAAACCCGAATCCAAACACCCCTACCTCCTGTAGGCAACTTCCCTGCTATATGGAGAACTCACAGTTTGCACAGGAATGAAGTGGAACTCTAAAGATGCAATATTAATTTCAAATATATTTTTAAGGGAAAGATATAGGACATGAATTTTCCCTTAACTTTTCAGGCTTAACCTTTTAATTTTGTTTATATCTCAAATAAAAGGCATGCTTCTCACTCATATCAGTTTAGCAAAAGCTAGTTTTTATGCATTTTTCAAAAACTTTGTTGTGTGTAGAGTCAGTTAAAAATGTAAATGTGAAAAAAAATTAAGTTCTAATTTAATTGACAATTTTGGGGAAAAAAGGATCTTCAAAGCAATCAAACCCATTGTCATCAGAATATTCTAATCCTTTTCTGTGTCACAGGAATAGTTGCTATAAAAATATGTATACACAATTGCACATGGGAAAATATACAGAAAAGCACACATAATTTGCAAGAGTAATTGCTGAAATTGTAGACCTTTGTGTATTCAGTGGCAGAGAGGGAAATACTGAAATGTAGGAAAAAGAAGAAAGGTCTGGATGTACAACTGGGGACAAGAAGAATTCTGTCAGCTTTAGAATACGGCTTTATTTATTCACTAAAAAGACTTAGTAACTTTTACAGATGTGGAGGCAGATTTCTAGAAAAGAATAATGTATAGCCAGTAGAGTGTTTTCATCTCTGCCTGCCTCCTAACCCCTTTCCCTTCCATGGAAACCGGTGCTGGTGTCTTTTCAACTCTTCAAATGTGCAAGTCTCTCTTGCTCACAGGAGTTATGTGGCTTATGAGTATCTAATGTAACAACTGAAAGAATTACACATTATTCAAATAGATGTAAAACTCTCTAACTAAATGTAAATGTAAAATGTAATGTAAATGTGAAAAATGAAGCTTCATTAAAAGAAAAAGAATTGCTACACTTCCATCAGAGGCATCTTTCCCTAAAAAGGTGGAGTCTTTTGTTCCATGCTGATATGTTTAAAAAGTCACAAAGACATGATTTTTTCAGTTTTTGGTCATTACAAATAGTCACCCTCAGTAATTAGCTTTCTATCACTGAATAACTTTTGGTTGGGTAATTAAGTGCCATCTTTGTACACTCTCCGGGGTAGCCAAGAGTCTCTGCCGGGACAAGCTTCCTGCAGTGAGGTCATGTGGTGTCGTCCTCCAAACCCTGTCCGATGGCCAGTGTCAAAGCCCAGCAGGCACTGGAGCATTATGGTAGACTTTATATTTTTAAATGTTATGGATTTAATTCTGCTTTAGTCCTCATAAAATAACAGCATGACTTCTGTTGGCAACTGTGGGGTTTCTGCACTGCTGTCTTTTCCATCTTTGGGGTATTCTGCAAATAAAGGGATAAGGTTTTTCTGCTGTAAGCATGCTAGAAATTAATCAAAAAATTAAGAAACATATTTCTCATAGAAAGGCTGCAAATAGAATACATTTTGGAGTTTTGGGAGTCACTCTTTGAGAAGGTTTCAAACCAGATGGAAAACATCCAGAGCAGAACCAGTAGGAATGATTAGGAATCAGGAAAACATGAGTTTCACAGCATAAATGAATTCATTGGGAAGAGAAGATTGAGGGGAGGGGACATCATAAAAATCCTCAGTTGTTGGAAAGAGTCTCATAAAGAGGGAAGAGAATGCTCTCTTTGCCCAAAGCCACACCTTTCCTCCATTGCAATCCATGGTAGATACATGAAAAAGAAATAGGCTTAGTACATTTATGAAAGTCAGAGGCTGGTCTTAAAAATGTTTTAATAATTCTGAAGACAGTGAAACACTGGTGCAGGTTGTCTGAGGGATGCATGGCATCTCTGTCGCTGGAAATCTTAAGATAACAACCAGAAAAACAGTGGTCAGGATTGACCATCTGACCTTGTTCTGTGGCAGCAAGATAAATAGATGACACTGTGATGTCCTCCCAGGTCTTCTGTTGTATGATTTGACTTCAGGTGAGTGTTGTTGCTGACTCGTAATGTTTTAGAAAGAGGTTGATATTTCATGTCACAACCTCCTAAAAACAGGATATTAGGCATGAACATTTACTTTAATTTTAATAAAGCAGTACTGCCTAGTACTTATTATTGCAAGGAAGAGATTAAAATAATGAACTCAGAACCTTCAAGAAAGGGCAAGGACAAAGTGGTCAGAATATAAATATCAGCATCTCATTTTTTTTAAGACAACTTGATAATCATCTAAATGTTTGGGGAAAGAAATAATCTTGTCCTTAGCTTTGGCCTCATTTGTTCTCATTAAATAATTTCTCATTGCTGTCACTTTCTTCTCCAACCCTGACTTTTTAAGCAAAAAGATTCAACCGTGAAACATCTTATATCTACTAATGCTTCCACTCCACCAAGTTTGAATCTTTCATTGCTGTCAACAGAGATGTGTATGCTCTCCTCCATGCTCATACTTTCCTATCAGCACAAAGGTTTGTGCTTTTGGGTGGTGAACTGGAACCAAGAACTGATTCTGCTCTTTAGCAGACTGGCAAATATTAGAAAAAACCAAATCCAAAAACAAACAAGCAAAACCAAAACATTTTAACCAGGATCACTTCTTCAGTCTAGTTCACTGTGGGACCATAAAATGTATGTGTCAAGGGCTGTTCAGGAATCTGAATGAGCATGTTCTTGTCTGTCAAAGGTGAGAGCAGCCTATTGAAAGGACAGTGCAAGACCTAAAATTGGGATGCACGTACAAAGTATGAGTTGTCCTCTGCTGTCCCATCCCTTGTTTAGCACTGCAGCAGCTTAATAGAGTAGCAAAAGGAAATCCTTATTGGCTTTTGCAGAGTCAACACAAGTGAGAGAAATGTCTCTTCCTTCTCTGAATCAATATTCATCTGAGTAGAAATACAGAAAGGTAGAGATTTTGTTCTTAACTGAGCTTTTGCAAACTCAAACTGAGCTTTTTTCTCCCTCAGTTTGCTAATGATACAGCAAGGAGAAAAAACACCTTTTTCCTGGTACTGTACACAGTTTTCAAATTCACAGTGAATAAATATGGATTCCTGCCATGCAACTTCCTCAGACTGTTATTCCCCACAGTCCATTTAAGATGCTAAAGTTGTTGTTTGTATAAAAACTTTAGAGAAGATGTTGGACAAAGCTCTTTCTGCAATGCTTTCTTTAAAGAAAAGAAAAGAAAAGAAAAGAAAACCAAAACAAAAAAACCCCAAACAAAACCAACAACAACAACAACAAAAAACCACACCAAACAACAAAAACAAAAAAATCCTTACTGTTGCATTTTTGAGAGGCATACTTAAGCCTGAATTTTGGCCTGAATTTGTTTCCTTCACAAAAGGAAATCTCAACTCTGGTGCATAATTTATGATCTTGGCATCCAGCCGAAACATATGTACATACTGAAATCAGTTTTGCATCTGTTTAACTTTGTGCACATGAGTAGTCTAATTGGATTTAGTCTGATGAAATGACTCATGCGAGATCAAGTGTCTGCACAACAAGCATTTCAGTCAGTAGGTTTCTTTAGGGCAGCAGCCTCTATGCTTTATGTGGTGCCTAGCACATGAAATGGCTTTTTGATTATCTCAAAGCCTTCTGTGTGCTATATAGCTGTAGTGGCAGGTGAAACAAAGAACTACAGAAGAACGACTCTTGCACCATGGGTCAGATCTTCTACTGCATTGCACCGTACACTAGTAGCAATTAATTCATTGTAACTTTCTTTTTAAAAAAAAGTCTTCTGAGAATCTCTTCAGGTTTAAGGGAAATCATTCATTCCTTTGTAACAGGCTTCCAGGCTGCAGCTGTTGGCCTTCTGGTAGCCATTGGCCAGGCTAAACACTTTTGCTTTCATATGCTAGACACTGATAAGATACAGAGTATCTCCACCATCACCTCCATTAGGATGGAACCTGAACTTGTCTGACTGGGAAGCAATGTAGATACTCATCTTCTTCACAAGACAAAGTATCAAGCACTGGAGTTTTGTTTTTGCTGCTCTTGCAAGCCTTACCTTCCCATGCCATCTCAGGTCTGCCATCTTGGACCCTCGCTATTTTCTTGCCCCAGAAGAGGTGGTGCTGAGCTTGCTACTTGTTGAAGCTGTTTTTATCCAGAGGCCGGCTCTTCTGTTTTCTTCTGATATTTTCTCATTCTTCCTACTTCTGCTGTAAGGGTCTAGGGAATGGAGAGTGGTCTAGAGAGTGAAGAGACTTAGAGAAAGGGATGAGAGAGGCTGCAAGTTCTGATATTAGGAGCATTAGGGATTAAGAAGTGGAACTCCAGGGGATTGGTACTGTGAGAATATAGTCTGGGGAGGATATATAAAAAAGGAAGGCTTGGAGTATGAGTGCTGTTAAGGCAAGATGAATGACTCTAAAACTGATGGTGCACAGAGTACCAACATAAGATGGAAATCAAAACAAGAAAAGGGAAAAAAAGAAGCTGAAGTAAGAATATAAAGCAAAAAATATACCTTGCAGATGAATGGTTTTGTTGGTCTTTCCCTTCTACCTCACTGTCCAGATTCATTCTGTGGCTGGTGAAATACCCTGAAATGAAGACAATTTTAGGAAGCTCAGAATGTGATTCAAGGCATGCCATTTAAAGCATTTGATATGTATTTTTGTTTGAGGAATTATGCTCCTGACTTTTGGTGACATTAAGGGAGGAGGCATCTAAAAAAAGTGTGTGTGTGAAATTTGTCATGTAGCACCTGATTCAGACTACAGCATGCTTTGAAGCAAGAGAGAAAAATAGTGAAATATTACAGCATTAAGATATAGAAGTAAAATTTTGCTCATTTTGCTCTGAACGACCTAAATGTGAATCTGATGGCTCTAGTGGACATACTTTCTGATATTTTCGTGTGGCTGGGGAAAAGCTTTGATCTTTAAATTTTGAGTTGTAGAATGTTAAGTTGTGAAAGGCTTTTTGTTACTGATGCCTTTTTATAGTCTGCAGTTTGAAGAGTATGCAGTGGGAACAGTTAACTGAGGACTCGATATTGCAAGGGAAAATGCACTGTATTAACTTTTGGTAGTTGGAAACTTTTTGGTCCTATAAGTGGATACACTTTATTGAGATGGTCATCTGTTTTATCCAACAAAATGAATTTCTGCTCAGGGGAAAAGTTCTGAATGCTGATTTTCAAAGAGAAAATGGTTTTACTACATGATTCTCAGAGAGCATTCAAAATGTAAACCTACACATCTCTAATTCATTCGGGGGTTTTGCAAGTGAAACTAGAACATAATCATCTCCTAATTTTGAATAAATTCTTGCATCCTTTGATAATATTTAATATTCATTGGGTGACTATCAGTGTTTCCTACTTGAATCCTCTTTGTCTTGAAATGTTTAAATTTTAGTTCTTTAGAGTTTTGTTCAAATCAACTATCCCTTATTTACATCTTGTATGTTGTATATTTACAACATACAAAGAAGTTAGTATTTGTAAGAAGCTTCTGTAGGTAGAACTTAAACAGGGCTGTATGGCAAATATTTCATGTTAACTGTAATTATAACAGGTAATTAATTTGTTAATAGATTTACTAAATTTGCAGTTGGTCACATTTTTTTAAAGCACTGAAATGAATATAATTGTGCATTGTTTACTTTTGTAAGGATTAGGAGCACTTTATGTTGAACGAAGTATAAAAAGAATTCATGGAATTCTTGAAATATTTACCAAGCATTTTTTGATAAGTAAGAGCTTATTTTTTCTGAGAATTTTTACAAGCATATTTTCCTCTATTTTCAGTCCCCTGCACATAGCTATTCAAGCTATGACTCTGGCAAGAATGAGAGTGTAGGCAGAGGTGCTGAAGATCTGTCTCTGAATCGAGGAGATGAGGATGAGGATGACCATGACGAGCAAGAAGATCCTGAGAAGGTTAATGAATCAGATGGGGTAGAAGCTGAGCGACTGAAAGCTTTTAACGTAAGCCCTCTTGCACTCACCTTGTTTACTTCTTCTGTTCCTTTTGCATTGTTGTTTTTGGGTAAGTTTGACAATATTAAAGGCACGTTAATTTGCAGGATTTATTTCAATTATTATTTTAATGCACATTAAACTCTTGCCAACAGACGACAGATTTACTGCGTTTTATTTAGAATTTTGAGGCAGAGTGCCATCTTTACCAGTGAGGAAAACAAAGCTTTGTTCTGTATGTGTGCATGTGTGACTGTGTGTGTGGATGTGTGGATGTGCATGTTCACCCATTGAATGGAAAGAGGCTGTAGCTAGTTTTGTGAGGAGACCATTCTGGTGGTCAGCTGTTCTCTTTTGCTTTCCCAATGTATGTAATTATGCATGAAAACACAAGCAATTGTTCAAACAAAGAAAAAATGTGAGTCAGTTCAATAAAATAATTAGCAATCACAGCTTATTGTTAATAATGAAACTTAAGTAGTGCCTATTTTCACAATCTGTTCTGGTTTATCTCACAAGTTCTGTATCCTATAGACTATTCTTTTCTTGTCTATTTTTTTAAACAGTCCCTCCCCCACCCCCACCCCAAATAACCCTTTAAAGAACTGCTTGCTTAATATTTCTGGCTTCCCGTTACAAAGCTCTTCAGTGGATAGAAAAAAAAATGTCTTCCTATCAGTAATCAAGCCAGGAAGCTAGGAAGAGAAGAGAGCTGCCCTCCAAACCCATCTCCTCTGTCTCCCTCTTGCCAACAGATGTTTGTCAGGCTGTTTGTAGATGAAAACTTGGACCGAATGGTCCCAATCTCTAAGCAGCCCAAAGAAAAGATCCAGGCTATCATTGACTCATGCAGGCGACAATTCCCTGAGTATCAAGAGCGTGCGAGAAAACGCATACGTACTTACCTCAAGTCCTGCAGGCGGATGAAAAGAAGTGGTTTTGAGATGGTGAGTTTTGACTTAAAACCCAGCCCTAGTTTCCATCAAAACCCCATATGTAAATCCATGGCACTATTTTGTTTTCATCTTAGCGTCTTTATTTTTTGTTTGTTTATTTTTTTTGGTAATACCAGGTCAGAGATTTCTTTTTCCCTCCTTCATTCTCCCTGAATTTATTCCCCTTGATTTAAAAGTGCTCTAAGACACTAGAGTTCACAGAATGAACTAATATGGATCTATAGGAAAAGAAGAACAAAGCAAGGCAAAAGGAGGGAAACTGAACTATGGACTATATAGTGACTTATTTCTTACTTTAAGTTACAGTTACAGATTTTTGCCTAGAAAAGTCTTGCAGTAAGATGGATTTTTCTCTAAAATGCCTCTGCTAACTGGATGCTACTGAGCTCTGTAAAATTGATCCTGCTAGAGAAAGGCTATACTCAAGAAAATGCCCAGTGTAGTAACATCATACTGGCAATGCCTTTGGCTTTGGGTGTTTTCTTGTACACCTTAGCCAAGTACTTATCAGTGAAAGTTACTGCTTTGAAATATTTCAGCTGATATATAGATGTGCAAAACATATTTAACAGTTGTAAAACACAGACATCAAACTTACAATTTGAGCATCCCAATGGTTTAGTAGTTATAATTGAACCAAAACTCATGAAAATTATTATGTTGTACAACTGACAGTGTTTTCAGACATTGTTATTTTAATATTACTCACTAGCACAAAAATGGATAAATAAAGTCTTCTCACTAGTCTCTAGAAAACGTTTGCATATCCAAAATGGAGGAAAGTCAGAAGAAACTAGATAGCTACAAACCTTGTGTTTAGTGTCTCAGCTATCTCTCTGGCCTTTAGATGACAACAAAATCACCTCATTGTTACAAATAGATACCATTTAGTGATTAAACATACCATTTTTTTTTAATGAATCATCTGCAAACCCATTGATTACATTAAAAATTATTGGAGATGATTGCATTTTACTGTTTTTCTCTTTCTCTCTGTCTTTCTCTTTCCTGCAGTTTTTGCAGAATATTTATGAGTACCATATGTTCTTTAAGATGGTAGCTGACAGTTTTAAGAACAAAATATCAGGCTTATTTGTAGGGTAAAACCACTATTTGATAACACAAAAAGCAAAGACAGAAATTAAATTTTTGTGTGTGTTTGGGATTCTAATCAACTGCATGGTTTTATTATTTGAAATATTGGGATAACACTGTTTCTGCACAATGGAAGCTCAGATGGAGAAAGACAGGTAAAGGACATCTGTACAGACAGAAGTGCCAAAGATTGACTGGTTGGTGTACATGGCAGACTGTTTAGCCCTCCAAAACAAAAAAAAGGACAAATAGAAAATAAATATTTCTTACAAGTTATTAAGTAGCATTAAATTGCATCTACTCACTCTGTCTGACAATAATTCAGCAACATCAAGTTCAGCTTCCTTGAAGCCAAATATTTTATTTTGCTGTACTTTCAACTGGAAATACAAAATTAGCCAATGCTAGCAAGTCTCCTCAGTGTTCCAGTTTATGGCCTTATTACTGTCATTATTCACGCTGATGAGCAGTTATGTAAACTGGCTCATTTTTGTCATCTGAAAGACTGGTGCAACTGTTTTGCAATATGAACAAGAGGCTACAGTCTGACCCATAAGAGCTGGGTTGGCTTGACTTCAGTGCACATTTGCAAATGTTACTTTCATGTGAATACAGGTTACAGGATGAAATTTATTCCTGGGAGGGGAAAAGGAACAGAGATTACCAGGAATATAATCCAAATAGGCAATCTTTATAGTTCAGAAAGATTTCCTGGTTTTATGTTTCATGACAGTTTATGATGGGCTTTATTTCTCTATAAACAAACAAATCACCCTCTAAAACATTGACTTTTTTGCCCATGAATGGAAGTGACAAGGCACTGGAACTCATGCCAAAGACTGCAGCCCTCTTGGGCCTGAAGGGATATCTGTCCTGTGTCCCTGTTTGCAGGTAGGAATGTAAGCCAAAGACTATCCAAAGTCTCTGGAGGAGCTCCCATCAACTTCCTAAGAGAATAAGTAGCATTTTTTGCATATGTCTTGAATAATTCTGAAATTTAATATGTATCCCTTTGGGTTTTTAAATTATTTTCTGATTTCTAAGTTACTGTGTCACAGTCTCTTGATTATAGGCATTTTTTTAAATGCTATCATGGACAGAGGCATTTGACTACTTTATTGTTTTAAATGTCCTTACCATTTTGATAATGGAGAAGAATCACCTTTTCTGGATAATAACATTTGTTCAAAACAATCACGAAGGGACACCATGGTGTTGTTTTGAATAAGGGGCTACCCTCAAAGGCAGCAAACCAGAATAATGATCTGCTCAGCAGCAGTACCAATACTACTGTTATATTAAGTAGGATGTCAGATAATAACCTCCACAGGAGATGTCTTTTGCCATACACATGTTCAATAAAAGTTTTTTATTTTGTTCAGGTTCAAAATGCTACATTTTGTGCATCTAGGTGCATGAGAAAAAGAGAATATTCTCTTTTATGGCATATGACAGTTCAGACTGTGTGTGGAACCGTGCAGCTATCTACAGCGTCATACTGTAAAGTGAAGAGAAAATGTAAACACTATGTTAAATTAGTGTAAAACTGCATGGTAAAGATGAAAAAGCCTGCCTGGAGCCTGATTCTGTCAGTTATTTGCCATCTGTAATCCCAACGACAGTTCTTGCTGCATAACAGGCCAGTTCTAGCTTTGAGGCAATAAAAAAGACTCAGTCTCATGACTGTTCATATTGTTAATTACCATGATTCTTAGTATTATTATGTTTAAGAGATTACTTGTAGTTATTCTGCTTCTACTTGTGACAGATAGTTGTCTGTGGACTCCGAGGCAGCTTGCATAGCTTCTTGTTACAAAGATGCCTTTGAGAAGCTCCCTCTCGACATTGGAAATGCTCTGCCCGTTTGACTGTGCAGCTTGTAGTTGTGCAATTTTCATTCTGACACAAGTATATACCTCAATAAGGCACTCAGGTTTTCTCATGAATCATAAGATTGTGTTTCTCCTCCCATTGTCTCTTGTTAATGGACTGTTGAAAATGTTCTCTTACTAAATTCTATGATCTTGCTCAGAATCTTTCATTGGGAGGGAAGTCTGTCAAACACTGAAATCACTGGCTTTTGGATGGCATTTCTAGGTTGTGCTTCTGCCTGCACTGTGCTGTATTGCTTTGAGAACTTAAAAGTTTTTTATATTCTTAATGAATTTTTTTTTCTCTTCATTACCTCATAAACAAAAGAAAAAAAAATTATTTCCTCATCCTCAAGGACTGACATAAACGAGAATTCCTGTATATATATTAGATGTTTTGTGACCTCTATAGGCTATGCAGGAGGAACTTTCTTCCTGAAATAGTCAGATGGCCTGTTTCACTAATATTTTTCAAATCCTTTGTTCAGACTTGTCCCAGCCTCTGTGATAGAGAACTACCAAGTAAAAAGAGTTAGTAGACAGCTGCTGGAGCTATGTGGTATGCATTTATTTAGTTATAGTCCAGAAAAACTTTAGATGCTAGAAATAATCAAGTAAGGTTGAATTGTCCTAATAGTTACAGTTTCTTACTACTCTGCTTCCTCCCATCTTCACAATCTCCTATGATCAGTCTCACTGCATTCAGTTTGAAACTGCATCTTGCCGTACCTTTTTCACAGATGTGCCATTTTTTCTGTGAGCATCCCAATGCAAGAGCAAGATTTTAAACTCTCGTTCACTAAGAGATTCTTCCTTTTTTTTAAGCAAAAGGAAATCCTCCTTCTAAGTAGTTCTATAATACAAAACAACAGTATCAAAGAGGAAAGTGTTCTGTGTTGGAGAGAAAAGGCTAGTCATAAAAGCTTTTCATTGTCCAAAGACAAGTTTGGATGTGTCAGAGAAGAGTCACACTGTGCCTAAAGACAGTTCCTGATTTAGGTCCCGGTGTTGTTCATCCCAGCTCCTTCTGTCCTATCGCCAGCCTCAGGAACAGATAACTAAGCTCTGTATCTTTCACTGCCACTGTCACTTGGTTGTACCAGTTGGCTGTAAGAGGTGTTTTAGCAATTTTCAACTGTGCTCACGTTGATCAAGATGTTTCGAATGTGCCTAGTGGCTCGTCGTGCATCTGTATTGAGATTAAGCAACTTCGGTGGGGACTGGTTTCCAGAAGGGGGATGTTCTCTGAAATCTGCCTTATTAAGATTACTTGGAATAGGTGTCTAGGTTCTGCTTTTAAGTTTTAGAAAGAGGAGTCTTCCAATATTTACTGAATTTAGTGCTGAAAAGTCCAGCTGCCCTTGCAGTCACATGGGTTTTCAGTCCTCCAGGCTTTTATGTCTGGAAAGGTCATAAGCATTTTTAGGAAAATTTTTAGGATTCAGGGATGCATATCTAATTGATTAACAAGCTGGGAAGCATTAAGAAAATTATCACAAGAACAGTTACATGAAGATCTACAAATACTCATAGAGTTGTTGCTTTGTACTATACCCCAAACTCTGTCAGCTGGGCATTACCCTTTCCAAGCATCTCACCCTTGTTTGATAGTGGCTAACTTATTTAAGTCTGATAGGCAACTTGGTTGAAAAAGGGCAAAGCTACCCTCTGAAAAACTTTGACTTTTACCTTTAGATCTCATACAGTCTTGAAAAAATATTATAGAAACAGTTTTTCTAAGGCTCTTACATGGGATTTGGTTTTTTTTACCACAGAATAGTTACGTGAATACTCGCATGATTTTTAAGAACTTGCTCCTAAATTTTCCTCAGATAGCTTTTGCTTTTTAATGACTTTTGACAGTATAGGCAATTTTGGAAAAGTGAGCGGTGGAAGAAATAACACTTCTTCCACTAACCTTGCAAAATATGAAGTTAGCTTTAAAAAAGGCATGGTATTTGGAAAAAGAATTAAAAATAAAAGTTAAAAATACCTACCAACCTGATAGGACTTAGTCTTCTATATCCTGTGAGAGAGGAAAATACAGGAATGCAATTTTGACATTTGTTTCAATTTTCTGTTGAATTTAGAATAAAAGTAATCCCCTCTGAAATGGCAGTAAGTTCTGCTGTAGAGCAAAATCCCCTTTTTATTGAAAAAAAAAGAGAATAGGTTAAAAGAATGTTCACTCTGTTTACCTGTAAGCTTGAAATCAGAAAAAAAAAAAAAAAAAATCAGTGGTTTTTGTTACTGTGGTTGGACTTAGATTGAGAGCTCTTGCTGCAATGTTACTTGATTAACTGGCTTGTGCCAATGATTTAAGGATAGGGAGCCAATTCAGCGTATTTTAGGGGAAACAGTAAATAATGTTAAAGCATACTCAGTTTTCCTAAGTCCTCTGGACTTTTGCTAGTAAAGTGCTATCAGCGTTCAATACAATCCTCACCTGACTCTGAAGGAATTAGGTCGCCAGGATGATTCCTGGAGTTCTCTGTCATTGCAAAATGCCAGATAGATCTTGGATAGAGATAATCGTGCCTAGGTTTGTTAGAGAAATTCGGTGACTTTGGCACCCTCAGAAATCAGTCAAGCACCTAGATGAACCAGTCTAGAGAGGTTCATCCCCAGATGTCTCATGAGTCAACAGTGAAACAAAATAGAAGCCTGGATAACTAATTTAGAAAAAAACACTTCACTTTTATATAAATAAAGTCAGATGGATGTTCTTGCTGTTGTTCACGTAAGTAATTAAAAGTTTCCACTAGCTCTGCTGAAATTGCTCACTTAAATAGGCAGAGCAGGACTTGGTCCCATATGTAGGCAAAGCAGCAGCAACAGCAACATGGTGGTTGATTGGAAAGAGTAATTTGCTTAACTTTTAGACAGGAATATGGATATGTTAAGATATACATGGATTTATTTAGGTGCCACCATAGTCAAGGTGCAGCACACAATGTTTCAATTCAATGTATTTCAAAGCTGAAATACATTACAAAAAATTGATTTGAACATCACTAGATGTTTCAAAAAGCCTCTTCTGCCATTTAAGAAAATATTTCTAGTTATTTCATTGAATCCTTTAGTAGGTGTTAAAATTTAATATTTATCACAAGACTGCGAGACCAAGCAAAATATATCAAACCCAAAGGCTGTGCTACAGGAATTAAAATACTACTCCAGTTGTTTATATTACACTATTCTCTACTAATAATTCATAGAATCATAGAATTACAAAATGCTTTGGGCCGGAAGTGACTTTGAAATTCATCTAGTTCCAACCCCTCTGCCATGAGCAGGGACACCTTCCACTAGAGGAGGCTGCTAAAAGCCCCACCCAACCTGGCCTTGAATACTTCCAGGAATGGAGCATCCACAGCTTTTCTAGGCAACCCAATCCAGTGCCTCGACACCCTCACAGTAAGGAATTTCTTCCCAATATCTAATCTAAATCTACCCTCTTCCAGTTTGTGACCACTACAAAAGTACATCCAGTATAGTGCAGTACTGTACTTCATTCAGTCTTTAAATTCAAAAATACTCTGTAGAAGGGTTTCTGAGTCCTTTTCTACTGTGCTATGTAGGACAGTTCTGTCATACCTTTCACTGCATTGTTCTGATTTAAAACTCTTATTCGAAGATCATGTGTTCCCTGCCTTGTAACGTATTTTGCATGTTTTCTATTAAAAAGTGCTATTTAAATATTGCACACTGTTACAAATGTGTTAGGCATTTTAGGACATTGTGTTAGATCTTAATAATTTATTATTAAAGAGTTGTGGCATGTTTGCAGTATTTAATTTTGGAAATGAATTGGTCTTGCAATACCTGAGGAAAAAGCTGATGTGCAGGAGAGCACTAAGGACTAACTATTTTTTGGGAGCCCAATATGCAAAGAAGTGCTTAGTGGTACCTTTGGAAAAATTCAGTTACTGTCAGTGAGGCATCTTAGGCATTCATCTTCAATTTTGGATGTGCAATCACTTTGGAAAGTTTTAAACAATTTTTTTTCCAAGTTTGAGTAATAGTTAAAACACTTCCTTGTTCTTACATTTATATTAGAATACATATATTTTCCCCCAATTAGCAAGCAATAGGAGTAAGGGAAATGGCCTCAGCTTGTGCCAGGGCAGATTTAGATTGGTTATTAGGAAAAATTTCTTCATCCAAAGGTAAAGCATTGGAACAGATTGTCCAGGAAAGCGGTGGAGTTACTATCCCTGGAGGTGTTTAAAAGAAGTGTGGATGCGGCCCTTGGGGACATGGTTTAGTGGTGGAGTTGGGGGTGTTGTTTTAATGGTTGGGCTCAATGATCCTACAGGTCTTTTCCCACCTAAATGATTCTGTGATTCTATGATTTATACTAGGGTGTCTATGAACAAAATTAAGTAACTTGCATGTTTATGTGTTTGCAACTGTCTTTTACAGAAAGATGTAATTTTCGGTGTTAATTTGCCTAAACTGGAAAGTAGTATTTATGCACACGTCAGCCAATAATGTTTGGCACTTCAGCAGGTGTACATGTATGCCCATTATGTGGCTAAACAGATAGCTGTGTTTTTCAGGACTGAGGCACACTGATGTAATGTGTAAAAGTATGTAGACCAAACTTTTGTAAGACAACTTACAAAAAAATGCCAAGGTGGTAACTTTAGAGACAATGGATCTCTAACCACGGGTGGACAGCATGCACAGTAAATTGCAAAATTCTTTTTAGTGAGTATACTGCTCCTAGTGGTTTAGACTGAAATATAATCAGTTATCTATTATATCAGTAACTGGTAAATTTATTTTCAAAAATGACGTTTTTAAGATTCTTTGTAGAAATACAGGAATTATGTGACTGTGTCAGAAGAGGTATTTGGTGTTTCACATGAAGGTACTGCAAAAGTACCTCACTTTAAACAGAAGACTTGATGATACTGCATATAGTTGATATAGTGAAAATGCATATTTTACAACATATTGAACATGCTAGTCTCTCCTTTGTTAAAGAGTCAGAGATTATACCAAGAGAGCTAATTTCTAGATGAACTGGGACAAGGATTTCTGATTTCAACTACTAAAAAATCAGCAACATTGCAGCACTACTCTGTACTCCAGAAAGGCTTGTTGTAAGAGGCTTTGATTATTGATACCCAGACCTAAGGAGCATCAAAGTCAGGAAAGAGTCTTCATTACGTTTAACATACTTTAAAGCAAAACAACAGTTATTAGACTAGAAAGAAGTATTGACTAATTTGATTTTCTGTTAAATAGCTTGCAAAAGTATACCTGTCAATGATTTATAAACTCTTCAGAAAGAGAAAAAGGGATGAGTGTATAAAAACTTCAAACCAATTATTATTTCTCATAAAAGCATGTAAAAGTGCATACCCACTGGTGTGTTAAGCGTGCATGATGCTTTGCTGTCATCGTTGTCATCTACAGGCTCTCTGGTGGTCTCAAAATACAGTTTTAAATCTGAGAGAACTGAAGGTGGTTGCTCATCTCCAATGGGTTACTGAGGGAATTCTGAGCACTTCCTCAATGTCAGTCACTTCAGAAGTTGTTATAAACAAAGGCTTCTGTGTGCACATGCTATCTAGCAGGTTTTCCTTACATCATTTATCAAAATGCTATTCACCTGCATTGTGTTAGAGGCTGGATATTAGTTGTGTGTCAGCTGAGGAGATGTAAAAACCAAAACCGGATGTGTGTTCAAAATGTGACTCCTGCTTTCATGCAATCACGAGCAGTATCATGTTTCCAGGTAAATACAAAGCAATTTTGTATACGGCTTTTGTGTGATGGACGTACAGTGTTCTCAGAAAGTCTGTATTCCACTGTGCACAAGATTCCTTCTAAGTTTTATTCATGTCTTCACCTGAGACTTACTATAAAGTTTTCACATGTGTTTTTTCTATCTGTCCTTGGTTCAAAATGACAAAAAATGTTATCCTGCCTTGTGATTTGCTGCTTTGGGTAGACTAAAGTTTACAGGATTTCTTCTTTTCTGTTGTTTTACACATTGGTAGTTCCAGTATAGTTATTTCCTGCTTTACATCACTGTGAAGTGAGAGAAATACCAGACTGGAGCTGTGAATGTTATGCCTCAAACAACATTAGGCACACTCTAAACCAGCTAAAACTGGTTGGGAATTTTTTTGTAATGTCTTTTTTTTTTCCTTTAAGAAATTTTAGTTTGTCAAGGGTTTTCCATTTTGACATACTACCATAAAATGAAACCTGGTTTTCTGCTAGTTCAGTGGGCAGGTTGTGGATCCAGGGATTGTGGGGGCAGCCTGGGAGCCCTTGGAAAAAAATTCTCCTTGGCTCACACATTTCCTGCTGTAGTTCCAAACATGTAGGAACCAGCACTCAGCTCTCAGGTCTGCAGAGGGCAGCCTGGGAACCTGCAAAATGCCCTTTTGGCTGAGATCTGCAGGCTGCTTTCTGCAAAATTGAATGATATCACTTCTGCTATGTTTTTCAAGGTCTTTGAATCTCACCCTCGGCTTGGGAATTGAGAGATGTTCAGAACCCAACAGGGATGTTTGAGCTTCTTACAGAATTGGTTTTACAGCTGTAGTTATGAGAGAGATCATGAATAATCAGAAGTAGAGAGGAAAAGGAAGCTGAGCTAAGCCAGAAAAGGGGTTTCTGAGCTTAAAAGATGGAGATATTAATTCAGTTTATTTAAAAACAATTTTTTTGAAGTGGTTCTTTCAAAGTAATTTTTCCTCTTAGGCAAGGCTTTTCAAAATTGATCTTTTTGACACTTTACAGATATGGAATTTTGCAAAACAGAAAATCTCTTTTTTAACAGCTCTGCTCCTAGTGACAGAGGATTGTGTTTGTCTTCTCAGTCAATGCCAGACTAGTGCTCTGTTGATACAGCCCGAACCTTGAGCAGATGATTTTTCTCCTGTGCTTTGTTACAGTACTTTACTCCCCAGGTGACTGGGCCATGTATTCATTACATTTTCCCTAAGGTTCACTCTAGATAGGTCTTGACATGAACATATCAACCGCCAGCTGCACTGATGAGTGAGAGAAATTACGGGTTAACATGTATTTCAAGAGGAAGATACTCCATTACCCAGAGATTTCCTCTTTTTTGCAGGTGCTAACTTGAGTTCAATATTTCAATAGCGAGCACATGACCACTACACTCCTTTTCAGAGAAAAGATAACTGCTTGATTTTTATCATAGCACTTTATTTTTTTGTTTTATAAAACAGTTCAATAAACCTATCCTCTCCCATAAACAAATAAACGGAGAGAACAGGTGTTCATTTTACTTTTTGGTCAGAACATTAGTTTTTTTGGCTCATATACAACCTTCCAAAAATCCACTGATGTATAGTATTGTTACAGGTTTAGCTAAAGATCTGAGTTGGAGTAATTAACCAGGTGTTTGCTCACCATTTTTCAAGAACATAATTGTGTGACCACTGTTGCAGGACCACACTGAGGTTTCCATGCAGTCAACATAGTCAGTGCACCTTGAACATACATAAACCAGTGGCATGTACAGTGGTACTTGACCACCAAATACAGAGGGTGATCTAGTGGGATGCAGTAACAAATTCAGAATAACATCACCATTCTAGGGAGGCAGAATAATAAATATAATGCTTTGTCAGTGAAACCCATCTGCAAAGACTTACTTCGTCCTCTGGAGCTCTGAGTAAAGTGTCTACTTGTACTGCATGTAATGCTAACTTCTGTCATGACACCGGGGTTTACCTCAGTGTCCATCTCTTAGACTGAATTATTTTCAAACAAGTTCAATAGTTTGTTCTGTCAAATCAACCCAAATATAATTTATTGCAGTATTACAGCCTCTGGTTGTCTTTCTTACACCGCTGCTATGCTGATGCCAGAGAGCTTGTTCTCATATAAGTGGGAAGAAATAAGCGTATTGCACCGGTGAGGAAGACCCATAAATCCCTGTCTATTTCTGAAAGCTAGCTCATCTTCTGGTCCCAGACAGACTGTGGTCCCATGCTTTAGAAAAAATAGAGTGTCAGATTAAAATTTGGCATTCTGCAGAGCATATACAAAGTCAATAAATGGAACTTAATTTTTAACGGTAAAAATTTAATACTAATAATGGCTGACTTCTCAGTTCCTGGAATGTTATAAAAACCATAAAATCAGTTGAGCCTATATAATTAATCTGTTTTAAGGTTGTTGTCTAGGAACTGAATGGGAACACCTTCAAAATTTTCTTCCAAATTCACTGACATTTCATAGCAGGTTCATATCCATGTTTTTGGGAGTAAGAAAGTAAAACTCTTTAAAAAAAAAAAAAGCAAGCAAAAAACCACACTCAGACTCCCTCACACATGGCCACTTCTTCAGTCGGTAAAAAATTTACACAGTAAATGTAAATTTGAGTTCAATAAAGCTTTGAAAATTTGTGGAAGTTCAGAACTGGGCTCAGTGAATTGCAGTCTTCGTAAAGGGCTTATATGTACATCAGTATCTCTGTTATTATCCCAACTTTGTTTATTTTCTTGGTAGTTCTGATATATCTTTGTATATTAATAAAGAAGATTATTATGAACTTCATCTTTCAGGAAGATTGTTTTGTATGTAATCAGGAAAAAAAAAAGCTGTGTAAATATGCTGCCTAATGAAATGATAGGCAAGATCATCCTGGAGTTCATAATCAACAATGACGCTAAAAATATTCTATCATTCCCTTTTGGGGGGGGGGGGGATTCACTGCACCTTTAACCTAAAATGTGTAAATGCTGTGAAATTAGTAATGACAGGTTTTGAGTCGGAAAAATGAACCGTATCTTGTTGAAACAGAAAATATCTGGAGTGTTGGAAGGCTGGCATTATCGAAAGAAAAACAGATTTTTTTTTTAAAGTCGTTTTAATCACATCAGTCATGTTGCAGCAAGGAATGCAAATATTCATATACTACAGATTGAGGCTGCTCTGAAATGTTCTGACAATCTGTTAGGTTTTGAGTGATGTTTCAACCCTATCACTTGGGGTTTTTTGTTTTGTTGTTTTTTTTGGTTTTGTTTTTTTTTTTGTATGACTATAAAAAAACACTACTCATCTCTGTCACATGCTGCACAGGATAAAAAGCCTTTCAGTTTTCTTAACAAGAATCAGACGGCCAGGGTGCTGCTGGAACGCAGAGAATATGCCACTGTCTGTTCAAAGTACAGCTTAATGAGCCAGACTAAACACACTGGACAATAGAGCTGTGGGGGGAAAGGGCTTCTCGTGGATCTGTGGATCAGCTGCAGCTTTAACATCTAACTAGTTTCATTTTTCATCTTTGCAAGTTCCATTTCCCTGTTTTGTTGGTATAAACTGCATTTCAATGAGCGGACTTTCCTGCCTAGGTGATGGTATGGTGTGCTTTGAAAAACGATGCTGTGGATTATGCTAGGAATAATTTCTGTGTTTCTTTTTCTCTTTCATAGTCACGACCTATTCCCTCACACCTTACTTCAGCAGTTGCAGAGAGTATCCTGGCTTCCGCCTGTGAGAGTGAAAGCAGAAATGCTGCAAAAAGGATGCGGTTGGATAGACAGCAGGTACTGTGTTGTTTGGGGGTCTACCACATCCATATTTATAAATGCACTGGACTCATTTACATAGGATGCCATGCAGAAGGGTGGTGCAATCCCTTATATGCTTCTTGCTAGCAAGATTATTTAAAATAAAAAAGCTGTAGTTTTTTTAATGAATACACAAGCATGTCTTTGTCTATATTTACATAAGCTGTGTGAGGGTGTCTAATGTATTTGTAATGTTCAGCTGGATAGAGCTATATATTTACTTTTTGATGGCTGTAGATTTCCAGAGCATAATGTGTAATCTGTATACTAGAATTAAAAGGAACAGAACACACAGTGGATATAGTGTACATAAATAACAGGAATGGTGCATGTGTCCATGAATCAGTGTATTTATATGAGCACGTATTTTCTTTCAAAAAGTGTATGCATTTTAAATATAAGGTGAAATAGTGTTACTGACTGAAAATACCTATTTATCTGAAACAGAGAAGTTACTGTGCTATATAACAAAATGCTGTCAATTAACTTATTAGTGAGTTTTTAAAGCTCGTATGTTTTTCCTTGTGTGATTATTCACCTTTTGTAGTGCATGTAACAATTTTATTTTTTTAAAATCCAACCGGTAGTTCATTCCAGGCTTTGATTATTTACTCACTCCACAGATACAGTGAATGTCTAACGTTCTTATTGCAAAGACTATCGTGCTTTATTTCCCTTCATGATTGTAACAAAGTAGAAATCTTAGTGATATCTCAGGTGCTCCAAAATGTGCTTCTGTCATGGCAGATGAACTTTTATTTTCTGGAATAGAACATTTTTTATAAGAACACTTTCCTTTTATGCATAGTTCATTGAGTTCTTTCAGGTCATGCCCTATACTGTATAAAGGATTACTACTGCTATACTTATAAAAATGATAGTTTAGGATCTGAGAGTGTATGTTGCTATATCTTTTTGCTGTCATATTTTTTGCTAGTATTTTCATTATTGTGCTACATTTGCCTTAAGATTTGCAAATCACATGGGATGTCAAAGCACTGTAATATTAAATGTAATTTAGTTTAGAAGCAGTGCTCATTCAGATTGTGCAGGTTTTATATTCTCTCATTTGCTCTCTGATTTTTCAGTAATAATAATAGTAATAATAAAAAAAAAAAGCTACAAAGTCAATGTGCTCTTAGCCCAAGGGGAACTAGAAATGACTTGCACAAACATCAGTTACGTTCATTGCACAAAACCAATGGCTCAATTCCTTGATACATCCAGGGTGAGGCAGAGTTTTTAAGCGATTTAAATGAGAATCCCATAATGCTCTTCAGGGAGCCAGAGACCTGTTGAAACAAAAATCAATATTTGAACCGCAGTCAGAACTCAAAAAGCCTATTAATAAGAATTTTTTTCTTTTATTTGTGGTATTACTGTCACAGAAGGATTTGGTAACAGCTTTGGCGGGAGAGGCATTTCTTTACTTTTCATTATAGAATTAAAAACCTGTAGTCAGAATATCTCCCAACTGATTGCCTTAATTGCAACTGTGATGTTAAAATAGCAAAGCTGCCTATGAACAATGGGTGTTTGGTTCTGCTTCCTTCATCTCTTCCCCCTTTTTGCCAGCGAGTTCTGGGAACACAGTGGAGATGCAAATAGCACCAGCCATTTGATTCAGCAAGCAGTAAATTAGCTGACCTGGTGTAGCTTTGGTGCTTGCAAAACTACTTGTGAATTCAGGTTAGATAGGCTGAACACGCTGAAAAAAATTATGGCAGTGTGTGTTAGGTAGCTTCATAAAACCTAGTGAGAAATTTACCCTTCAGGGTGGAATAGAGAAGTCATTAGAGAAGTAGAAAACCTTGGGTTTAGCCCCAGTTCCATTGAAATTTAATTATTTATTCTGAGGACGTGAAATTAATGAAGTAGACTGAGAGCAAAGCATCCCATAATATTTCTGAGTGTGGTATTTAATGGACAATAGTGTGCTCAGTTCATAACCTGAGATGGGAACTGGATCTGTGTCCTCATACCCAGAGAGTGTGACTTATAGGTAAAAGGGTTCTATTCTGCTCTTCTTCCTATTTTTTCCTCTTAACTTAATACTAAATTTCCTTCACTTTTCTTACATATATCTAAAATGTTATATTTTAATTAGATTTTTTTTTTCTTAAAAAGAGAAAGATTGGAAAAGTTCAGTTCATCATGTTGCTTTATGGTTCCATAGCTCTTAAAAAAAAAAAAAAAAAAAAAAAGACCCTTTTTTGAAAAAATGGGGTGAAAAACAAGAGAAAAATTGGGGAAGGAGAAAAAAAAAAAAAGCAAGCCTTGTTTTCGAAAATTGGGTGTTAAACCACTGGAAAATTTGGGAGGAAGAAAGGGGAAATAAGATAAATAAGATTTTGATGATGAAAATTACCACTTCATAAATTATATCAAGAGATCTTCTAATTGAGGACAAGCATTAGACTGTTCTGGAAAGCAGATTGTTAAGAGGATCTGGCAAGAGCACTCATTCAGCACTTCCCCTCAGAGCTGAATGGGAGCATTGCATTCAGGCTGCTTTATTCTTGCAGTACAGTGAAGTTCTGCCTTTTGTTCTCCAGGCAGGTGATCTGCCTCAAAGTGAGATGTGGCACCCAGTGCCACGGTCTAACTGATGGGGTGATGTTCTTGTGATAGGTTGGATGCGATGATATCAGAAGGCTCTTCCAACCTAATTGATTATGTGGTTTTGGGATTCTGGAATTTGTATCCCCACCACCACCTTGTCCAGAATATTACCCATAAATCATGAATGAATTGAGAACACAATGAGTGTTATGCCCAATCCTAAAGCTAATATAAGACCTTGCAGCCTCCTGAACTCCTTTTCTTTTCTTGTTTATGCCCTTTCCTTTTCTTCTCCATTTTTCCTTCTTTCCTTGGCACAACACAGGCGCTGAGCAGGAAGTTCTGAGTGTCTTGCATGTATGTCCCTAATGGAAGTCTCTATTAAATAGTTTTTTTGACTACAATGTTAATTTTAGCAGTGATTTGATGGAAAACCATCTCAATTATTGCTCAGCAAAAAGAAGCAGCTTAAAAGTCAAACCTAGGGATGCCTTTAAGACCTCATTTTTTTTAACAGATAGTGTTGGCCATGCTCATGAGTATTTGCTGTTCCTTTCACAAGTATTAAATGAGAAGGCTTGGCTTTATATACCTACAATCCCACGCACCCATTTGTTTTCACTTCAGAAGAAACCTCTCCTTGTGCGTATGTGTCTCTGCACACACAAATACTTCATCTTAGGGATTACTTTCTAGAAGTATTTGTGATAGCTGCAGCGGTTAATATAGCCCTGATCTGGGGACAGTGTTAAGTGTGATAAAGTTAAGTCGGAATAGATAAGAAACCATCCTTCAACCTATGTCTAAATTCCACTTATATGGTCTTTGTATTTCCTAACTCAAGGCTGAAAATTTCTGCCAGTAAAAATCCAGTTTTAAAAATAAGTTAATGAAATCTGGTCTCACTGGCATCAGTGACTTATTTTCGACATTGTTTTATTTTCATGCCAAGAATTTATTTCTTAATGGGAAAATCAATGTTTTCTTGTCTTTCAGGAAACTAGTAATTTCCAATAGTTGTTGGGAACGGCAATAGTAAAAGCATTGTCAGTTTTTGAGACTTCTCTTTAAGAAATATAAATGTATTTACTAGGCTGTGGTGGCTCAGACTGCAATGCTTTGGCTGTCTGACCATGTTAGATGTTACTCAAGTGCTCTCTTAAGCTTCAGTGCATTTTCATTATCTTGACAGCAAGCACTGTTTGGTTGGCCAGAAGCTTTAGTGCTGAGAAGTTATATATTTGATACCTATAACCCAACTGAAGAGTCCTATCTCTTCCATTTTTTAATTTTGCCTGGTATCAAAAATAATTTATTCTGTTGCACAATTTCTATAGATTTATATGTTGAAATTGCCTAGGTTTACTGGTAGTACTGCTGAACATGCTTGTGACACTGGGCTAGATTTGGTTGATCTTTCACAGTCCAGATCAGGAAGTTGGTACAGAGGCAATGCAGAGCTTTAGTGTCTCTCTCCAAATCACCTCTGTTGAGTCTCGATACTGAAAAAGAGTAACTCTTTTGAATTTTAAAGACGTTTTTGATCACGGTTGATGAAAAATGTAGAAACAATAATTGGATCAACCTTACATGATTTGCTTCAGTTAGAGATAGAAGAGGCATTATCTGAATCCTTAAGATTTTCTTTGCTTCGTTGGATGTTCTCCTGGGATAATCCTTCAAGATCCTTATTACATCCCCAGCATTATTTGGTATGAAGCAGTTGCATTAAGATCTGAACTACTACGAACAAGGGAGTCATGAAACAAAATAAGTAGAGCTAAATTACAGCCCTATTCACTTGTATTCATTGCATATGGTGAAAAATATAACCATTCTTCTTTTGCTATGCCCTTCACTTTACAAACCAAACTGTGTCTTGGTTGGGCAAAAGAATAGTTAAATAAGTAGAAAAATCTGGGAAAAGTTATTCTGTCATTGTGTCCTGGGCAGTGAACAGAGGGGCAGGATGCCTGCTTTATGCACTGCAGAGACCTTGGCAATGTGGCTCAATTTGTTGTTGATCACAGAAATGGAAGTTTTGTTCTAAGAGCTGAACCACTGTCAGTCTCAGCTTCTTCCAAACACTGCAGTGTGTGCTGTAGTTTTTGTAAAACCTCAACATAAAACAGTGTGGAGCAGGGCTGGGCAATGGGACTCTGTAGAAAGTGGAGGTGGATTAGTGTTGTTACTGTTCTGTCGAAATAAAAAAAAAAATACCGCAAAAAACAAGTCTTCAAAGGAAAATGTAAGAGTAAATAGTAATGTATATACATCAGTATGCGAGAGGACCTGCCTCTTTATTTTTCCTAAATAAGATGAACTGGTGGAATCTATCTGTGGAAAAGCACATAAGAATGACAGTAGGAAAAAAAGCCTTCCCCTTCATTTGGACACAAGTGTTTTTTGTAACAGCTGCATTTTGTTTAATTGGGTTTTTTTTGTTTAGAATTTATACTTTTTGTGTGCTGTCATGTTGCAAGATTTATGAATGAGCATTTTTCTCTAATTGAAAAGAATAGTTTTTGGCAATCAAGACAAAATGTCAGCACTTGGGAATGAGGAGGGAGGACAAATGTAGGAAAGCAGGAGAAGAACTGAATCACAGACTAATATGGTTGTAGAAGTATATGAACCTTTTAATGGACATGTCATGTATAGTTAGCCAGATCATTTAGAAAATTGATGTTGCTTCATTCATAACATGTTGATTTGTACCAGCTAGGAATCTGGACCTTTGAGAATACATTGTTATATTTGCAGATAGGAGAATAGTGGTCACATGTGGCTGCAAAGCCAGTGGCCTGGATGCTCTCCTGGATTCAATCCATGTCATTTTAGCCATTTGACTCCACTTCAGTGACTAACGTCATGGAAAGGCTGCAATAACATGCACAATTTTTTGATCAGCCAAAGGAGGGAGCTACATACACTTATTTCATCCTCATGCCCCAAGTAGTTGGACATGCAATGTGTGATTCTATCGTAGTTACACAGCAAATGACAAGTTGAGCCCAAGAAAAACTTAAGCTCAGAGGAAAATGAAAGTTATTGTTATCTTACATATTTCCCATCCTAAAAAATGCATTTCTCAGTCAGAGATGGTGCTTTTTAAATTAGTAGTCTCTTCACAGAATGCTTGTGTGTCACTATTTTATAGAATATACATGATAAGAAAAAGTTATTCTACATTTCTTTTTTAAAAAGTATAAGTTTAAAAGGTACAATTTTCTTTCATTCCAGAGACTGCATGAAAACAGCAGTAGTCAGACAACTTCGTAGTTTGATAAAGATGTTGTCCTCATACATTGACTGTACAGACATCACAATACAACTCACTTCATGTGGTAACCTCAGTTAAAAAAAATAAATCTTTGTTTATTGGAGCTTTTCAAGTTGACAAGGGCGAGTCCATGTTCACAGAGTATTATGCACTAGGATGCTATGAAGCAGTTCTTTGTGATAAGCACTGAATGCATTTTTAAGGAAGTCTCTCATTGAGATGACAGCTATAATTTTTTTCTATTCTGTGACTTGTAACCAGCCAAATTAAATATCAGTAATCATCGTGGTGGAGGGAAAGATAACAACTAACTCCCAAGGAAGAAAAAATTTAGTGATCTCAAACTGTAGGAAGAGCAGCTGAGGTCACTTGGTCTGTTCATCCTGGAGAAGAGGAGACTGAGAGGAGACCTTATTGCAGACTACAGCTTCCTTACAAGAGCAAGAGGAGGGGCAGGCACTGATCTCTTCTTTGTGGTGACCAGTGACAGGACCCAAGGGAAGGGCCTGAAGTTGTGTCAGGGGATGTTTAGGTTGGATATCAGAAAAAGGTTCTTCACCCAGAGGGTGGATGCGCACTGGAACAGGCTCCCCAGGGGAGTGGTCACAGCAGCAAGGCTGTCTGAGTTAAAGAAGTGTTTGGCCAATACTCTCGGGTATGTGGTGAGACTCTTGGACTCTTAGAGAGTGTGCAGGGCCAGGAGTTGGGCTTGATGATCCTGATGGGTCCCTTGCAACTCAGCTTATTCTGTGATTCTGGGCCAAGTTTGCAAATAGGCATGTTAAACACATCCTTTTCAGCCATTTTTGTTTGGGGGATAAAAGCAAGGAAAGTCTAAAGTTTTCAGTGAATAGGCTGTTAAGGATATTGTAACATTTAGTAATTTTAACAATATTGCTTTTAGCTGTTAGAGGAGTAGGACTAGGTGGCTATTAGGTTTCTGACAGATGAATTATGGCCTAGACACATATGCTGGGAGCTGACCTAACATTTGGCTCTGGATAGTTGTCATAGCAGCAACCTGAATAGAGCAGATTGGTACAAGTGCTGGTTGCAGAACCGGATACAGGTTTTGTGCTAATGCAATACATCTGAATATTAATAAAAGTGCACATGTACTGCCACTAGGAAATCACTACTATGGTGTTTCCTTCTATTTGTATCTAATTCCTAAATTTTTAAAGAAATTGTGGTTTGTGAGGAGATGTTACTGATCTGCCTCCATACGATTTCTGGTGCTGTTTTGCTGGATGTGACAGAGGGGTTGACATAAAGAACGACTCTTCAAGCACAGTTTTATTAAGAAAAGTAATGTCTGGCTGTTGCAGACCAGGAGCAGTTTGTGTTTTTATTAAGAAGGAAGGAAATTACTGGTGGACAAATTACAGGTAATTATGAAACTGCTTTGGAAGAAACGAATTAAAAATCTAAATTGCAGCGAGGGCATGGACTTCTGTTGCAAGATCACTGTATCTGGCTTTCAGCAGTGATGGGTAAGAGACTTTTAAACCTTCATATTTGGAGGACAGAGAGAATTTTGCCATTAATGCTCAGCTTCTAAATCTTGACACTGAGGAGTTTTTTCATGTATTACCCTTCAGAGAGCAGGAAAGAAGGAAGAGAGATATACATTTGTGTCTCCGTATGTATGTTGTTCTCTTTCCTGATCAATGCAGCTCCCAGGAAGAAAGAAAAAAAAATTAGGGTTTTAAAATGTTCTCTATATTCTGTTATTTAAATTGTATAGTGGCAATATAGGGCAATACATATGTATAGGGCAGATTTGGACAACACTGGTTACAGAAAAGGGAGTTATGCAAAAATATCTCCCAGCTGATTCTGGAGGATGCCCTGCTGAGGCAGTGCTGCTGTGGCAGAAAGCTGCAAATGCAGAGGGAGCACAAAGAAGTGGTTTTGTGTCAAGGTGATAGGATTCTTGTCACAGCTATTCAGTATGCAGGAAGAGCACATGAACCCTACATCCTTGTAAGAGGTGGAGGAGAAAGCACCAGGAGTTCCCTTCCTTTTGGGTTTCACGGAGTCTAATTTGCTCTAGAGGATGGAAGAAAAAAGGCACTTCATCCAAGTAGCAGCCGTGCAGAGGGATAGGGCCATGTCCTACCTCTCCTGTATATTTACATAAGACCTGAAAAATTCCAGCTGAACGTGACGTTTGCTTCAGAATGGGAGGCTTGTGGAGTCTTAGAAAAGAGCAAAAAGAAGCAGATGGTTCACTTAACATAAAGCAAACAAATAAAAATCAAAATCCCAAAATCCACAAGAGGCAAATGTCACTTAACTTGCGAAGAGCTCAATACCTCATGCTTTTTATTAACAATAGCTTTTTGTGTTCAAACATCTCTTTGTGATTTGGTATTTAATAGGGATCAGAATGACTTCTGTACTTCAGTACCTTATCCTTTTTTATCTGCGTTCAAAATGATCACTAAGATGACTGTAATGTCCTTGGATACCCACACTCTAGTTTGCATTTCAGGCCTGGTTTACTTTCATCATTTGACCACCTAGTGATTATTTTACTTCTAGGTTGGTCTTTGGTTTGTTTTTGCAGTTCCAAATGATATGCCTTAACTACTGATGCAAAAATGTTATGCCGGCACCGTTTAGCTGCATGTGGATTATTGTCAGGAGATCAAATTATGTACAAGTATGGGGCAGCTTAGCTTCCTACCCAGAATGCACTGGCCATATTGTCAAGGGGAAGAAAATAAGTGGTATGCATTGTAATTCTAAATCCTGCTGCCTTTCAAGTCAGTGGCAAAATTCCTGGTTTCAGCAGTGCTGGATAGGGCTCTGTCATTAGCAGATGCAGCTGGAGAGGATGCCGAGTATCACAGGGCAGCCCCCTCCCTCTCCACACTCCAGACCAACCTACATTAAATTTGCTACATGCAATGGAAAGGAATAATGTGCAAGGCATGCAACTGCAAATAATTTCATGCCTTGGATTTTCAGTGAGGCCCCAAGGTGAGCAGCTAATTTTTCACCTCAACACAGAGATCATTAAATTAGAAAATGCTGTCTTTTTCCAGGCTCTTTGTGCTGAGCATGTGTAGTTGAATTTCAAGCTGCTGATTTCAAAATATACTTTTAAGGCACCCTGAGCTGCAATAAGATCTTGAATGTGAAGTAAAATTGATGTCAGTGTAAGTTTTTCTGGAGGTTGATAAAGCTGAAGGCTCAAAAATGGAATATTGTGTTGTTTCTTGGACAGGAACTTTTGAGCAATCTTACCCCTTTCCTACCATAAGTGGAATGAAAACGAACAGGGTTGGGAACAGCTTCCTTCCAGGTGTCTATAACATCCATTTTATGTCAAGGAGGCAGAAAAGGAAAGGCCAGTGGAAATGTAGATATAAGAGTTCTCTATTCAGGTCTCGAGATGGAGGTTTTAGAGTCAGGGCTTCTGTTCTGCCTGCTCCAGCCTTAGAAGCCAGGAATAGAGAGTTTTTTACTTATCCTGTGCTTTCCTATGGCAAGAAGATCTTAAATCTGAAGCATTTTCTTGCCTGTCAGGTGTTTCTATCATAGATATGAATTTCTTTTCTGGTGTTTAGCTAATGACTTCATTGCACACACCCTCCTGCCCACAGCACAGGCAGGTAACTATGTTTCTGGTGAGTAAACCCCTATTATCATTCAGAGTTTGGGCCAGTTTAATGAAATCAATGCAAAGGCAGCGTGCACGAGCAAAACCTTATTTTTCAAGAGAGGCAAATTCTGGTTTTGGTTATTGAATTAGTAAGAGTTAGAAGATTTTAGAGAGTCATAAATTACTCCTAAATTCCAAACATCAGTTGCACAATGGATTCAGAAGTATTCCTCAATTAGAAAGCACAGTTCTGCCCACAGAAAATACATGTAGAAGTGTGTGCACAGACTGCTTATGTTTGGTAGCAGGAACATGTTTGTGATTCAACAACTGGCTTGATGTCCTAAATTAAATTTAGAAACATATTTTTCTAAGAAAAAAATTAAACCTATAATAAGCTGTGGGAGCAGGAGCTGAATGCAGTGCCTGAGAGCAGCACCAGCTGCTAAAGAGGCTAGGCACAGGACTAGCAGGCTGTGGCCAGCAGCCCAGGCACTGTGCCAAAAGAATTCTCCCCTGAAATGAGAATATTTGGGGAACAGATTTGCACTGCAGTACACATATTTCATGCCTATTACTCATGGTATTTCATATTAAGCTTCAGTTTTAGTGTCTCCATTAATAAAGCAAATCAGAAAGTGCATCCTCCAAAGGCCAGTCAAAGTTCATTTCTTTGTTTCTTCCAATGGCATATGCTACTTTGGTGTGATGATTATGGAATCAAAAGGCCATGCCCCAAACATCACTTCTTATTTACTTAATCTTTTAAAATACAGAACCCTCACAGCAATGAAGTTAAAGGACGTGAGCCTAATTCTATAAAAAAATTAAAGCAAGTCTTCTTCAGTAACAAAATATTCTCTTTCTACTAAATAGTTGGAGACAGGAGTGTGGAGGTCAGGTTTGTTTGGGCTTTTTTAAAACCATTTATTTTTAAAAGATATTTTTTTAAACTGTAAAAGTTAAGTTTTACCTGAGACAGTGTTCATAAACAGGCATACTGCATTGAATTCAGAGAAAGAATTTTGGTTTCCACAAACATGCTGTTCAAGTTTTAATGCAGATTTGAAATAAAATAATTAGCCTTCAAATGTATCAAACACAGGGTAAAATATCTTTAAAATATCTTTGAAAAGAAGAACCAATCATTAAGTGAATGCAAAAAAATAATTGCTAATTCTCGAATAGACAAGAAAACTGGGGTTTGTTGTTATTTTTTTTAGAAGATCTATAACTTCCACTATAATTTATCTGTGGAAGCAAAATGATGGAATCTCCAGCAGGCTTACTTTTCTTCCTTTTCAAAGTGGAACACACAGACATTTTTAATTAGTTCAAACTGAGGAAGTTAATTCAGCATTGACCTCAAATGCTTCATGTCTAGGCTGTCATCTGTTTCTAAATGAAGAAGAATTTAATTTGGAATCTAACATAAAGTGCTTTGGTCCATTCCCCCTGCAACACACTCCAATATGTGTAATATTAAAAGGAAGCCTGGAGCAGAAGAGAAATAGGAAGAATCACTCAAAATCAAAATCGTACCCCATAGTTTTCCATAGAGCCTTTTTCAGTGGTTGCATCTCTATATTCCAGATCTGGCAGGAGTATGGAAAACTGTTTCGTGTCAACAGAATAGGCTGGCAGTGGTGGGAGTGATACCAGTTGTAGTGCAGTAGCTGAAGAGACCTACAGTGGGAGGTTTAATTATGTTGACCATGATGATATTGTAGTAATAAATCTGCAAAGCTGGCACAAGCATTGCTCCAGTACTCCCACACACTTTTCCTTGTGTGCTTCCTAAGCATTTGATTCATAAGTTTAAAGATCTTCTCTGTTGGTGCTCTGGTACCTCAGTCCTTCTGCACTGAATGGAGTAATGCTGATCTATCCCAGATGAAAGTGTTGCCCATCACAGTCACTGGAAAATGGCATTTTGGCAAGAGTGGAAAGAAATTCCTGCAGGAGTGCCTCACTGAGGTAATTTCTTTAGGACAGTCCACATAAGCATGAAAAGTGCTGAGAAAAATGCTTGATTGTGATCATAAAAGTAGAGCTGCCTGAGGCATAGCAAGGCTTGTTCTGAGTGAGAGGAATACACTGCAAAGGAGGAATTTCTCTTGCTTCTCATATTTCTGGTTCAGCAGTAAGTACTGCTATGCCTTTGTCATCATGCATCAGTTTCAGTAATACATTGATTCATTCAGCACCATTACCTGCAGGCAAAACTGCTCTTGGGATGGCAAAGAGGACATTGTTTTCTTGCAGTTTATGTTGTTTCTCTTTTGGAAGAAAAGTCAGATATTCAGACTCCTCCATTAGTACTGCCTGTCAATAAAGAAGCAGCAAAAATGATCAGTAGCCTTGATCTTCTGCAAGGTGCTGGCCTCTGCAAAGGAATTAGCTTTGAGAGGGTTTGTGCAGCAATATGAGAATAAACATGACATAATCTCTACTTCATTTTCCCTGAAGTTTTACCTTTATTTTCTTCAGCTTTTTAGCTAATCTAATTCCAGCAGGGGCATCCTAGGCCCTGGAGTTCATTATGCAGTGCTTCACTTTCGGGATCAGGCATGTACCAAATGAAGTCTCTCAGGAAGGAGCAGGTTTAGCAAACCTGTGCCCATGGTCCTGTGTCCTGAGTGATCTTAGGCTGAGAGCTCTATGGAGGTGACACGGGGAAGGAAAGGATCCTTTCGTATTCTCTGGTCCCATCCCCTGTGTCAGAGGCTGAAGGAGTTGGTGTAGTCTTCCATGGGAAACTAGCTTTCCTTTAAAGGAAAATGGGAGCTGGGAGTGGGCGAGGAGGTGTAAATAGAAGAGGTGGGGATTTTCAAGGTTGACTACTAAAAAACAAAGCCTCAATCAATAAATTATCATAAGGTCCAAGGCAAGGGTCATGCTGTGCTGTTCTTTAGGTCAGAGTAAAAGTCTGCCTTTGTTTTCCGCCTATCCTGAGAGGAAGAAGTTCTGTATGAGGCCTGGGCTCTAAAAAATCTCTTCCCTCTGCTGGTACAACAGGGAGTAAAAAAGTTCCACCTGCCCTCTCTCCTCTTGTCGTCATCTGCAAGGCAGAAAATGGTTGCTGAAAACTCTTCTGTATTCATGACACCTTTGTCTGAATTGGTACAGCTTTCTTCATAGGAAATGTCAGTGTATTTTGTGAAGCACACTGTTACCCATAGGAGTCTTGCCAAACTCAAAGGCATTGGCACAATTCCCATATTCATCCAGGCCCAATCCTGCCTCTTACATGTCTGTAGCTGCTTGTAACCTGGTGCCAGCCATTGTTGGACATGTGATTTAAGTTTGCACTGAGGAAGTTGCTGCTGTGCACACATTGTGATACACTGTGCAGTCTTGCACTATGCATCTGTCTTGTATATTGGGACAACTTTAAATTAGTAGTGGTGGAATACCTAGCTAACTGAATTATTTCATATATTAAAATTCTCTAGAAAAATAAGGAGCATGACCAGTATAACATATGAAATAGTTTATGAATGGTCATAACTGCAACTTAAGACAAGAACAGCAGGAGCTACAGAGAAAATTAACTGCAAGGATGCTTTCTACCATTAGTCCACCTCAAATGGGATTGCTCCATTGAGTTCTGCTTTTTAATATTCTTTTATTCCTGATGGGGGAAAAAAAAACCACACGAGGGAGAGCACATTCAAAAATCAACTATCTAGAACCTCCCTAAAACCCAGTAAGTTTATTTTAAGGGCCAGAGGAAAAGATAAATGCTATCCCCTTCCATTTAAGCAGAGAAACACGGTCCTTTAGCAGAGCACAGCTTCTCTTTCCCCAGGGACTGTGCATCACAGTTAACTAAATTGTAGGATTAGCTCATCCATGTGTCCATGCTCAACCAGCAGCACTGGTGACCTCTGAAAACTCATGTCGCACTTCTGCTATCGCAGTGGATAATGAACTGGCTAAAGCTGACAGGCTATGAACAGTGAGCCCTCTGCACAGATAGTGCTCCAACAAAAGTGGTTCTCCAACAGCTCCTTGCAACAGCCATACAGTACCTTTTCCCAAAGGATGTTTTCTGTACTGCAGGTGAAATGGCAGTGGTGAAAAAACAAGACTCAAATGCTGCAATGTGAAAACACCAACCTTTTATTTAAGGTTAACATACCCGTTCCAGTTTATAGATCATTTGTCACTCTATCAGAAATGTAGAAGGCTGGGGTTCATTTATCTCTCTTCTACACAATAGCACCTTTTTATTTTGATCTTCCTTTTCCATGTCAGTCTCATGCTTTCACTTCTTGCTGAACACTGGCTGATGCCATTTTTGATGCCCGGTGACAACACTGATGCTGACAGTTCATTTCAGTGTTATTAAGCTGAAAGCAAAAATAACCTACTGCCTTTCTAATCTGAAACTGAAGCATGGCTTTCTTTTCTTGGCTCTACAGCCTGTGTCAGGAGGACAATTGGAAGATCCTTGAACTGCTGGCAGCTAACTTTACATTTTGATAGGCACTCTTTAAGTTTCCAAGTCACTATTGGCATTCCAGGCAGTTTAGATGCCTAACTGAGCTCTGCATTTCACTCAGTTTAACTCAATTAGACTGTATCAATATTTCACCACCATCTAAAAAATTCTATTTATAATCTGTTATCAGAAGTATGAAAAAAATTTTGATACTGGACTTCAAAGGAAAATCATCATTAATACCTAGACTTCTGGCAGTGACATGTTCATTACAGTTGCCTCTGCAGAGTAGGAGCACTTTTTCATGTAATCTCAGGTTTTCGGGACAGAAAATTCTACTCTGAGACTGATGTGTTCTCCATGTAATGACGAGATGATAGACTCACAGCTAAAGCATGAGTGTTCAGCTTAGCTGGAATACCCAGCTCCAACTGAGCTACAAATTGAGTAGTATGTCACACAAGAATGGGCCTTCTCATTTTTTATACATACTTGATTTAAGTTAGTAATAGTGAAGAAAATAATACAGAGAGAGTGGCAGAGAAAAACATAGTCTAGATCTGATAACAGAGAGTGGAAAACAACTATGCAATCTCCCAGCTGCTCCTTACAAGAGGAAAAATAGTGCGCAAACTTAAGAACAGCAACTATGTCCCTCTTGATTTCACTGCTAAGTCCACTCCTGAATTATCAAAACATTTCCCAGTCTAAGGAATATCTGGCATGAGTTCTGTGAGATTATTTGAACTTCATGTTTTATTTTAGCCAGCTTGCTCAAATTTGTGTTTATTACTTCTGGGTAATCTCAGGGGTCTTTCTGCTGGCTGTAAGTAGACCTCATCTATAAACCGAGTGCCTTTTCCTGTAATGCAGTTTTGAAGGACAACTAAATTTAAAGGAGAAGAAATCTGTCTAAAGGTGCAATTATTTTTTTATATCTATCTGTACTGATGATTTTAGACACCAGGTTATGGGACTGTCAATAGATGCATCATTTTAAGGAATACTGTGAATAGCCTGAGAGGTGGAGAAATACCCATGGAGAGATATTATGTGATAAATATAAATATATGTATAAGTCTTGAAAAGTTATCAGAGAAGAACTCTTCCCCTCAATAAAATATTGCTGTGTTATATTTTAAGTATTTTCCTAAAGAGACTATTAGATTCTAGCACTCATTTTTCAGGTTTCAGCTATCGGTCAGGTACAGCTGAAATTTCAAGTAGATGTTAATTTTTATTAATAATACCTCAACATAAGGACTGGAAATTTTGTAGAGCTTTACTCACAGTAGTTTTGAGGTAAGAAGGCATGATGCTACACGGCAAACAAGTTACACGCGTTAACATTTCTATGTGCAAATCCAGAGGCTGTAGCAAAAGCTTTGTTTTTCTCACTGTGAATACTGAAACTCCGCTGACTTAACTGAAAATCTGGCTTTTGTTAATTCCATTGTAAAATAAATAAGGCTTTCTGGGGAAGGCAGTGTCTTTTCTAGATCAGCTTTTGGGCACAGAAGTTCTCCGGTCTAGCCTTACACTGCCTCCATGCTGAGCTTGCAGCTGTAAGAACACATCCTACAATATTAAAAGACATCCTTTTACAGGACTGTAAATATTCAGTACTTTAGATATGAAGGTCAGCCAATGCAAAGGACTACTGTGTAGCTTCATTTGGATTTCAAACTTAGGAAATTTTGTAGGTCTGTGAAACTATGAATTATGTAGGTCTATTTTCTTTTTGTTCAAGCCTCACTAGCCTTGAACAGGCTTTATTTAGTGTTGTGTATTTAGTAGTAATCCCAACACAAACCTTAGCAAGTGGAGAGGGGAGAAAGAATGTGCAATGGAAACCAAAACTGAAGTGAAAACTCACATCCATCATTTGCAGAAATACCATTTCCACTATTGCTAAGCACACTGAGTCAACAGCCTTACTGCAGAATTAAAGAAAAATTTAGCCTACTGTGATGTGCCAAAGTAATGTTTAGCTGTCCAGGCTTCCAGGATATTGGTCATAAAATTAAAAGCTGGGTTAAACACTAGAGAGTTACTTTAATGTAATTAAATCTAATAAAAGATCCAGTGTTCTGTCAGAACAATGTGTGTCATCCAAGCAGTTGGTAGAATCATCACTTATTAAGATTACCTGACATTTCCCATTACAATACTAGGTGTGCAGTTCGGTGATAACTTCATGACCTTCAGCCCACAGGGATTACATTTACTGTTCTGTATGTCTTCCATCTGTTGAACTCTTTCAGAGATAATTACAGCCATTTTCAAGAATGAGGAAAATTTCTTCCTGTAAGGGTAGTTTGGTCCTTAAATGTATTTACCATTCCTTAAAAAAAAAGGCTTTGTGTTTTCTCATGACCATATAGTGGTGTCATTTATGCCAAGGATGTGACAGTGGATGCACATGCTTACACAATCAAAGTATTTTACTTGCTAAATGCCCAGATTATTTGAATTTTAGTGCGTGTGACCATGAATCCGACCTCAGTGCAGAAAGGAGGGGAAAAGTATTGGGGCTGGAGCCTGGTGAGGGTTGACAGGAGCAGTGAAAACAAGGGACGAAGGGAAAGTGACATTATGAGATGGGTTTGGATGAGGAAGTTGAGTGACCTGAGGCTGGCAATGTGACGGAAACTGGCCAGGTGGATTAAAGAACTAGTGACGAAAGAGGATAAGATACTACTAATGAGAAATAATGTGAGTTGAAACCAGGAGCTGCTCTGGCTAATTATGTAACCTGGCTTTGCTCCCTGTGGGACAAGATTTTTGGGATTAGGATACTGATAGGAGTCTGAGCATGGAGAGAAAATCTCAAGTGGGACCATCAGTGGATGTAACACTATTTAAATACAAACAAGGAAACAAAAGGCCTTGAGTTGTTGAAGCTGCTCAGGTATCTGGCATTAAGAGACTTTGGAAAGGAGAGATTAGGGTTTGCTAGGCAAGAAGATTGAAACTGAGATGGAGGGTAGATGATGAGACTGAAGAACCAAAGAGGATGGGGTGAGGTCTCAGGGATTTTGGAAGGAGAGAGCACAAGTTGTACACAATCTGGTCCTGGCAACAGCAGATTGAGAGGTGTCTAAGAAGGGGCCAGATTCTGAGCCCTTCAGCAGGAGCCAGGATTCATGTGGCTCAACCTCCTTTAAATAACTTGCTCCATGCAGATGATGATGGCTGCTTTCCCTAGCAGCCACTTCTCTGTGCAAAAGCTGAGATGGGCGGAGAACTCCCAGCCCCACAATCCTCTGTGGATTCAGCAGGGTATCTTGTGATATAACTTCTGCATTTATTCCCAGTTAAAAACTTAAGAGTTTTTAAAAATTAACTTACACAAAGAGAAGGCCATTAGGTTGTTATGGTTGCAGAACCCAAGTACTTTACATAATAGGTAACTAGCTTAAGGTTGCCTTTATTGCCAGAATCTCACCATCTGAAAAGTGTTGATAAAAGTCCTATCTATCAGGAGTATTGTAAGGATTAATTGGGTATGCTTTGAAAACTATGTGGTTTTATCATATGTTTCTATTTATTTTACTTTTGATTCAAAAATTGTAGAATTAAATTAGTGCGATTCAAATGAGAAAAATATATGAAACATTATCTCCTTTCTTCTAAAGCCATATTACAAACTATTGAGACCTAAAAAAAAATTGAAGCCTGCTTTGTTTTTTCATGTGAATAATTTTTTTTTCCTATGCTGAAAAAGTGAAAGACCATATGCAAATAGGCTTGCCTATTTGTTTGAAGATTTATCTGCATTTGAGTTTTCCTAACCTCAAAGTGGTATTCTAAAAGAAGTGTTTATTGACAAGAACAACAAGCAATCCACATTTTCCAGTTTAACTTATTAAAAGATGAAGTATCAAGAAATATGAGGCAAAAATGTGTTTGCCTTTCTGTCTCTTTTCTAATTCATGGAGAAAAAAATCACGTTGACATAGGGGCAGTTAAAAGCTGTCATTCTCAGAGTTGTTGATTTGTCAGTCTAGGAAGATCTGCATTATTGAAAGCAGTAGCTCGATGCATGTCGTCATCTTTGCATTTCTGGAACATTATAATTTATATTCTTTTTGCAGAAGTTTTGTTAGCTCTGTGGTGAGCTAGCACTGGCCATGTGAGTTTATCTGCACACATGTTCCCTCTCGGGATTTACATTTACATGTTAGCAATGCCTGTTGCTAACAGGGAAGCCAAGGCAATAGTACTGCTCTCTCTTAACTGGAGTACACTGAATTTCTGACACTTGTGTATATACAGGATCAAAACTCAATGTAGCAAAGATTTGCCAGGGCTTTCAATTTCAACAAATTATTGCTTTTTTTTGTGTAATTTTGGAGGTGGTAAAGGAGATGGGGAACAGAAGCGATCAGTGACACTGCTAAAGGTGCTTCCATGAAGACTATTTGAAAAGATACACAGCTGTGTGTGCTGTGCCTCTACTAGCAGGGGAACAAGAGGCTGGGAACTCCAGTGAGCCTCGCTCTTTGTACCACAGTCCTGACAATCTTCACCAGCATCATGTTGCTGTGGGTGGTGTTTCCTCCGTAAACTATTCATTTGCTGCTAAGAGCATCAGTCAGAGCAGAGAAGGGTTTCTTCAATATACAGGTTATGCAACAGCTCATGGAAAATTTTCTTAGGATGTACTGTCCTTAGAGGGTTACTAAATTGCTTCCTTGATTAAAAATAAAATCAAATAAATCTTTTCTATCTGCTCTTTTGTTGAAAAAAATGTGTTCTCCTAGTACAGACCTTGACATAAAACTGAGACATAAATATCTCTGGTACATATCAAGTAGAGGATGATAGTAAGGACCTCATGCTTCCTTTTTTCAAGCCAAAAGATAAATTTTTTTTAAAACATGCTTTTGTACCTAAAAAATATTCTGATTTCAATCATTTTGCAGGCAATGTGCTCAAGACTTAAATTACTTCTCCTCCAAAATAAATTCAGAAGAGAAATATTGTTAGAAGGATGATTTATTTCCTTTGGCATATAGTAAATTAAGATAGTACGAGTCAAATTCTAGATGAACAAATGTTTTATCTGCACCTTGGCCATACTTCTTATTAAAGGTAAATTATAAATAGTTTAAAAATGGTTATTTAATGTTTCAAAAGTTTAGTATATTGTTATGATGGTAACAGTGGATGTTCCAGGTAGTTAAGTCAAACATGTCACTAAATGGTTAGTTAATTGTTAATGATTGTTTTGAAATTATTTTTGTAATAAAATTTTAAATAAATAAGCCTTTTCAGTGTAAACATTTTATAGGGAGAAACAGGAGGTGCTGAATAAGTAATACAGAATATTTCAAAGATCTCAATTCTCGGTGGAAAAACAATACATTTAATTTCTACATTACTTTAAAATTGAAGGCATTTCAGGCGAAAAGAATGAAGAGAATGAATCTATGAAGAATAGATCTCAGGTATACAAAAGTAAATATGATATTCATATTCTCTGTCCCCAAGAAAAAGAGAGACTGTCTTCTTTATCCTTGGTAAGACTGCAAGGAAAAATGGCACGACTTTGCCTTTTGAAGTACAAAACATTTCCAAAAAAATACTTTAATCCCAGGGGAATGTATGAGAGGCAACATGTAACCCCCTGGGACCAGGCTAATGGTTCATAATCCTACCAGCAAGGCTGGCGCCTGAGCCTGCTCAGAAAAAGCTTGACAAAAACCCTGCCCCATTTCTGCGTTTAGTTATCCTGAAGACTGAGGTAAACACTTAATTAAGGATCAGATTTAATGTCTGAAATGTATGGCAACTTATTCATCATTTAGGGCCAGGCGATTGGCGTGCTCTTTGAAGAGATATGTAATATTTATAGGAAGCCTCCTTTTGCGTAGTGGCCAAGAGATTAGGGTTCATGTGCAGAACCAGGAGTCCTGGTCTCAGCACCATCCTCGACTCCTTTAGGCTCCCTGAGAATGCCTTCCCCATTGGTGTGCCCAGACTCCACCTCAAGCCTCTACCCCTGGCACGTCACGGTGTTCTGCAGGGCTATGATGAGTTCTGTACAAAGATCCCCTTTCAGTAGCACAGCTCCAACCTTGGATTCCTGAGCTCAAAGCCGCGTGTGGATTTTGTGTTAGGGAGTAGCTGGAAGGGAGCCTCCCAGGGCAGCACTTCTGAGAGGGAACTGAGTCATGCTCCCTTTTCGTGTGCTATCTCTACAGCCCTGTGAATTGTGCATTTCTTCCCGCACAGTGGCACAGCTTCAGCGACAACTCCCACCGCAGTTTTGCTTGGAGCCTGGTTGCTAGGAGATGGCAGCTCTGAGTTCAGGTCCCCTCCTCACTGCAGCCAGCAGAGACCCTGCATCCCAATTTTTCCGCCTCTTCACCATGTACTGCGACAAGTAGCCAGAACTCTGGTCTCCCACTTCTTGGCCGCGTGCTCCGGAACACGTGGGCTGGTATGAACCAAGGTGCACCAAGCACTCTTGCTGCATCCTCCAGCCAGGCTCTGCATTCTGGGCTTTGCCAGAAGCTCAGTGCATCTGCTCTGCAAGAGACTTCCAGTTAGGGCTTCAGTGCCCTGACTAGAGGGGCTCTGGAGGACATGAAAAGTCAGGGACAGCAAATCTGTGGGTTTCAGACAGCGAGGATAAGGAGACCAATTCTGACATACTCTGCTCAGCTATAGGAGTTAGTCCTGTTTGCACTGTGCCCCTTGAACACAGTTTAGTCCTTGATAGATTTGCAGGAGGTCTGTTACTGAGCTCTGTGAAAAAAAAAGAGGGTCTGAGTGAGTCTATGGCAGGAAGTATCATTTAGTTTTAGACATAAGGAGGCAGAACATCTGAGTCTTAAGAGTGTTAAAATTTTGGACGCTGAATTAAGCTATGTTGCCAAGATAGAACTTTACTGTGTAGCTTCTGAATATTCTCTGAGAAAATTATATATTTTCTCTTGTAAGAGACATCAATAACCTTTGGAGATAAAAGGTAAACGATATTAAAGTTGAATTACTGGAAAAAATACATTGCAATTCTAGGCTTTTGTTTTAGATTATCATTACTTAAGAAGATGCTTAAGAGACCACTTTGGCTGACTCTCTTAAAAATGTGGAGTTTTGCCTTAGCTTGTATTACTGCCCAAGAGGCCCTATTCTTATTTTTTATGGAATTAATTGTCTGATGGTTCAGTGTTCCATATTAAATATTAAAATCTCTGTTAATAATATATATCACTTCTCCTGAGTTATCTCAGTTGTGCTTCAGGTGAAAGTCTCTTTCACCAATAAATATCTGCAAGACAGGGATGTCTTAATCTAAGAAAAGTTGATAATGTACTTTTGAGAACCAACAACTGCTCCTAAGGCATACAGGATTCACAACCCTTTTTACTTCAACACAGAGACGGGACACTGTTTGAACTATTTGGTCTCTCTAAGTAAAAATTGTAAAAAAGGTTTCAGATATTTTATAGAATTCTTAATAAATTTGGTATATTTAGCAACCATAAAAAGGTTGTGCAGAGGAGAGATGCATAAAGTAGACAAAAATCTTACACGAAGGGGAGGTAATTCTAGCAGATCTTTTCAGTTAACTACTCTGAAAAGGTCCTTTAAAAATAAAACTTCCATAGATCCATTTTATTTGAAAACACTGAAATATATTTTCATCAGATGAGAGTGTTAAATCAAACCCATAAAAAAAGTCAAGAAACAAAGAAAATGTTCTAATACATACAGACTAAATCAGATTTTGTGTCATCGAGGTTGCTGTGGCAGGATGAGCAGTCACACACTGATAGTCTTCCTTGTTTCCAACTACTAAAATGCGTTAAATCTTCCTTTAATGCTTTTCTTTGTTTCACCTGTGTCATTAATAAAGTTGCTACTGTGGCATTCTGTGATCATGAGTGGAGGTGAGGTACTCTAAGCAGTAGACACAGTAAGTGCAGATGGGGAATAACATACCTGAAACATAATCTCCTTCTAGGGAAAATTGAAGGGCTGTTGTGCTAAATTCTGTTAAATATTATGCGATCATCAAAGAGGCAAACAGGAAGCACTGAGGAAAACTCATGGTGGACAAACAGGCACTTCTCTTACACAGATAACAATAGTTTTCAAGTAACTTTTTGTGGAGGCATCCCTACTTTATGGCCTTTGTGTAGAAGGACACTCACTCAGACTTCTCCAAACATAGGAATGTCATTTTATTCCATTCCTCTATTTCTTCTGTCATTTCTGAGACTGATACATCAAAATAAGTGGTTGGTGCATTCTGTATTGGTTTATCTTATTGAGAAATATATGATTCTCTGACTTGTAAGAGTCACTCCAGTACTTAGGAAATGGCTTTTTCCTATCCTTTCCCACTATTTCTGGACAGAGTTGGGTTTTGAAGGAGACTGTGAGGTCTTCAGGGGGAGAGGGTACATGTTCTCCTTTAAGAAACAGTATGGTTGACTTGTGGAGCACAAATAAATGAGTATTCTCAGATTTTTAGGAAGCCTGTATTCTCACTTATTTCCATTGTTTCTTTTATGCTGGTATTTGGTCAATCAGAAACATATCTGTGCTTGTTTAACATGCATTATACTTTTCTGAAAGCAGTTGATGTAGAATCTTAACAATGGAAAAGACCTTCACATGCAAGGTGAGATGTAACCATAATTCCAAACCTTTTCTTGTTTTTGCAGGATGAGGCTGCTCCAGCTGACAAGCAGTACAAACAGGAGCCAGCCCAGGTCACTTACTCAACATCAGCTGTTTCCAGCACGCAGGAGGTGTTGTACATCAACGGCAATGGGACCTACAGTTACCATAGTTACAGAGGGCTCGGAGGTGGGCTGCTAAATCTCAATGATGCTTCTAGCAGTGGTGAGTTTCCTTACAAATTGTGCCTCTGTGTATATGTGCTGATGTGTATTTCCTCCTGCCCTACAGAAAGCTAGTCCGAGGGGTTCAATATCCATAGGCTATTATCACATAATGAGCAGGAGCACAATCCTGCAAACAGCTACTGCTGAGCAAAATACTTGCTCCCTGCATGCTAGTCTCCTTCCAGTTTCAAGGGACTCGTATACAATAGGGCAAGACTGAACCATGTTCCTCTAACAAAGCTGAGGAAAAAAACCCCAGGTTAGATCTTCAGTCAGCTTGCCTAAGTTTATGAGACCTTGTCATTACTGTCCTCTCCTACACTGATCACAAAATGAGGCTATTAGTATATTTTTGGCTCAAGTTTCAAAACACTCAACTCCATATTGTGTAACACAAATGAATTGACATAGATTTGCCACAAGGTCTCACCAGCTACTTTAATGTACTGCAGATAAGGATCTGACCAAGTGTTAAATGAGAAATCAACATATTCATTTATACCCTGCACTAAAAATGATAAAGTAAATGTGTGTCACCATGAGGTTATATGTCCCTCTGAAAAAAAAATGGTGTCATTTATTTAGACAATATTCCTTTCTTCTTACATTGGCATGCTTTTGTAACAAAAAAAATGTAAGCAAATTGTAATATTTGTTTGAAATAATCCCTCATATTGATTTTGCACAAATGCAGAGCAATACCCTTCTGATAAAGAGGGTATTGTCTCTCTGTCAGAGAAAAGCGATTACTCGGGAAGCCTGAGGTTTTATCAACTCCCAGGACTGTATTTAAAGAAATGTCTCAGAGGATGGAGAAATCCGTGGGGTTTTGCCCTGGCTGATCCCTCTCTGGCTGATGAGAGTGCCAGTTCAGGCAGAGGGGCTGACTTAGGCAAGATGATAATTGCTCAGCTACAGCCTCTACATTCAGCATGCTCTGCAATTTTCAAAATGCTATCAGAGCTGCAGCCTGCGAGGAGTTATTGGAATGTGATGTCCTGGGGACCTCCAGTCACACCTTCTTCCTCACCTCCTGCCTGCAAAATTCGCAAAGGTCTGTGGATGATTTGTGCAAAGTTTTCGAAGGGCTTTAAATAGATGATACTTTAGTTGTCAAAAGTCTTTGACTCAAAGAGAGTGAATGTTGATTACAATTGTTTCCATACACATGAAGAGCACATCTGAGGCACTGAATATGGTCTCTAATCAAATATTTTCATAAGACTAAGACAAGCCGTGGAAATCTGGGGTTTTTTTTGTGAAAATGCGCAAGAACTTTAAGATTGTCTTTTACATTATATCCAGAGAGGATCTGAACCAGTTCCCACTGAAAACAGTTGGCATTTGCCCTTTCCCCCAACTAAGAGTAGGATTAAGCTCTCCATGTGTTATTTGTCAGCAAAAGCCATCAATATTGTCCTGGTTTATATAATCTTAAACTGTGAGGAATCACAACTGTTTTGTGTACTTGTTTTTCCCTTCAAACTTCTTGTAATAGGATACATTTTCATAACTCATTTTATAGGGAATTGTGGGGTTTAGGCAAAAGTATTCTATGTCACTTCAGCATGCAATTTTAAAAAATGACATACAAATTAAATGCCATCAATTTGTCTTGCCTTCTGATTAGAAGCCACATTTTCTTTGTGCCTTTAACATAGAGGACTCCAGTGTTTTTTCACAATTAAAGCTCAAGACAGGTTGGTACACAGACATAAGCTCAAACATTTCTTCTTCCTTGCCTTTCCCTACTTGCACTGGACAATTTTGTGTGTATGTCCTTCTACTTTGAAAGACCAGTAAGCCATGGCACTTCTCCCATATAGTTGTGCACAGTTGGAAGGTTGTGCAAAGGTGTCTGTCTTCTCCACAGAGATCCCATAGGAGCCAAAGTACGTAAGTCCCAGGAACCAATAGTCTTTGTGTGCCAGGACTTGGAAACCAGTTGTTGATGCCGGCAGTCTAGTTAGGTTGGTGATTTTTGACCCACTTGCCATTCCAGGAAGATCGTTCGGAAAGTTGTGGAAAGGCAGCTCGGTCCATTCTTTAGTCTCATTGACACAAAACCAACCAGTAGCCAATCTAATTATTTCTCAGCTATTAAGGGTAAATTGCTCTGGCTCTGGTAGCTGGTTTCCCTACAGGAGAAGTGGGAGGACTTAGAGGCCCGTTCCTCAGGATCTGTCAGTCCTCTCTGGTGTGTCCATCGGTAAACAAGAGGAGTGGTTGGAGTTGCAGTTGACAGGGGTAACCATTGCCCTCCTGACAGACCTCCTAGGACTGTTGTTTGCAATCATTACACTGTTTCAAGGACTACTGTTCCAAACATATGCAAGGGTGTTAAAGTTGTTAATGAGATACTTCTCTGGAGAACAGGGTATTTACTTGCGAATTGTTTTCAGGAGCTAAGAACTAATTTTAAAATGCAATTTCTTTTCAATATAGTAACCTATCAAATGTTCTTGTCACGTTTACAGATGTTCTCCTAGAGTAAAAATAAACATGCACCTCAGTCAGAATGTGTGTGTAAACAAATGTGGTCTGGTTTTGCTATCTGCTAAACCAGAAAAAAACCAATTTGCAATAGCTGCAATAGCTATCGAAAACTCACTGCTTGATTACCTATTTCTGGACCTTCTCCCACAGTAATATAATAATTAATGTCCAATTAACTCTCTGTCTAGTAGTCCAACTGATGTATCTATTTTGTATTCTATGACTCATTTAATTTGGCTATTTCCTCCGTATAAAGTTCATCCCTACTCTGACCTTACAGACTTAGCTATCTGTTCGCCCAACTGTTTGGTGGCTCTGGCTCAGGGACCTCTCTCTGCCTGCTGTTGCACTGCTTCCCTCCACATGGGGAGGTCTGTCCTTCCACATGGTTAATTACAGAGCCATAATTAGCTCCTCTCACAACTGCATGGAGCAAGCCTTCATGAAACTGCTCAATATGAGCAAACAGAATGTAGCAGCTTGTGCAATGACCCCTCCTTTATTATGGGCTGGGAAAAAAGCACAGAAGGAAAAGGCTTGGTCTTACAGCACCAAGGTGTCTTTCCCCCCTCCTTTTAAACATTTCAGGCCAATCCAGCTTGGCAGGAAACATTCACCAAGCAATCTGTGCGTTGACAGAGTCTCTGTCAGCCTGTACATGGGTTGGGGAGAAGCCTTTGGTGACGTTGTGTTTGATTTGTTTAGATGGTAAAGGGGAGCTGCTCTTTGAGAAGGATGGATGTCCACAGCTCTCTTTTTTTTAAGGCTAATGCAGTTCATTACAGAACTTAATGGAGAACTTCCAAGGTGGAATAGCTCAGTGAATGTAGACAAATTTGCTTGCCAGCTCTTAGCCAGCCACAGGGGCTTCAGCTGATCCCCCTCTATGACTCCTGGACTGAGCTCAGAAAACTGTCTAGCTTGAGGGCATTGAAAAATGGGGCTCAGAAAAATGTCCAGGAGGGTGAGGACAGGAGGTAATGCTGGGAGCAAAATCTCTTGATACAGCCAGGAGCTGTTGAAGTCCCTACATGTAGCCTGAGCCTCTCCTGAGGGAGTGGGATTGGCTTGTCTCCCCGTGTATTTCAGTCCAGTGCATTGCTGTCTGCCCTCTCCTGATGACTGTCATCACTCTGAAGTCATGTTGGGCTCCTTGGAGTCATGGTCTTCGCAGCTGCTTCATTTCCTGAAGTCCATTTTCTCTAAGAGTTGTGGAATGTGTTTCTGCTGCCATAGCTGGGTTGCCTGGAGGTGATTTGGGTCTGTTTCTTCTGCATCATTACCTGGTTTTCTAGGCAGAAATGTCAGTCAATTCCTTTTGTGTGTGTAAAAAGAGGGTGTTTCAGACCCGATGTCGGACTGGCCACGCAGGATATGCCCTCGTGTCACAGTAAGACAAAGTGTTATGTCTCCATTTCTCTCCACAGATCTGCAGCCTACCTCCACCACAGCCACAACTCAGCACTGCATCCCAGGCACCACGAACGTCCAGTCCCCTTCCAGCTCAGGTGAGTTCTCTGGCTGAATCCCACTGTGTTCACACCGTAGCAAATCCTAGCCCCGGAAGGCTTCTCTTTCAGTCTCCTTTCCCATGGGCAGGCCTGCAGACCGTGATGGCCTGATTGCCCAGCTGATAGCTGAGGGGCTTCCACCACACTGCTCAGCCCTCCCTGCTGCTCCCTTCCAGAGGCTATGCCCTCCCAGCTGTTCCCTGGTTTAGCCAGGCCTCTTACCCATGTGCCAGTCAGCCTTCCTGGTCCTTCTGCATCCTGGTCCTTCAGATGGTGCAGCCCTGCTGAAGGCAACGGAGTATCTGGGGGAATCTCCCAGAGCCGGTGCTGCTGACCTCCAAGGATCAGCGTGACCGTGCTGATCTGCAGCAGGGAGAGGAGTACTAAGCACTCTTGTCCACCTGTTCATGGGACAGTAGGGAAGGTGCCTCCTTTCCACATCCAAAAATTTGGTCAAATTGTAACCTTCTGTAAAATCTTGGCACTTGCATGATTGATTGAGGCTTCTTGGTGACAAACTAGGGGGGAAAAACAACAGATGAGAATATCCAGTATGTAGCTAGTTTTTGAAGTGCTGAGTGGGTTACTCACAGGTTGGCAAGCCAGGATGTAGGGGTTGAATGGGGTTTTTGCTGTGGTTGCTCTCTCCAGGTCTTCTTTATACCTCTACTGTTGCACAGTCTCTTGTGTTCTCAGAGCTACCCAGATGACATCCAAGTAGAGAGAAGGGAAAGAGAACCTAGTTTGTCTCTAACACAGATGGAGCCTGGAGCATGAAGAAACAGATCAAGAGTGATAGAGTTAGGAACCTGGGACACAGTGTTTAATCCCACTTTAAAAAAATAAAAAGGTGGGGTAGGGAGAAGTAAAATGGTTTGACCTATATTTTAGCAAAGGTGGGAATTTCTTACTGGAAAATACTGGCTGAATTTTGTGTTAAGACCTCCCCCGCACTCCTCTTCCTCCTTCCTCGTCCTCTTCAAATTGTCAGATACATGGCACATGCAAGTACTGGTCCGTTCCCACCATAGAGACAGAAAAGGAATGTCCGTGGATGTATTGGGCAGTATCCTACTTTCCTACCTCTATGCAAAACGGAGGCAACAACTGTTAAGGCAACACAGGTATACACCACATAATTAATCTCCTGTGGTAGATAGGAAGGATATCACATAATCATTTAATCACAGACCACTGTGTTTCCTGATCGTTGAAAATGGATGTTGGCTGTAGGCATTTCTGTGTTTTCATATCACTTTCCTCAGGCAAGACAGCATTTTCTTCCTGCTGTCTAAAGTAGAGGAAGATGTGTCTTCCAGAGGGAGAGGTTTAGAAGAGAGAAAGAAGCTTAAAAGGTCCAATTCATCAGTCCCTGTTTTCTTGATTTCTCCTGACACTTGAAACAATATTTGTAGGCACATCTGCTCTATGTTTGAAGGCAGGAGGAAAAGAAGCACTGACAGATGTATAATATCACCATAAAGCATTCTTATTACAATAAATGCATCTGATTTGGAAAGAAAAGGTAGCATACTTTGATACGTTTTTTCTATTTATTTTTATTGGAATATATAAGAATGTAGCCCAACTTTGCCTCTAAAGCCACTCATGGGGAAAAAATGGGGGAGGAGAAGAGGTGCAATAGAAAAGATACGAGAGATTTCAAAGCATGGGCAAATGTATTTTTCTATAAAAAAGTGCCACTGCTTTTTGAATTATCACTGATGAAGAAGGTTGCTTAACTATTAATGAAAATGTAGAAGCATAGATACTTAAGCGCATAAAGCTTTTTAAAATTATTTTTTATTCTATATTATTATCTACAATAGTGATAACCATTTTGAGAGTCACTGACACATTTATTATGCTTTCAGCAGCTGTTAATTATAAGATTGGTAGCTACCCTGTGACAACATAGAATTCTTAAGGGAATTTTGCTGAGACAGTTGATAGTGTCTATGCAATCAGTATCGGCACGTCCACATCTGACCCATATTTTGGAATATAAATATATTTTTGATGTAAATCATGTTGGTAATGAGTAGTGCATGAGGCAATAACTAGTTCCATTAAAGTCTTTTAATTTACAGAAAAGCCATTTGTTCTACAGTGTATTTAGTGGCAGACATTTCTAGCAGCTAATTTGATAACTGTTAGTCTAGCATAAGAAGAGTGGGTTTTTAGAGTTTTCATATTCAGCTTGATGTGGTTCCAACAGGGGAAATTAAGTCAATGTAACTGGGCAGAGGTGGTAAATCAAAAATATTCCTATGTTCAAGTGTCAGTCAGGTGGCCTCAACAAGAGGCAGAGGAACAATGCTTTAGTTTTCTGAAAGAGTATAGAAGAAAGGCTCCATCTCAGCAATTTTTTAACCCACTGCTTTTGAGAATCTTGTGCTGTTATAAAAACATGGGAGGTGACAATTTTGTGTTACGGCAATATGCACTAAAAGAAAGAAAGAAATGGAAATAAGTCTCCTGTTTTAATCTCTGTGATATATGCTTAATCTTTGCTTGCTCAACAGACACTGTGGAACCTGATAATGTTTACAATCAAGATTTTTAATAGTTCTGAAGAAATCCAGAATAGGAAGCAGTATGCTAAAATGTGCAGTAATGTCTTGGAGGAGCCTGACACAGCAAAATTCATTGCAAAAATATTCAGGTTTCTCTCTTTACAAGTGTACACTTTCTTGTTCCTATGAGGACTGGCAGCTTAATAAATTATGTTAAATACACTAAAGAAATAGTAAAGATAGTTATTAAAAAACATGATGGTGAAGCTGTTCAGCTTTTTCCAGATTTAGTAACCTGTAGTTATGGCTTCTGGAGATAGATGTACATGAAGTGTCCTTAACCAGCTATTTTAAGCCTTCAGAATAGCTGTGATTTATTTGTCTGGTTAAAGAGATACGGTAGGTATGAGTAAGGTTTAGGTTTCCGTGTTTCAATAGCTGATTTGCATAAAATTACATGGGAAAAATCTACATTATAAGAATGCACTTATAGGTTGCACTTATTCCTTAGTTTTTAAATGACCAGGTACAACTGATGAAGCTACAAATAAATGAGTATTTGTATTTTAGTAGTTAGCAGCCTGGCCAACCTTTGAGAATCTCCATTACTGCCAGTGAGTATCTATCATAGCTATTAAAAACTGAGCCCAATATAACACATCCTGGGACTAATCTCTGAGTGAGGTGTTCTCCAGATATAAAGCTTGGGCTGTCATAGGTAAGCTTTAGAGGTGAGATGTAGGGGTCACATAACATAATTAAAAGAGCTAAAATCCTTATCTCCATACCAAGCATGGCTTTTTTTTTTCTGTTCAGTTCTCTGTCATCTTCCCTTCCTGAAAAGGCTTGAGTGTTCTCACTGTCCCAAAATCATAGCTATGAAACTTTTCTCTATGTTTGTATTCCTTTATTTTTTTCCTCAGGAGGCTTTTCTTTGAGGGGGAAGGAGAAGAGCACTGTGAGTTGCTAAGTACAAGGCAGGAGTTGGGGAGTGAAGTAAAATCCCATTTTCCTAGTAAATAGAAACAAAAAAAAAATAAATCCACCCAGTAGTTTGAAGTAGCTGAGTCAGTTAAAATCTCAGATATCTTGTTTTCTTTGTATACAAGAGCTCTGACACAACAGAAATCTCCCAGACCAAAGGGATTTTTGGGTTGTGATTGACCCTTTTGTATGCAGACTGCCATCCAGATATTTCCAGTACCTTCAGCATGCAAAGATAAATATTCTGAAGAATTAAAGAACTTTCTTCGTGAAAGTTAATCCAGACATCTAGGAATACAGTGGTAGATCTTCAGACTGTATAAGTAACTGTGATCCTGTAGACTTGTGAGGACTGAGACTGATTTGTGCATGATGGACATCTGGTGTTCTCCTAGTTTTCCTTTCGGAGCAATGCTTTGCACCATCAATTTGTCTAAGGAAAACCTGAGAGGTATGACCATGCACATTTCCATGTATATTTTACTTATGAGTGACATAAGATGATATCCTATTCTGTCACTTAAAATCTGGATTACCAACGAGAAAAGCCCTTCAGTTACATTTCATAAAATGATGTGCTCTGCTGCAGAAGCTCTGTTCTGCCAGATATTGTGTGTGTGTGTGTGTGGTTTTGGCAGTGACATGAATGAAAGTCAAGGAAAGAACATAAAAGTTAAAGTAGGTTCATATGGAGCACAATGCCCTCAATATGTCAGTGGCAGCTTTTTCACTACTGCCTCAATAAATATAGAAGTCTTTAATGGCTTCTTACAACCATTCAGCCCAACTGGCATTATGATTGGTATACCATTCTTCTCTGTGCTGGTGTAAGATTTTATTTTAAAATATCCTCTGAGCTCCTTCACACTGTCATCATTTTCCTGCAGCGTGCGGTCACACTGAAACAAATTCACTGAGCTAATTGTGCTTTTATTTATCCTTTGTACACTGGAAGTCATTTAAAAGTCAGCTCATTTATACCAGTGTAAAACCAGATAATACAAGTTATAAGGCTAAGTGCTGCTCATGCTAGTTGTGTAGTAGGAAATCAGATCTAATAGGACCCTTTCTGTTTGAGTAGTTTCTTTTCAGCTCTGCTTTTATTCACTCAAGGGGAGATTTTTCATTAACTTCAGTGTTTGTGGGGACATGGCAATCTCCGTATTTTTTGTGGTGTCAGCTGTACCTCTGCACAGACATATAAGAAAGAAAAATAAAGAAGATTTATGACCAGATCTTCAGCTTCTGGAAATCAGACATCTCTTTCCATTAGTGCTTAAGATTGTGAATCTGTTTTTGAATCTTATAAATTTTGTGGGATTATTTAGGAGTACCTCCAGAGTATGAATTAGTGTGTTCTGTGTTCTACAGTTGAATATGCTAAATTTTAAAATTATTCCAGTCGTTGCTGGAAGGCCTTGTCATTGATGTATATTGTCCTGATCAAATTGAAGAGTGACATTTTTCTCATAGAAAAGCAAGATACATTGGTTTGGATAGCTTGATCCCAACTTCCAGGAGAGTATTAAGATTAGGATCAGGCTAAACTGATATTCTGCCTGCCAGAAATACAGATTTTCTACACCGTCAAAAGAAGTGAGCAGTATTTCCCAATTTGCACAAAATATACTGTTTGATAGGTATACTTGCCATCTGTATCCTTCCATATATGTTCAAAAAAGTCCTTAGTCCAATTCTACCTGTCCAAATTTACACTCCAGAAACAAAAAAAATGTGTTAAGTGGAAATTGCAAACATTTCGTTAAAGCACCAGCATCTTAGCTGGTTAATAACTGATCAAACGGCCAGGAAATTTCCACATAAAGCCAAAGTTCATGATGGCAAGATGTTTTGCCAATTACAGTAACCTGCAGACTGTCCTCAGGAATGCTGCCTTCTATATGAAGTATTCATGATCTTGAGAATATTCTTTGAAGAAAAGTGCTAAGCATATTGCTGTGAGCTGCCAGTACAACAGCATGGTGATTGCTGCAGAATCTCTCGTCAGTGTTCCGGCCTCACAAGATCCTTGCAATGTGTTGCCAGCTGTATGCAGCCCTCGCAGACGATAGTGTGCTCCTCACTGTGGCAGCCAGATTGTCACCAGCCTAATCTCATTCATGAGCAGCTATTTATGTAAGTGATCAGACAGCGTCAGGCAAGTCATGTGGATGCCCATTTATCTACGTCTGCAAGGGATTCACAATCTGGCCACATGCTGATCGAAGCATAAAATGTGAAAATAGCTGTTTAGAGAACATAAGTTGGATTTTCTGTGATAAAAATTGCAAGTGTGCATACTGCCATGAAGTCTACAATGGCAGCTGGAGCTGGGGAAAGGCACAGGAGATGAACCTTCTTCCTGATCACCATCGTCAGATCCCAGGGCAGGGTTTGGGGTGCAAATGGCTCACGTTGTTGGAATATGCCCCCGGAGAGTAATTTTCTGCTGGCAGTGGACTTGCTCCTCGTTCTGTAAGTGGGGTCTGTGATACATAACTATAAATTGCTGTGGTTCCTGTCAAGGCGACTGGTAACAGAACAGTTCTTGCTTATTTCTGCTACTTGCACTCAGCTGAGAGCAGATCTTACTACTCTTCATTTATATCTACAAACCCGTGAAACGTCTCTGGCAGCAGATCTGAAGCTTCTTTTCTTTCCCTTTGCTGTCTGCAGGTCCAACAGATCTCAGTATGAAGAGGCAGTTAGCAACCAGCTCTGGATCCTCCAGTAGTTCCAGCTCCAGACCGCAGCTGAGTCCGACTGAAATAAACGCAGTGAGGCAGCTTGTGGCAGGGTACCGAGAATCAGCCGCGTTTTTATTGCGCTCTGCAGATGAACTGGAAAACCTTATTTTGCAGCAGAACTGAGTCATGTGACCTTCACACTAGCCTGGTCTTATCTCAGAATTTCCACTAATGACATTTTGATTTCCCAGAGCACACACTTCAGTTACTGCACAGTCTTTTAGGAGAGTTAATTACCATAATGCCACACTGTTCTTGATCCATAAAGTGATGTGTTAAGGTGCTTCAAGTGAACTTCGACCTCTGGTATTTCCAAGGTACTTTACTGTGTCCAGCCTATTGCTTTTGTTTTAGTGTGTCAGCATAAATATCGAAAAAGTGGCTAGAAATTAACTCATTCTAACAAGTGGAGGAAACAGAAGATGCTGTGATGGTTTTTTTAAAACAAGTGGTTCAAGATCCAAGTGCAATATTAGTGGAATGTGATACTGACTCATTGGACTTAAAGCTGCAGTGTATGGCAAAACATTGCCAAATGTCCTGTTGCTACAGGGCACAATTGCAATTAAAAGGATCTTGTATTTTAAAAAAATGTAATTTTTATAAAAAATGAAACAAAAGATTTTTGTTTTCATTCAAGATTTTTCATTTTTACTTTGGTAAACTTTTTCACTGGTCCTGAAAATGTTTTGAGGAGCTATTTTAAGTCCCCCCTTCCTCTCTTGAACCCCTGGCTGTGCCCTTCTCCCCAACTTCATATTCTTTCTACAACGAGTAACTCTTGATGCTGGATAATTTCCTCCCCTGTGTACTGTAAATTGTCATTATGGAATACCTTCCAAAGGAAGTATGCATTTCCTGCATTCATGCCATTCTCAACTCCATCCTGTAATATATTGCAGCTTTATTAGCAATTAATAAAGAGTTGAGCATTTTTTAAAAAAGACATATCGTTGAGAAAAAAAAAAAGATGATTTGATTTCTTACGGTGAGCTCATCTGACTCCATGATCACTGCTGCTGTCTTATACAAGTCCCTCTAGTTGTGATTGGAAGTAGATGATGAATGTTAAGAGGTTGCAAGTGACAATCTGAAAATTTGCACTCTTGTGTGTATTTATTTTTTTTCCTTAATTTAAACAAAATTCTTACCAAGGAAGGTCATTGACACTTCTGGTATAATTTGTATAATTCCCAGGCCTAGCTAAAACCTGTACAAAACTGTAAGTGGATGCAGCTGCAACTATGATAAAACTCTTCTCTCCCCTTCCCCACTCTTCCCAACCCCTCTATTTCTTATTTTATAATATTGATTACACATTAATGGTGTTTTCTTTGTGCACTATGGCAGGCTTCTTTTTAAGTATATAGAAAAAAGTACTTTAGTTTATGCTTATTGTACTATCTGTTCTGTTGTTTAGCTTTTGTTGAATAACAAGTTTCTTGTGCATTCCTAAATTTGCCTTATTTCATGTACAAAATTTTATGTAATTCTGTTTTTGACAATGAGTTTAAGGCATCAGTGATATTTTATATCTACTTGTTACATATAGTTTTCCAAGTAATGACTGTGATTGTGACCAAGTAATGTGCACTTTTTCTTGTAACTGTGGACATTGCTATGCTTTTTTTTCTCTAGTGTTTCTAGAATTACTGTTGCTTACAGTTATGTAAAAGAAAAAGAACTTTTGTGATACTGTTGGTGAATATTAATGTGAAAAAGCCTATGAAATATGAGTATTTTGGAGGTACATAGATACACAAACATCTCTAAGTTGTGGACTGATGTTCACATATTTAAATGAGAATTCAAAACCTGAGGGCTGGAATCATTTCCTCTGTTTTGTTTGGGTAAATAAACAGATTTCTGTGTTTAAATACATGATTGTGAAACATTATAACATTTAAATCGAATAGCATTTAAAGCTATAACTATTATGGTCTTTAAACAGGGAAAAGCGCCTTCCAGTCCAATTCATGCAGCCCCTCAAACATCGTTTCTCAATATTACTGAGTAAATCCAGTAGAATTGAGTAACTGGTGTATATAATTTAAAGTTGGCTGGAGGGAACGCCATGTTGCCACTCTACATTTGTTCTTTAAAAACTATTGGATGTCTTTTTAGAGGCCTCTATTCTTGGATATGAGAATAATGTTGCAAATCCTTACCAGTTGTTGCCCATGACTTGGGAGGAGCGTTTGTTCTTAACATCATCTCCCTGTGCCCCTGAAAGCCTACAGCTCATCTCTGCCCTGGATGTGGGGTTGCCTCAGCTTTTGTCTCACCAGGAATTCAAAAGCCCCTTCAGAGCCAAGAGCCTTTTTCCCCTCTTCCACTTTCAAATATCTTCACCGTCTCCTGTCTCCTGCATGCCAGGAGGGGATGAAGCAGGTACCTTATGCCAGGTCACTGTCTTGGCCTCACCCAAAGAAAAGCTCTGGCAGACATCTTCCACAGACAAGAGCGGCAGCTATGCCTAGGCTTCCAAGTTTCCTTGGTCCTGTTGTGCAGGGCACTGTGCATCACACTGCCAACTAAGCAGCGACCAGCAATTTGTCCAAGAGGCTGTTTGCCAGCCAGGAATCCTTCTCAGTCGAGCAGCCTCACCACTTTTCAAGCTCTTTTACTAAATCCAGGTAAGGACAAGAAGCTAGAGGACGAGGAGGTAAGAAATGTAATTCATTGTTCTATCCTCTGACTCCTCTTTCTTCTCCCTCAATTACTCCTTCTCTTGAAAGAGAAGTAGGAAAGTTAGGGGTCACCATAAAACTTTCAAGGCCCATAACTAGTTCTCCCTTTTCCCTGCTCCATTCCCAGCCTCCTTTGATAGTTCTCTACGTATGTCTTCTACATTATGTCTTCTACACACATCCTCTTCCTCTGGGTGCCTCCTCTGGAATATTTAGGGTCTTCTTCAGTTGTAGGAGTAATTGATGTCCTTCTCTAAAGTCTCACACAGATACTTAACAGTAACTGTGTCCTCAAGTGGTTTGTCTATACCAAATTCCAGCAGACTGATGGGAATTTTTATTCTACAGCTGTTTCCACCTATGAATACTGGGTTTATTAATTTCTTCTTTGGAACAATCACAGATTCAATTATCGTTTTAACGTCCTCTTCTAAGAGAGTACTGAAATTCAGACCCATCCTGTGAAGGAGAGACCATAAACCTCTGTCTACTTTTGTGTGTGCAAATCTAGATCCAAGCATTGCAGCTAAATTTGTCCTTTTGAATCCAGGTCTCAGAGCCCTTACTCCGTGTTTGCTTTGAAGGGAGAACATCTTGCTCAGGCAAGATGCAACAACCCAGCAATAACCTCAGGGTTATTTATTTATCTTATCCACATCTTCTGTAACAAAGGCCTGATTACCTCAGGCTACATATTGCTGTTAGGATAAGGCCAGTTTCTACCAGCATGGATGTGTCCACTGAGTATGACTTCTTAAGGCTGCCTCCAGAAAAGCATTACCCTCAATCCAATATCTTTATTAAACTAGTGCTTCAAGTTTGTGGATGTCTCACTACAGAACTTCATCAGTGCAGACTGGCAGGTGCTCGTGCTTCTTGAGACAGCCTCACATCTTCCCAGCTGTCCTGGAGTTTCTTTGTGAGTGGTCCTGTCAGACCTGTAGTCTTCAAGGGATTTCTGGGCAGGGAGGAATGGTGGGAAAATGTCATAATGTCTGTAAACTTCCCTACAGAGTTAAGTACCAAACCTGACCATGGTCTGAGTGTGTTGACTCTCTTTAGGCTTACATACATACTGGGAAGACAAGTCAGTCATCTATTCTTCTTTCCTGATTTCCAGCGTAGTTTTCATGGACAGGGCAGGCAGCTGTGGGTAATATCTTTTAGATGCAATTTTGGGTTGCAAGAGTGGACAATCCTACCAGCTTATCAACTAATCAGATTGGTTTACTGCTTTCAGTGCCTGCTAGGAAACTGGAGTCAGAACGCATGAAAAGAGACCTGGAGTCAAATTTTTTTTATCCAGATTGGCACTTTGCTGCCTGTCACTCAAGGATAATACCACCATACCAGCCACGGTGAGTATCAGAAGCTACAGAAAGAGTATACAGAGGTAAGCAAGTATTTGACAGTTCTAAAGCTGCCCATCCTCTATGGAGAAGGAATTTTCTGAATGAGGGAAAGCAGGTGAACATGTACGTGACTGTGGCTATAAAACTAATTGGAAAACAGAGTTATACTAAGTGACTGGATATTCTTGCTGTAATGGCCTGAGTCCCTGCCAAATACAGTGTACGTGGAGGTAGCTTTTGTTCGTAAAGCTCCATTTAGAATGAGGAGCAATTTCATTTCTCCCAAGTGCCTAGCACTGTGTTAAAACACTCCCCGTAAATTTGTTGACGCTCCTCTGCATCTGGCTTTGAAAGGCTTGTGAGGCTTCATAAGGAAGACATACGTTTTTCTATATAAAGAAAAGCTGATATCGGTAGATCCTGAAGTAAGGATCTAGTCCAGACTCTACCCGCTATTGAAAAACACTAGCATGTGAAAAAGAATTGTGAAATAATGGTAGAAATCAGGCAATGTCATACAGGTAGTTACTGGATTAAGTATATAAGAATATAAAATGTCTGTACTGGACAAGATCAGTTGTTCACAGGCTTGTAGGCTGTCTCTGATAATGTGTAAACCAGCTAAAGATGTACTAGATACAGCAGACCAGAAGAATAGAGCAAGACTATAGCAAGGATTTCTAAATGCATGTCCATGGCCTACGACAGCTTGAGCCTGTGGTGGGTTGTCCCTGGCTGGCAGGTAAGTCCCACCCACCCTCACACTCCCTCCCAACAGTGGTACAAGGAAAAAATCCAAAGAGCAAAAGCAAGGGAAAAACTGAGTCAAGATGAGTAAGTGAAGAATGAAAAAGGGAAAGGGATGCAGAGGTAATCCCTCACCACTTCCCACCAGGGGACGTGATCCCCAGCCAATCCCCAGGCAATGGCTACTTAGGACATGTACCCCACCCCAATTCCCCCTACTTCTTTTTGGCCAAATATGATGTCATGTGGCATGATATATCATTTAAAAACACCGGGCAAAAAGAGAAATTAGTTGCTTGAGGCTATGCAACCTGTGAATGCCTGGGTCTGTTGACCCCTTTCCATTGTCAGGACTAAATCAAATGTACAGCAGGCTGCAGAAATGGTTTTTTTGCCTCTACTCAAATTACCTGCTTAAATCTCTTTTTCACCATTGAACAAAGGAGCACAAAGGAGCTGGAAAAGCTGTAAAATTACTAACTGCTTTATGAATAGAAACTTTATGTTGTGCCACATAATTCAGTTAATTTCTCCGAATCTGGATAAAGATATTCTATGCAAAATTTTGTGCTCCTTTTTCTAATGATATCTGAAAACACAGTGTAAGAGTTCTAATTATTGTGACTATATATATAAAACTTTTTTTGTAAGTACGTCTTTGCTGTAGTTAGCCAACTATGGTATAAGGAGAGTTGGGAAAAGGATCCAGCACATAGATAGGTTTGTCCTCCTTTTCTTGACTCAACAGGGAGGTAAATTACAGTAGCTAATTAAAAAGAAACAGTGTTACTGAATTTTCAAGGTTTTCTAGAAAAGAACTTAAATTAAAGTTTTTCCTAATACTCCCCTGGAAACTTATATCAGATAATTTTTCCTTTTTTTCCTGTGAGGCTGCTGGTTTTTTATTGTAGGTTTGCTAATCAGTTTTTGGTGGTGTTTCTTTTCATGCTCACTCACAGCACAGTGAAAAGCAGCAGGAAAACCTGGAAACATAGGAGGGAAAAGTATTATTAATATTTCAAATGTGTCTGTTTAACTGCTTTAAATTCATTTTATTTGTGGTTCCAAACTCACAGTGCTTTAGCACCACGAGCTTGACCTATTTATTTCCTCTCGTATTTTGTAGTAGGAAGAGAAGGATTTGCTCTGTGGAGAAATAGCTCCTAGCTGAGAAAAGCTCTTACTGTCCTAGCCAGCAGGCAGCCTTAACAATGTTCATTTGCTGCACCTGATATTTGAAAATTGCAAGCTACAAGGCATGCTTAACTCGCAGAGCCATTCTCTAATAATTAGAGGCACAGGCTATTTTTTTAATGTCTCTGTCTAATCTAGTTATACTATATTAAACCATATATTAATTGATTTAAACTATAAATAAGAACAGAAATAAAATTAGGGATTTAATATAAATCCTTAATATCTAGCATAGAGTTGGAAAATTTGTCTCAGTGATAAAGTATAAAATCATATGATTTCTCCTTTTAAAAAAATTAGTATTGTTTGTTTACAGTATATAGAGGCCAGATTTCTTTTGCTGTTGGGGGAAATCTTTACGGTGTAAATCCACTCTCTTGTTTGGACTTGGATGTCAAGAAGACAGCATACCCCATTTAGTCTCCCTGCCATTCATCATTCTGCTGCCTTACAAACAGTGATGATAACTTGAAATCATGGTCAGTTAAAAAACTACCAGGTAGTTATTGACTAAAGTTTAATGGTTCGAACATGAAATCATTCACATTCTGCTAGAGTTATATAATCAAAGAATGGTTTGGGTTGGAGGGGACTTTCAAAGATCATCTAGTCCAACCTCTCTCCATGGGCACAGACAACTTTCAAAGCCCTGTCCAACTTGGCCTTGAGCATTTCCAGAGATGGGGCATCCACAAATTCTCAGGGTAACCTGTTCCACTGCCTCACTCGCTTTATTGTAAAAAAAATCTTCCTTACATTCCATATAAATTTACCCTCTTTCAGTTTAAAATCATTGCCCCTTGTCCTGTCACTGCAAACCTTGGTAAAAAAATCACTTTCTGTCCTTCTTATGTATCAAAAGGCTGCTCTGGCTGCTCCACAGCCTTCTTTTCTCCAGGCTGAACAACTCCAGCTGTCTAAGCATTTCCTCGCAAGGGAGGTGCTCCAGCCCTCTGGCCACTTGGTGGCCCTCCTCTAGACCTGCTCCAGCAGATCCATGTGTTCCTTGTGTGGGAGCTCCAGAGCAGGCCACACTTTTAATTAGGGAGGCAAGGATGTGTCCATCTTTCTGGCCTGCAAGCACACATTGCTGGCTTGTGTCCAGTTTTTGATCCACCAGTATTGTCAAGTCCTTTTCCAGTCCCAACCCATCCATTCCCCAGTCTATACTGATCTGGAGGGTTGCCCTGACCCAGGTGCAGGACATAGCGCTTGACCTTGTTGAACATGATGAAGTTCACGTTGGTCCACTCCTCAAACCATCTCAGTTCCTTCTGGATGGCATCCCAGAGGAGCCAAGCTCTTGGCCCATTATTGGCCTAGGAGAGGGCTGTTATGAGTTCTGTATGATGCTACAGAAAAGCTCTCATTCCCAATGGCCTTTTGGCTGGGCGGTGCATTCCCTGTATTTTTGGGCTGAGAAGTTTTTGGAAAATCTCTGTGAAATGCTATAGCTTAGGCATTGTGGGCAGCTTGGGGATGTTTCAATGGTAGTTCAAAAACTCTTCCAGTGGCAGTTTGTCTCGGTGTCACTGTCACTGGGACTTCAGGTTGATATTTTAGAATTTGAAAGAGAATTCCACTGCCAAGAAACTGAGAGAGAAATGTGGTTACTAGCTGTCTCTTCGTAAATCATGCTAAGATGGTACATTTTTAGATGTAAAAATGTAAAAGCAGTGAAAATTAATCTTCTTTGCTTAAAAAGGGCCATCTGCCCATCCTTGTCACTATTAAAGGACACTTTTTTATTTTCTTCTATAGGAGAAAATGAGAATATTAACAAGGATACTGACTTTTTATTAGGCTTCTCTTGCTCCCCACCAATAAGAGGATGTCATTGTTATGGTAATACAATGTGAATGGCAAAATATGATGACAGAAATCAGTAGGCATCGAGTGCCTGAGTGAGCGCCAGGCCCTGAAAGGACTCTGCAGGCCCAGATCTGTTTGTCTGAAGTTACTTGAGTCAAGACTCGACAGATTTTGAGGGGGCACACTTTTTGTTCACTAAATTTATATTTGTGACCTATCAGAAACAGCTACCTACAATTCAAATTACGCAGATCCTGTCCCAGGCTGTGAATAAAAGTTATTGGGGCCACTCCTGAATGGGAAAAGGGATGGAACCCATTGAACAGAGAGCAGATCTCAGGCTAAGAGCTTTGAAAATCTTTATAAAAATGAGGAGCATTCACCTCAGCCATAGCTGCAGGATTCGGCAAACGTCACAAAGAGGGTGCAGTTGCCTATCGCCCAGTCAGTTCCTGAGCAGTGGTCCTGGCCAGCTGTCCCTCTTGTCCCTCCCTCAGTTTCTATGCAGAGCCATATGGTGTGTGTTAACTCTCTGCCCAGCTGGAGTCAGCTGTGCTGCTACTTGTGCCCCCAGCCTGCTCTGTGGTGGGGTGGGATGAGCGGCTGAAGGATCCCTGACCACTACAGAGCAACAACTAAAACATCAGTGTGTTATCAACATTGTTCTCATTCTAAATCCCACCACATCACTGCACCAGCTACTGGGAAGAAAATTAACTCTATCCCAGCCAAAAGCAGGACACCTTTAATTATAATAACTCTTCTAGCAATCACAGCTGAGCTGGGAAGCTTGCACCAAGGCTGACAGCTCTAGGATGAAGATAAAAAGCTCATTCATTACTGATCGAGACTCCTCCAATTCAAAAAAGCGTAAGCATTTGGTTTGGGTGCAACAGACTCTGTGTTCATCCACTAAAACCTGCTAGCTAATTTGGTACGTTCACTTGCAAAATTTAGTTGCCAAGTAGTAGATTCAGCTCGAATGCTAAGAAATGGTAAACCAATCTGAAGTGGGCTAGTTGTGACAAGCAGGCTCCCTGTGGTAGCTTTGCTTCATGAATATTTCACTGTTGTTGAATTAAACAGAGAACAGACTTCTTCCCAAAGTATTTTGAGATACCAAAATAATGTAGTGATCTTGTCTCATTTCCTTCAAGAGTGACAGTATGACACGCTGGAGGTGTGCTGTGTAAAACCCACACTTGTCAAAGAGGTTGTATTACCAATCAAGTAGTTTTGGTTCTGTTCTGCAGATGGCAGTGCTTATCAGCCAACGCTCAAGTAAGACTTGGGTGATCAGCCCCAGAGACCCAGAAGTCAGAGATCCAGAAGGGTTTCTCTATGGGTGTTGGTGAGTCTGATTAAAAAGTTCCATCAAATCTTGCCTGACTAGAAGTCACTCACAGGCTCCTTGTGGTTAACTCTGTACCATGGTACCTTCCTAACCTCATCTGTGTTTGTTCTTACACTCCCTCTTTACTGAATTTGCAGGGTTGGAGTTTTCACTAAAATGAAGTGCATATTCTTAAATATTTTTTGCTTCCATCTGTACTGAGGAATCTTTTAAATGAGCCTCCATTTAGTTTTTTATATTAACCCTTTAAGAATCTAGAAATTCAGTTGTAAACATAAATATTTTAAAAACAGAAGAGCAGCTTCAAAATATGGATTGCAAAAATCATTAAAAATACCCAGAATAAATTTACATGATCCCTGAAGCTTAGAGTAAGAACTTTGCTCAGAACATGAAGCAAAGGTAGACAAAGGAAGGTTTAGACATTTCTAATAGGACTTTGGACTTCAGTTTTTATTCTCTCACTGAATAGCAACAGGACCTTTCATGTGGTATGATGGGGGTGGGTTTGGAGTTTTTTTTGCAACCACAATCTTTAAGGGCTAAGATTAATAAATTAAAAAACACCCCAAAACTAACCAACCAAACAAAAAAAACACCTCAAAACATTTTAACAGATGCCCTCATTGGGAGCAGGAGAAGTCTTCAGGAGAAGTCAGGCCAGCAATCGGATCAAACTTTGAAACACTGCTACTTTACTCTTAAAATGCAGCATGCCAGTGCAGGCAAAGGCTTGAAAACGAAACACCCTGTCTGGCATTCACACCAGGCTTGCTGTTAGCAAGGTGAGAGAAAACTCATGTCACACTGTAATTTGCAGCAGTTCTGAATGGACATGGTCCTCGTTAGCACAGGCACCTGATTGACTATCTGATATATTACAGTTCCTTTTAATTGATTTCCCAGAGTAGACAGCCTTTTTTTTCCCCCCAGAAGGATGAAACCAAAGCCATCACAAAAATGGACATGGGTGAGAGTTGTGCTTTGATGTGTGTGACAAAAATATCCAAGTGGACTGCTCTTAGACATAGCAAATGTGTGTGGCATTCACTTTGAATCTCTTTTTTCAGAGGAGAGGTTATCATTAATTTCTTCAGAGAATGTCACTCGTCAGTCACTTACCCACCCCATTATTAATGTGTTCCACTGAAGGACAGGTACTGTTCTTGGAATGAGAGAAACTGGTGTATTCCACAGGCATCAAAAAGAAGTTTTGGGGGCAATGAGAGAGGTTTTCATTTGCAGTACACCCAAAACATGGAGAGCAATGTCTCTGTGACAGCATCTAGCAAAATTAACCACCCCTTTAATCATTGGCATCCAATGATTTAAATAAAATTCTGTAATTATTAGTGTTTATTTAACCACTTTATCTCCTGCTCCACCAAGAATTTTCACAGGTTGCTGTATCATGACACCTACTGGTAGAGATAACCAAAATAAATAGATGCAGCTCCTTCTGAACGATGAGATAGATGCATCTGCCAAGAATGGGATTTTTGTTTCCCATCGAAGTGATTACTGATGTTATGTCCATTCACATGGGCAGCACAACCACTGCAGCTTGCGAAAGGAGGGGCTGTGTTCAGGCACGTGTCTACAAGGGGCAGCTGCAGCCTGGATCAGTGTGGCCCAGGGCAGTGTGGCATCCTCGGCTCCTGTGCCCTGGAGTCCAGACAAGCCTCTTCATTTTAGCTTTGGCTGAAGGCATTGTGTAAATGACACCACCCCCACCTGAAAGGTAGAGCTGGTGATTCAGCCCAAGGCTTTGGAAAGCTCATCACAGAGAAGCAGCTTCCACGGTCGTATCCTACAAGGGCTGCTAAAGTTAAGCCTGAGTTTCTTTCATTTGAGGTAATGCAACAGTTGATGGAGTATTCTGAAGACGTCGAGGTGGATTCAAGGGGAAGGTGAAGAGAAGCAGTAGAACCACGCTTTTAACCTTTTTATAGGGTTATCATCATCAGGGGGTTTTGTGATTTACACACCTTCTCACCTTATATCATCTGTCTCCTCCACACAGAAAACAGATTTGTATGAACTATAATCAGGCACTTGTGGGTTGAAAGTAAAATAACATATTTTACCATATCACTCCATCAAAGGGTGCAGAATTTTCCAAGGTGTTTCTAAGCCAAGCAATTTCCTGGCATCTTCACAAAAAGCAGGATCTTTCTACTACTCAGTGCTAACTCCATTGGACTGTGACCTTTCCAACTCAGACCCACACCCGTACTGCTATTACCACCTGGAAAGTCACTTGCTTCCCTAGTGTGTCTTGTTTCATTATTGAAAAGACTTTCCCTCTTTAACAGCACACCAGCAGTGCTTTCATGTCTCAGGATATGGTTTACCAGTGAGCTATTATCTATGTCTACTCAAGCTTTTGAGATCCAGTCTAGGTTTTCTCCTCTAAATAAATTACTGCAACAATGTCACTTATCAAATTGTCATCCCTTTTAAGTTCTTTCACTGTGCATAAATCCATTTTCACACAGCACAAAGCAGAATCAAGAAGCTTTTCCATCAGTTTGCAAGCTGTATGTCTGGCCAATACTTCATAAATCATTTTATGTCACTCAAATATGAATGGGAGCTTAGGTCTATAGGCAGAGAGAGAGAGGAGAAAAAGGTAGTAAGGATACCAGCATTTCTCATTTGTTCTTAGCACACAAAAGGAACTTTTTTCCCTATTGCAGTTTCCAAAGCAGTTAAACAGGTTCCCAGTAGGAAAAGTACCTTTTGCTTTAACCATTTTTGAAAACCTCATTTTGAGATGTCAAAGTATTTTTTTTCACATGACTATCCCTTTAAAAGCTGCAGTTGTATCTTGAACACATTCAGCTGGATTTCACCTGGAGGAACTTTTTGGTGTGTTTTTGCATTAGCTAGAGAGGCTCCTAAGCAGATACCCCACAGCTTTGTGAGGAAGGAAAGTGCAGATGTGAATTTTTTTGTTAGATCCCTTTTCGCTACAGCCACATTTCCTCACCAGTTTGTGCACAGGAAAAAAAAATACCCACGACTTCCTTCACCTGTATTTTCTTTTTGCAAATGAGACCTTGCTCTTGGATGTTCCTTTAAACAGTAAATTACCTCTCACTTGAGATAAGACAGCAGCAGGAGCCTTCTTGTTAGATCAACCTCTTCTGAGACCTGTAACTGATGTATTTACTGTGTGTTGCAGCCAACAGAGGCTGAAGCAGGAAATTTGTTACCTAAATCTTTGCAGAAAGAGATTGGGTTTTTTTTTCCATTAATTTACAGCAGATAAGGTGATACCTAAGACATGTTTTTCCTTGAAAAAAAACTTAATTGGATAATTATAGCTGCAAATCCACTTCCACTGTCATCTTTTGTCCTGGCTAAAATTTTGTGCCAGTTCACACAGACAAGTTAGTTAAAAGGCAGTAACTCTTGAAGACCCAGCTTATCAGCTGTTTTGTGGTTATGAGGAAGCCCTTCCCAATACCATCCCCTATAGCAGTGCTGTTTACAGCCTCAAAGGATGGTTTAGACTACCCATTCAACACCATCCACATCCTCATGCACTGGCATTGCACCCTTCAGCCTTAACAGAAGAGACAGCTGCAACCTTTGATGTCCTGAAGGTCTTCTGAGCATGGAGCAAAGAACCTGCTTGGACTTAGGCATGGAAACAAATCTAGGTATAAACAACAATGGGGGGGAAAAAAAGGAAACTAATTCCATTTACACATCTACATCTAACTCTGTATAAAGACTGTGTAGGCTGCATTTATACTTGATTCATTAATCCTCCCTTTTTCTGTTGGGGTTTTCCCAGGTTGAGGACTTAGTAGCCCAAATCCAACCAAGTATATACTATTACTGTACTCCCCTTTCTCACCCTTTCCCCTATGTCTGGGGCAGGAGGGAAGGGAATTTAGGAGGAGGCTCAGTTCTGTGCTCCCAAGCTCAGAGCGTCCCCACCTGCTTTTGCTAGGCATGTGGAAACTCTACCCTTAGGGATCCCGGGCTCCTGATATAGCAACCAATTTTTCCCCTCTGTTCAGGCAATCAAAGCCTTAAGCCTACCCTGAACATACAAAATCTGGCGTTTCTTTTCTTCATGTGCCATTGTGTATGTAAGAGGAAGGAGTGTGGATCAACAGCTGCCTTTAGTCACCGCAGTCAATCGGCTTAAGAATGTAATCATCTAGAAAAAGGAGGGGAGGCTAAACCGCTGTCACTTGCTGCTAATAAAAGTTACAGCATTAAGGAACAGCGGGAGACAGGCTTTTGTTCACTCCAAGTGAGTGTTTGGCTCTCTGTGTGCCTTACACTGTGGCAACACCCTGCACTGAGAAGGGCTCTTACAATGGAGTAAACTTGGAGGAGACGTTTCTTCAATGTGCTACTTACTCTGCCATTCATTTCCAGTGTCCCTGGTACTTTGCTGAACATTAATGCTCAAATGAAGCTTCCCTGTCCTCCACCATCTAATTCTGCATTGTTAGGCACAATCCAGTGGTTTTGTTTCTTAGATTTTTGGGTTTTTTTTTGTTTGCTTGTTTGTTTGTTTGGTTTTTTTTAAAGAGCAGCTGGTTGGGTTTGGCACAGTAATTACTGTTGTGTCATAAATTCAGCTAAACGGCTGCACTGCAGGACCAAGCAGACAGGCTGTGAGGCAGCAAGTCCTGACTTAAACAAAAGAGAGCTTTGATAAATAGTAATATTGGCCAGGAAAATTATTAAAAAATATTTGCAACAATGTATGGGCTCAATTACCCCACAGACACCATATTTTAACCTGCCTATCCCTTTGAATATATTATCTGTCTTAGCTTATTTGGGATTGTGGGGTTGAGGGGGTGGTTAGCAGAGCTTAATTGTCACACTGTGAGCATTAGGAAGGATGGTGGAGTCCTGTTGACCCAAAGAAGAGACGAACATTAATTCAGACTTCTGCATTGCCCAGTGTTCCTAAGGACTGATATGGGAAATACCTTGGAGATAGAACTTACCTGATGTTCAGATCTTTGTGTCCTTTCTGAGACCATGCCCACTACGAACTGCAAGGAGGCAGTAAAATCATTTTAGCTAGACAGACACTGAAGAGTTACCAGGAAGCAATTCCCTGCTTCAGTATTGCTAATATTCTGGGATGAAGGAAGAAAACCAAGGCCAAGGCAACTGATCAAGTCATGATAAAAAGTTCAGTTCAATATCTAGGTACAAGACATGAAAAACCAAACTCAGCATGCAAAGGTGAAAGATATTCTTAACCAAAACAACAATCCAGCTGATCTACTGGACTGCTAGTTGTTTCTATGAGGAATCCCAAATCTGATGGGTTTTCTATATACTTTACAAACTAGGTAAATATGAAAATATAGCTATAGCTGTCTACATCATAGAAATGATGATTACACTGAAGCTCTTGTACTGGGAGCAAAAAAGGCTGACCATCCAATACAGAATGATAAAAAAAGGAGGCATATTTTAGCCTGTCAGTGGACAAAGTAGGTCTCTGGAACTTTAGTTTATCATTTATTTTACTTTTTTTCTCTTATACTATTGTGTAACATCACCAGTATTTGGAGAGCTTGGGATGACAATCTATGAAGATTCATTTAAGCATTTTTTTTCCTCTGAACCAGCTCCTACACTCCACTCTGTATACACTGCACTTGGGATTACTGCAAGCATTTAACAAGTGCTTAATGTAAGCCAGCATTAAGTGTATCCAAGATGCTGGGACCAGCCCCTTGACAGAAAGCTAAGTGTGACATTTCAGATAATGTCAGACACTTACAGTGGGTGCACAGTTTGCTGCCCTTCATGATGAGTAACTCTTCTCTGTGCGGGTCAGAAACCACAGCATGCCTTCAATGCCCAAAGGGTGATTCAAAACCAGCAACCAACTAGTTTGCATCTTTGCTCTCCATTCAGTGCTGACCAGGTTAACACTGCCAGAGGCCTATCCACTAGTGGAAAAAGATAGGCAAGGCACTGTGAGGACATGCTCCCTCATCTCCCAAAAGCTGGTCTTTATTTCCTGCACACCTGTTCAAGGGATAGCTATCACCAGTGGTGAAAATGGATGAATCTGGTCCTGATGGCTGCATTGGACTCCTAATGGATTCAGGGCAGATGGAAAACAATGCAGTAGCCAAGGGCTAATCTGAGCAAAATATCCCCACTCCCTCACCATAGACCTGGTCAAGGTTTGACCAAAGCTAGGTTTGGCAGGAACTAACTCTGTAGCTGGTATGCAAATAGGACTGTAAGTCACTACCCTCTCCACAAACTGTGGACAGCCAGGGGCCTGTTGAGCTCTCCCGCACAGCTGTGGGCTGCACTCAAGGACCTCCCCTTGAGCAGGGACATTTCTCAAGGTTACTCCCCTAGACTGAGAAATTTTTTGCCACAATGGATTCTCAGTAGTAATTCTCAGATTAATAGGTTACTCAGATTTTAAATCTTAGCTACGTGGTATAAAGGATGGATAGTGTCCATATAATAATTTAGCTATAAACCACTGATCAAGTCTGGGTCTAAGTCAGGATCCAGCTGCACCTAAACTCCCCTCTGAAAAGGAGTTTAGAATGAAAGGGGATCTTTTCTGAACCTCATGACTCCATGGGAGGCTCTCCCTGACAGTTTTGTCTGGCCCTGCCCTCCATGCAGTAAATAACCAAGTGTACCTTGCCAACAAATCTTGTTAAGCCATTGTTGCATTTGCCATCAAACTTTGTTAAATTGCTGATTTATATCAATAAAAAAATTGCTACTTCTTTCTCATGAGTGAAGTGCATCACTCTGTCCATAACCGGCACCCACAAATAACACAGGGAGTTCATCCTGTGAGGGACACATCAAAGCTGATGGCCCAGGGAAGGAGTAACAGCATTGCAATTTTCCTTGAGAAGTCTTGAGCTTTCTCACCTGAGCACTAAGTTGCTAATCCCTCACTGGGTAAGGTACACAAGCCAAGGGGCTCAGTGACAGTCAGAGGTGAGGCGTTTTTCTGCGCTGAAGTTTGGCACTTAGCTTGAGATCCTGAACTGGAAGTGACAGCTTGAGTCTGCAGAGCCATCCAAGGGAGGAAAGAAGAGCAGCCTTTAAGCCTGACAGTTATGTGCCTCCCTGGTGCAGTAATACCAGAATCATGTCATGGGAAGATTTAAATAGAAAGTGTTCCATTTAATGGGATTTTGGTCACAGTAGTGTGGCTCTCTTTAGCAGCATAAAATGCACATTTGAAGCACTACCTCTTTGCCATAAACTTCTGGCTCATTTTTCTTTGCTAGTGCTTTAATGGTGGGCACTTTTTTTTTAAAGGGAGGAATGTTCTGCAGCACCATAGATGATTTGATGGCTTAACGTATTGCACTGCTGGTTGCTGGAGGCAAAATACTGCCTCTTCAATTTATCTGTATTATATGCTAATTGATGTAACTGCAAGGAAAAGGAATTAATTATGGACTGTAGAGATAATTTCATTGAACAAGAACACTACACAAGACAATATGGCATTCCTTCTTCAATTGAAGATGTTTTTCTCTGGCTTGTATTTCTCTTCTTCAAACTCCTTGTTACTCCATTCTCTTATCACTATACTGAAGAAGCTCAGGCTTTGTGTGTGAAACCTGAGATAGAGACAACAGAGAGGGTGAAACAGATGAGAGAGTAACTGGCAGAGAAGACAGGGGAAGGGAAGGTTGATGAGAGCAGACGAAGTAAAAGAGTGAAGGTATCTCTCTTCATTTTTCATCAGAGCATCCTTTGCTATCATGTGCCTCAGTTCCAAGGAGGAAATAGCATGATTCATGGAGATATATTGGTTTTGCATGGCCTGGTTTTTGGTAGCGGGGGAGGCAGCACAGAGATTGCTTCTGTGAGAAGCTGCTGGAAGCTTCCACCATGTCCGGCAGAGCCAATCCCTGATGGTTCTGAAGATGGACATGCTGCTGGCCAAAACTGGGCCACTGAGAGAGGCTGGTAACGCCTCTGTGATGACATATTTAAGAAGAAAATCAAAACAAAATCACAGGTTTTGCTCCTAGTCAGAGAAGAGAAGGAGGTGAGAACATGAGGGAAAACAACATGGCAGCACCAAGGTCAGTGGAGAAGGAGGGGGAGGAGGCTCTCCAGGCACCGGAGCCGAGATTCCTCTGCAGGCCGTGGTGAAGGCCATGGTGAAGCAGCTGTGCCCCTGCAGCCCATGGGGATCCACGGGGAATGCAGAGATCCACCCCCAGCCCGTGGGGGAGGTGCCCATGCCGGAGAGGGTGGATGCCTGGAGGAGGCTGTGATCCAGTGGGAGACCCGGAGGAGAGAGGGGGCCCTGCTTCCAGGCTGGAGCAGCCTGTCCTTGAAGGACTGCACCCCGTGGAAAGAGAGACCCACGCCGCAGCAGTTTTGGGAGGACTGTGTGCCCGTGGGGGGAGTTCACGTTGCAGCAGGTGCGGTTTGGCTGCTGCTCGTGAGATTTGAGCCACACTGGAGAAGTTCATGGAGAACTGTCTCCCGTGAGAGGGACCCCACGGTCTCACAGAGGATGGACTCCTCCCCTGGCGCAGCAGAAGAAAATTTCAGTGATGGACTGACCAAAACCAAGCCCTGTCTCCCTGTGCTGTCAGTGGGAAGAAGGGAGGGGCTGTGGGGAAAAGGTATTTTAAGGGCTTATTTTACTTCTCATTATCCTCATCTGATTCTGTTAGTAATAAATTCACTTTGCAACTTTAAGTTGAGCCTGTTTTGCCCTTGAAGTGTTTTCTCCCGGCCCTTATCTAAACTCATGAACCCTTCATTAATTTTTTCCTCTCTTCTGCCCAGCTGTGGCAGGGAAGGGTGAGTGAGCGACTCTTGTGGGTCCCTGGCATTGGGCCAGTGTCAAACCACGACAGAGGAGCTGCCCAGTCCCACCTGAGATAACCGTGTTTCTTCCACTCAAAGATCTGCTCTCTTTTCTGAGGCAGGCAGCAACCCCAAGAGTGGATACTGCTTTCAGCAGTACTGCAAGATTTTAATTAAAAATTAATTCAAATACACAGTTCTCCTACTACTACCAATATACAATTGGTGTGTATCACACTACTTGATGGAGTCCCACCTTTTAGCTAGAGCTCCCCGGGGGACCTTCCACCCTCAGGCCAGTGGCAGACTCCTTCCACACACAGAAATCCCCTCCTTGGGCTGGTCATCATACTTAGAAGAAGAAGTAAGTCTACATTAGCCTTCTCCACTCTATGGTTGTCCTTCAAGACTGGAACTCTCTTTTACTGCAGAAAACAGTTCCTTAAACCTGCTTTCTTCTCTGTCCTCTCAGTGGCCCCAGCCAGTATCTTCTGAAGGCGAGGGCCTCATGATGTCATAGCAAGTCTCCTCTCAACAACCTCCACAACAACCATTAGCCACTGCCAACACACTCTTTTTGAAGACCATAAAACCAGTACCTAGATTTCACTCTGAAAACTTTTCCTGACGCCACTATTATTTCTGCACATCCAGCAAGCCTTTGCTGCTATTCCTGCCATGAACAAATAGTACATGTTCCAGTGATTAAATGGTGGTTTTAGTAGTTGTTACTACACGTTCAATATTTGCTTATAGATGTAACGTATTTGAAATTTTTAAATGCAGGAGGAGCAACTAAGTGGGATTGGTATGCAAATAAGTCATGAAATGCAAATTTGATATGCAAATTGTACTATCTTTAGAAAAATTATGGAATTTCCCCATAAATTATACTTTGCAGAAATGCAGGCGTTTGTGGTTAAGGACAGAGAAAGTAATTCCCAGTTCCAAGTGGCCCATGTGGTCTGAAAAGTGCAGCTGCAGCCATAAGCTCCTACCTCACCTTTTCTTCTCTTCTAATTTTCAGCATCTTGTTTTTCCTGCTCCTCATGTCCTGTCTGTCTCACTTTCTCCATTTTCTCCTAACCCACAGCCACCAAGGCCCCTGTAAGTGATCTCCAGCTCAATGCTGTGTGCACACACAGCACAGAACACATCGCCCACAGCCCATCAATGAGAGAAGTCAGGCTCTGTGTGCTTGCCCACATGCAGGAGAAGGCATTTACTCTGTAGTTCAGCATAGACTACATGGACCTGTGGGGTCCCATTTGACCTCACTAACCTGTCTGTTGCTTACAGACAATCTCATCCTCCTAGTCCTTCGTGTTTCTGTCTTGGGGTGATTCTATGACCATACTGTATTCCCCATCACCTGTTTGATTTCTAAGTGTACCTTTAAATTACAAAGGGGGGAGAGAGAAGCCAAGAGACCTCTTCAAAGCGGCTCGCTTGACCTTGTAATTAGAATGTTTGCATTCTTTTCTCTCCTGATCTGACAACTTTTGTTTGTTAGAAGAGTTTTGCTCTCTAGCTTCTTCGGCTTTCAGCGGAGAAGGGACTGTGATCTGCTTCAGTGGCTTCTGTTCCTTTTTGGATTGTTTTTGGCTTGCTTCCTCGTCCAAGACCAGCTATCATCTCCGGACTTGCTCGGTGGGACCCTCCAAGGGGGATCGTCGGACCCTGCCTGGCCCAGCCCGGCCCAGCTCAGGACTGCAGGTTTTACCTACAGAAAGAACTCTAAAATCCATAGTCCTCTTTTAGGGGACGAGGGAAGGGATTTCAATATCCTTTTTTGCCCTGTGACAGCGGGGGACTCTGTTTGTTAAATAAATAGTTTTTTTCACTTTCATCCGAGAAATTATTTTCCTGAACCCGTGAGGGAGGGGCTGCCGGGGCATGCTTGCCTGACAGGCAGGAGAGAGAGAGAGACGGCCCTTTTGGGTTGTTTCCTCCTGGATTTGTGTCCAAACTGGCACAGATTCATTCTCCTTTCTTCTCCAGGGCAGTAACTTGGAACTATTTCTTTCACCGACCACATTATAACACCTCTGCTGAACAGGTAAAAGGCTGCATCTCAACTTTCTTGGGAGTTCTGAGCTACCAATTGCTTCGACCCTTCCGCAGAACAGATGGGCCATTCTGTAAAGACAGAGTTATCCTTTTATAGGCACAGTGGGCAGGAAAAAAAAATTCCTGTATTCAAAGGCACTCCTCCTCATATGAAGCTCCTTCTTCCCTGGTTTCTTGGTTCAAATGCCCTGTCCCTGGGAGTGTTCAAGGCCAGGTTGGATAGGCCTCTAAGCAACCTGCTCTCTGAAAGGTATCCTTGCCCACAGCAGGGGTGTTGGAGCTGGATGATCTTTGGGGTCCCTTTCAGCTCCAGCCATTCTATGACTCCGTGATTCTATGATGATCGGGCACCGAAGCCTTTTGCATGCTTGTGATGACCTGCCCTAGGTACCTCTTCATCTCCTCGCTGAAGTCCCAACACCCTGTAATCAGCTGCAGGTCCTCTGGTAAAATCTTGCCTGAAAAAGGGGGTTCCAATAAGCCATGTATGGCTGAGCTGCGTATTCTTCATGTTGGTCAAGATTTTCCAGCTCTTCTTTGTGATCTGAAAGCCCCAGCAGGTGACACGTGCCATTTCCAGTGGTGACATTGCTGAGGCTCTTTGCAGACTCAGTTTTGCATCTCTTGAAATTTTTGAACTCACTTCCATGGGAGCAGTTTTGACCACCAGAAAACAGATAACTATACTAGGTGTACTTACTGATTCAGATTTCCTTCTCAGCAACATCTAGTTTACCCTCCAACAGCTTTCACTCAAGACATCCTTTGATTACTTTTCCTATTCTACTTTAATCTTCTTCCCCATAGACCTCTGTCATGCTTTGCTTTTATACAATAATCTACTTCCAAAGTTTTCTGTCCTGTTACCCGTTTCATTTTTGTCTTTTATCTCATGCCAGCAATTGCATTTCCTTGGCTCTTACGCGGGAGTTCACCTGATGGCTCTATTTCAGAATGCTACTTTGAACTTTGTTTAAAGATAAAAAGTAAAATCATGATACACAGAATTTGCTAACAGCATTTACTACTATGTGGTAACACACTTATTTCACCCCTGAAGAAGAGCTACCAGCAATGGATCCCAGCATCCCACTGAGTCAGGACTTTTTATAGGATAGCTTTCTTGATCCATCTTAATTTAGGTGTTGGGCAACACATCCTTCAGCTGAAATCCTGTCTCACTGCCCATCTCCAATACAGAGCAAATGAAGAAATAATGTGTTAGAGAGAAATTATAGGCATGACTTCTCTTGATCAATAATAAAAAAATGATTAAAAAAAAACTTTTTAAGGTTTTAAATATTCTTTTTTAAACTCTAGAAATGTGAATTTCATGGAAGTGTGTAGTAATCTGCACATAATCCTGTGATGATCCTGCAAGTGCTACCTTAATCACAAATGGTGCATATTAATGAAGGTCCTCACCAGATGAAAGAGAATGTTAAGGAGTAGTTGAAGCTTGATGGAATTAATACAACCAACTTTGACTCATTCTCAGATTGAGTCAAACAGCTTCCAGCTACATTTCTGCAAGAGGGGGAGGGGGAAGTCCCAGATGACAGATGCCATGCAGAGCAAAGCCCTCTCTAAAAGAAAAGAATAAATCATTTATGTACAGTATTCACTAAAAACTGCAGGGGGCAAGAGACTGCAGGTTTTCCTTTTAATAAGGAAGAAAAATGCATATATAATAATTGCTGTTGCAAACATACACAGTGCACATAAACTGAGTCTGGATTAGAGTAATTTACTTCCCCAGGATAGAACATAGATAAATTACTCCTGGGTCATTAATCTACTAATATTATGAGGATTGTCTTGTTACAAAACAAAAGAAATCTCTACCATTATCTTTTTAATCTGTGAATTTCTATCGTTCAGTGAGCAGTCCCAAAGGCAGTTACCTGTGCATGTGCACACAGTCCGTTTCACTGAACATGGAAGTGGTCACAGAGTGCAGATGGAGTTGGGAACAGGAGTGGTTGGATGGGGTTTCCAGGAAGGGGTAGTAGGTCTCTGTCACTGCTGCTGGACTCATTAATTCAGCAAGGTCAGTGATTTAAGCAACTGTTGCCACAACTACGTTCTGAGTAAGCTTTTTTACTTTACCTTTTGAAACAAAACACAATTCTGAACAGAAATCCATTGACTCTCAGACTTGATAAAGCATAGCACCCATTTTCATGCTAAAGCACACAGGAAAAATAAACTTTGATGGTGTAATTTATGGCAATAAATTGAAAATGTACTGGTTCCCCCTCCTCATGTTATGACTTGTAGGTCTGTAAGCTGCAGGACCCTCTTCCTTGACAGACGATCCTCTGTGCCAGAGCCAGCCTTCCTGTGTGCTCCAGTATCACTCAGGATAGGAGGGCAGGGACTACACCCCTACTGTCATTCAGCCATTTCTGCCTGGTCAATGGTCCCTTGAGGGCCTTTAGCCACAAAAATCTGGCGAGGAGCTCTGAGAGGCTAGTCCTGGTCTCTGGCTGCATCACCTCAAAGAAGGTGCAGCCTGTAACCATCCTTCCCTGAGTTATGCTGTCAGAGGACAACTGCAGCAGAAAACCTGGGTGTCTCATACACTGAAGTAACAGAAGCACAATGCATCACATGCATTCTCAGAAGTGTATTAATCATTGTAAGATATGTTTTCAAATATTTAAAAGACATGATTCTTTTCTTCAGTAGTAGCATCTGTTATTTTCAGGGGGAAGTTTGTGGCTACTGACACTAATTGCACCAGCCTCAGTTAATGGAGCAACGTCCACGCTTGAGAACCAGCTAAGGTGCTAACCTGCCATGCCATGTTTGTGGAGGCAAGAAAGCCCACCTAAACCCAGGTTCCATGAGGAAAAATGACCCCATACTGAAACACCAGGCTGTGGCTGGCAGGTCTGATCCTTGTCGGAGCTCTAGAACATGCATCGCACCTTCCTCCTGCTGTCACCAGCACAGCACTGATTCGCCCCATGCGAGGACTGGGCCTCATGTATTGAAGAGGGTAAAGTCTGAAGTGGTTGTTGGTGTTTCTCAAACATCCTGGCCTGGCATCTGTTGGAGGCAAGGAAACACGGGCATATCTTATCTCTCCAAGCTCTTGCTGCTATAGCTGGTGTGCACGTGTTGCTGTCAGCTAAACCCACAAACAGCTTAATGGCAGGTACATAATAGCCCATTAGTTCAGGTCTGCCTGGGATGCTGGCAGGTGTTTACATGAAATTTTGCCCTGCTTGTCATAGCATATAGCACAGCCAGCACCTGGCAACCTCGTACCCAACAACACATTCTTTAATTGCTCCGAAGCAGTGGCAGCAGCTGCCGCCAACCTTGTTATATAAACAACAGGTTCTGCACCTGCCTGAGCAAAACCCTGACCCATCTCCCAGCCAGCCAGTGGGCACACAGGGAGCCCTGCCCTCCCCCTGCACAGCAGCCACAGGGATTTGTTGGAGTCTACCCATATTGATTTGTCCTTCAGCAACAGAGGTTTGCCCTGCCCTCGTGTTGGGAGTATTTTACTGAGCCAGGAGACATGATGATCTCCCTAATTAGATTTCTAGTTCGTGGATAATTCTCGTCACACACACACACACTCACAGCCCCACAGACATACAGGCCCAATGATAATGAAAAAATTGGCATAACAGCCAGGTACCTGTGCCTTGTAGAGTGCTTTGATACAGTACAGAACAATTCTGAGTTATTTCTGAGTATCTGGAGGTTTGGTACAAGATAGGACTTTTTATTCTCCAAGGAGTGAAGCTGTGCAGAAAGCCTGATTTTTGCTGAGTGTAGCCATCAGAGATAAGAGAACTATGTATCCTGACTCGAAGCAGGTGAGCTGGTACTCTCAAGGCCATATATGATTATTTTATCACTCTCTTGTCTTATTTAATGAAATCTGGGCATCTTATTAGATTATACAGTAAATACATTTGCCTAGATTCACAAATTTACCAAATCAGGAGGAGTAGTGAGGAGAAGGAGTTACTTACCTGCTGCAAGGATATTTCCCTTCAGGTGTTTTTTCTTCCCTCCCCTTCATGCAGTTGAAGAAGACGTGCTCTGAGGGTCACCATGGCATCTCTTCCAGCCTCCAGCCAGTGGCAGGTACCTGAGGAGGCTGCACATGAGACACAAGTGAGTAAAAAGGAGTAAATGCAGAGAAAGGTCCTTATTACTCACCCATAAGACAAAAGCCACTGAAAGAGACAAAGTTTTCACAGCAAAGACAGTGGAATTCCAGGTGAATTCTAGAAAAAAGCAAGCAAAATACATCACCAGAACCCCCGAAAAAGGTGACGAAAAATATCACGATGGTCCCCTGTAAGTGGCTTGATTTGGGGCAGCACTCTGAGACCAGAGTGCCATGCTAGTTGGGCTTTCTTCTTTTGATCCACAGAGCAAGATTTCCTCCATTTACATGTTTTCTTTAAAATTAAAAGGCAGAAAATACTTAGTGGTATTTCTTACACTGCAGTTTTAACACACAGACATATAAAGGACCATCTGTTGGGTCTCTCAGCTACAAGAGAGATGAAAAGGAAAAGGTGAAGCAGGAGCACTGCATATATTTTGTAGCTGTATACTCACCCAGACATACGGATACATTAAATATGCTTTGGGAGCATTAAACTCCTGACAGGGACAAGTTATTTACTACTGGTAGCTCACAAAAGCAAGTTAGCACAGCAAACCCCCTTCGCATAGTCCTACAGGGCTTCAGATGTCAGTGGTCATCAAAAGACTGTTACTGGCATGTAACTGTTTTTGCAATAAATTGTCATCAGCCTGCATTGCAAACACAGCTGATTATAAATACAGTAAATGCTATTAAAGCACAAGGCTGAGCACCTGTGTGCCACCAGTGACCACTCGTGCTGTGCCTCTCAAATGCTGTGGTGCTGCAACCACTGCCCAAGAAAAGTCCTATATTTTTAATAGATCCCCTGCTCATGACACACACAAGTGGCAAAAGTGATTTTATCGAGCAGCAGTGCAGGTTTTGGCTTAAGTAGCTCTGAGGGAATACTGTCTTTGGCTGTTTATGGGATCATGTTGCCTTCTAGTGGCTGGCCCCAGTTCCCTCTTGCAGAAAGGTTTTGGGATACTCTTCCACAAATATATCTGGAGTGCAGGATATTTTCTAAATTCTTTCTAGGGGAAAAACAACTGTCAGACAAGACTCATGCTCTGTATTTCTTTGGAGGCAAGAAAAAAGTTCGTCAAGAAAACTTTTCTTTTTTGACACACATTACTGTTCGAGTGTCTTCTAGGATAAATTTTGGATGTGTTTTAAGCTCTCCACAACCTGTAGCAAGCCAAAGCAACAGAAATTTATCAATTCATGGTGCTGAATAGGCTTGTCTTTCCTACATAAGGCCAGAGAAAGAAACAAAATGTAAAAAATAAATGAAAGGTGAAGTAATTTCACTTAAAATACTGATTGCACAACAATCACAAAAACTGGAGCTGAAGGAGAACAATGGGACAAGTTTTGCTGACTGGACTCTGAGAAGCAGGATGGTCTCCATCCTAGCAAGAGGGAAAAAACAGGTACTGCTGAAAAGCATAAATTTGTTGGGGAAATACTTAAGTCAGCAGATTCAGGAATACAGAAAGCAGGAGAGAAAGAGAAATGACAAAGTCAATGGGGCAGTCTCTCTCCCAGACTTGGTAGAGGAAGAATTCACCAGTGATGCAGTTAACCAAAGGTCTTTTTATCACTTCCACAATCTGCCTGAAAAACCAATTTCATCTGAAGCAGTTGCACTTGAAAGGCGATGGCTTCTTCAACAAAATACTTCCAATGGGCTTGATATTGTTGGCCCATGTTACTTTCAAGATCATCAGGAGGGCTGGATCCTAAAACACTTATCTAGAAATCCAAGAAAAGTCATTACAAGAAAAAGAATAAGAAATGATGGCAGGAAAACAGTGACTAAGCTGCATCACTGAAAGAGAGAGACACATGAAAATGGCCAAAGCTGTGAATTATTTAAAGAAACACAAATATAGCAGACAATTTTTTGCTCCTCTGATGTACAAAACCAAGGCTGGGGGGCGTGTGTGTGAAACAGAGGTTGGGCACAAAGAACAGACAGAGAGGAAACAGAATTACAGCTGAAAATTAGAAGCAGAAGCCAAGTCATTGGAGAAACAAAGACTGGATTGTCAGCTCACAGGGCAAAAGAAAATGTGACAGCAAGTAAAATGCAAGTGGTCTGCTACAAGAGAGCTGAAAAACACTAAAGCAAAATGTCAAGAAACTTGAAGGAAAGACTTTCAATTGCATAGACTACAAAGAGGCCAAGGACAGATATATGGGCCTGGAGAGGAATCCAGTCATTGGTGGCGTACACTTTTTTTTATGATTCAACATCCCAACACCTCCCTCCTGCTTCAACGCAAAGGTTTTATTATCTCAGGAGAAATTGGGTCCTTGGTATTGAAGACTACTGAATAACACAGCTAATGAAATAAATGCTTCAATCAAAATGGGATGTTTCCTCTCAAACAATTTTACACATGTACAGAAGAACATGATGCAAGAAGTCAGATTAAACTGTTGCAGCCCTCCCTCTTGGCTCCGTAATCTATGAATATACTTGCAACACACGGCTGTGTCATCCCCACCTGTTCTCCAAAACTCTTCCCATACACACATTGCATACATGGGGGGGAAAAAGCAACGCATACGGGAGAGGCAACTGCGTTCACCACAATCTGCATGAGGTAAACATGACAGAGATGAGCTAAACACATGAATATACCAAGAAAAATCCGAGTCTGTTTCTTCTATTCAGAGTTCCAACTGCTGACTCTTGGGGAACTGCCAGTTTGAAGAAGGCAGCTCATATTCCTTGAATATCCAGGCAGTGGGACTGGTGGAAATACAGGTTTTAGACAACTGTAATTCTGAATCTCCTGCAAAATATAGGGGCATTAATTGGTATACAGTGGCATACCGCTTCTCTTTTTTAAGCTGAATGATCAAAAATAAAACATGCCTTGTGACTGTGGATTTATGCATAACAAGATTGAATGGCTTACTAGGATTCTTTTCCCAAATAAGCTGCTATCTGAGTAAGTGCTGTGTAGAATATTCCTTTCTGTTGGGCCAGTGACAGAACTGATGCATACAAGCCTGGATTTCACCTACCAACTGTGATTTTCTTTTTTACCAAAGGCCATCAGCCACCTTTTTCCTCTCTTGTTAGCAACTTCCTTATTGGTTTGGTGCTTTGAGAAGGTCATGGCTTAAAACTTAGTGCTGTTTTCTAATGAAATGTCATCTAAAATATTTATAGGGATACCTCTTGGAAAGAGAAAATACCTCAGACTTCTGTAATAGTTGTGGGCTATCTAATGAGATGATCCTGGATGTAATATGGACCAACTACAAAAAGCCCACAGGGAGTTATTTTTTTTGCAACAGTCAACACCTTTCATATGGGATCACTGCAGATGATTTTTTTTACATACAGATAAAGAGTTTGGTTGTGGTAAACAAAGAAATGTATTTGGTATATGGTAACTAATCAGTGTAACAGTCTTCCAGTAATTGGAATACTACCTCACTCTAAATCAAAAAAATTTATCCCTAAACTACCCGACTTGAAAATGAGCAATTCCTTTTTCCTCAAGAAAGATAAAAAACTCAACCTTCAATAATTGTTGATAAGCCTGATAAGGCAAAGGTATATTTAGTAATTCTACAAAAGGACCATTCCAGAAAGTGACAGCATAGGTAAAATGAATGGCATTGATGAGACAGATTGAAAGTGGAAAAGTGGAGTACTAGAAAGTAGAAAGTGAAAGTAGAAAAGTAGTGAAAGTAGAAAGTGGAGTTCAGATTTTAAATAAAAAATAATTTGGATTCAGTTAGATGAAATAGTGCCAAAGGAGAATTCAAATTTTTTTTTCAACATTCTTCAGGTTCATCATAGCGCATTGAATAAAACTCACAATGCCTGTTTCTTAATCTTCCAGAAAGGATTAATAAGCAACATAAGCAATGCAGAACAATATTAGTGTTCATGTCTATGAATTTAGATATTCACACCAGCATTCTGCATTTCTAACTTCATTTATTTATGAGAGACAAAAATAAAGGCTGGTAGCCTTTATGTCAGCGTCTCCAGCTAAGCTTCACAGGGGCAAGGTTCTATCCCCTTGTGAATGGAAGCAAAAGCTTTTTATTCCCAAGAAGGTAGTTCTTATTTTCCAGTGTAAACTGTGCTAGAGCCACTTGTAGCTCAGTGTGTATATAACACTTCATTATTATTCTTCTCATATTGCCACCAAGACAGAAAAATTGGTCTCCTGGTACCCTGTGCCTGGAACCATATTAGCCTCTCTATTTTCAAGCAATGGGAAGTTCATCTCAAGATCAAAAAATGCCATGCCAGGTTCCGAAGAAGTGACAGCATATGGACGACTGATCTCGTATGAAGAACCCTAAAATATAAACCACAGAACTTTTCTAGGAGGAATCCCATTCTAAACAGGGAGAGTTGATTCATCTGTTTGCTTCCTTTTAACTTTATTACCCACTCTCAAATTGAAGTGTTAAAAGACTGCCATGTTTCTAAAAATCATGAGGAACTGAGTGATGCCTGCATGGCATTTTATGTACTGTCATTATCATAGTCTGCCCACACTTGGAGTTAGCTAGAAGCAAGAGAGCTCTGAATGAAAGCTAGACAGTCATGCCTGCATAAAGCTGGGCCCAAGCTAATCAGCCCTGCTGTGAATCAATTTTTTTTGTTGTTGTTGCTATAGGTTGTTGACACATTAGCATAGCTATGTAGCTTCAAGTAAGGCTGTAGCTGTCATCAGTGAAGTAAGCTCACATCTGCTTGGGGCATGTATAGACATATTTACAGACTATTAACAAAATAAGTGAAGAGAAACAGAAGGGTTTTTAAATTACAAACAATAGACTTGGTTCCTGTGCTGCAGTCATCCCCAGCACACCAGTCAGCATAGTCAATCTGCTGTTAGTCAGGAAGTACCAACTAACCCTTCTATGTCACGTCTCAGGGAGCATGGAGCCACATCACAGCTCCCAGAGTCACAGCTCTGTCCCTGTTCTGCTCCCGAGCCCAGATGGACCCCATGACTGCTGCAGGGGCCATGTTACAAAGCCAACAATTGGCTTATGATTAATCTTAATTTTCCCATACTAGTCATAGGTTTGGTCTCGTCTTCTACAAATATTGTCATTACGATGATGTAAATGCTTAGTAATCCTGATTTACAATAATGGCATATTATCCATTCCTAATTGCTATTCAATCCTAATTGTCTCCTTGAAACAAGTACCTGATTAGATCAAGACTTAAAGACAAGAGTAAGGGCAAGTGCTTAGGATCTCAGACCACTGAGGACAGGAAGGAGAAGGACTGTCCGTCAAATTTGGAGGAGGTAGCAAAGCAAGACAGTAGAGTATAGCTAGAAAAGAGGCTCCACTGTGCTTCCGTGTGGAAAATCCATAGCTGTAACACCAGCTCTGCATCCGATGTTAAAAAAAAGTCTCTTTGGAGTGTGAGACACCACATGTCAGAAGTGTACTGTGAAACATATGTTCATGTTTTCCCTTTAAGATAGAGTATTTCACATTTCTTCTTTTATGTATACTTTAGATTACAGATGAATCTATTGTACCAAAATACTGGCAACTGCTTTCCAACATGGGAGACTGCCTTCCGTGTTCAGCCTCCATGCTTTTAACTGTAAAGCATTTCAGCAGACTCTTGTATATTGATATTCATTACCTGTATGATTTGCATAACAGACACATAAAACAGGCCAGTCAATAATATCAGCTCATATTGACCAGCTATTCCTACCCTGAAATAGGAATGCCAAGCTTCAATTGATTCACATCTGTGCACTTTGTAAATATAATTTAAAATTAACGTGTACAAAAAAGAGCACATACTGTTATTACTACGTGGAGTAGCCTGGGGATGCACTGCAGCACAAAGCTGGTGTATGAGACAGAACAAGTCAATAAAATGCAAGGTAAAATTTTCCACTGAATATCCCATGAACTCCAAATGTTGCTGGCTGCTACAAAGCTGTTTTCCAGTCTTCTGCTACCACCAGTAGCTCCCTGCAAGCCTCAGGTGGGGCAGAGAGGGTACAAAACACATCTGACCAAGCTGGGTACCAGAATATCTCTCTGTTTCCCCTGCTGCGCACTAAAGAAACAGACCCTCACCTTGCACAACTGATTAAAACCCAAAACGTAGCATTCATGACATTATCCAAATATTTTACAGAATCATAGAATATCTCAAGTTGGGAGAGAGCCATAAGGAGCATTAACTCCCTTCTCCAAGCAGGACCAACTAGAACTAAAGCATGTGGCTAAGGGCATCCCTGGGATGCTCCTTGAACTCTGACAGGCTAGGTGCCATGACCTCTTCCCTTGAGGGCCTGTGCCAGTCACTGATCATCCCCTCAGTGAAGAAACTTTATCTAAAGTCCAACCTGAACTTCTTCAGATGCATTTTCCATTTCCTTGTGTCCTACTGCTGGTCACCAGAGAGCAGACCAACACCTCTACTTCTGCTGTCCTCCTTGGAGTAGTTGTAGACTACAAGGAGGCCACCCTTCAGCCTTCTCTTCTCCAAGTGGAACAAAACAAGTAGCCTCAGCCACTGGTCTTATATCTTTAGGAAGAATTTCTTCACAGGAAGAGTGCTTGGGCATTGGAATGGGCTGCCCAGGGAGGTGGTGGAGTCATCATCCCTGGAGGTGTTTAAGAAAAGACTGGATGTGGCACTTTGTGCCATGGTCTAGTTAGTTAACAAGGCAGTGTTTTTTCATAGGTTGGACTCAGTGGTCTCAGAGGTCTTTCCTAACCTAGTTAATTCTGTGGTTCTGTCTTATCCTCAAGACATTTTGCCATCTTGGTTGCACTCCCCTGGTCATGCTCTAACAACTTTATGTCTGTTTTATGTTGTGGCTCCCAAGAGTGCACACAGCACTCAAGGTGAGGCTGCCTCAGTGCAGAGCAGAGCGGGACAATCCCCTCCCTTCCCTGGCTGGCGATGCTGCGCGGGATGCACTCCAGGACAGGATTGGCCCTCCTGGCTGCCAGGACACTGTTGACTCACATTCAACTTGCCACAGACCAGGAACCCCAGGTCCCTTTCCACTGAGCTGCCCTTCAACTTCTTGCCCCCCAATCTGTAGGTGTAACCAGGGTTACCTTGTCCCAGTTGAAAAATCCAGCACTTGCTCTTGTTAAATTCCATGCAGTTGATGACTGCCCAGCTCTTGAGTCTATCCAGATCTCTCTGCAAGGCCTCTCTACCACAACTCCTCCTAATTTAGTATTGTCAGCAAACTTACTGTACATTCGATTCTTGCACCCAGATAATTTTTAAAAACACTAAAGAGCACTGGCTCTGAGATGGAGCCTGGGGGAACTGCACTGGTGACTGGTCACCAGCCTGATGTGACCCCATACACTATAATCCTTCGTGCCCAACCTGTGAGCCAGTTGCTCATGAATTGCATAATGTGTTTATCCAGCTGTGTGCTGGACAGATTATCCAGAAGGATGCTGTGAGAGACAGTATCAAAAGCTTTGCTAAAACCACAAGCCCCCACATCTCCCCTTGGTCAACTAGATGGGTGACCTTGTCATAAAGGGGAATTAAGTTTGTTAAGCAGGACTTTACCCTTGTGAACCTGTGCTGGCCGTGACTAAGGACAGTGTTGTCTCTTAAGTGTTTATCAGTAACTCCCAGAATAACCTTTTCCATAGTTTTACTAATCGCTAAAGGGAGATGGACAAGCCTGTAATTACCAAGGTCTTTCTCCTTAGTCTTCTTGAAAACTGGGGCAACATTTGCCAGCTACCAGACAAATGAGACTTCTCCAGACTCCTGAGACTGCTGAAAAATAATGGAGAGAGGTTCTGTGATAGGACATTGGCCAGCTCTTTCAGTACCGTGGGATGAATCCCATCGGGTCCCGTAGATTTCTGCACAAGCAGCTGGAGCAGCAAGTCTCGAATCATAGATTTGTATGACTGCACCTTATTTGGTTTCTCATGCTGCACATGCTGGGGTTTGTGGACGTAATCCATAGGAGGGCTGCTCTGTTGGGACAGTACCAGGTTCCAGTTTTAACAAGGAAGCTCTGAGGATCCAGGAAGACCTCACTCACCCTCACTACCAGGAGCACTGACAAGACTTTTCAGCTATTTTCTCACCTGGGTTTTCTTGCTCTTTAACAAAATAAAACCCATTAAAAAAATCCCAAACCCAAAAGCAAACTGCTCAGCACAAACATTACCATTATAATGACAGCCTAAATGAAAATGATAATAAAAAAATTAAAACCTAAGAACTAAGTTTGTTTAAGAGAAAAAAAAAGAAGAGAAAAGGTTCCTTAGGCAGAAGAGAAAAAAGCACTTCAGCTGTCTTCTTGCCAAGTCGGGACTAGACCCTGGTCCTGCAGCTCTCCAGTTCCACAAACAAGTTTCACTGACACTCTCTGTTGGTGACGAGAGGGACCATATTTTATCCACCAGCACCTTGATGCTGTAAGATCTCTCTGCCCTACATTCTTATCTATTGAGGGCTCATCATCTAGTGTTTTCCAGGGAAAAAAAAAAAGCTCAGTGATGAGAAGAAAAAGATAGCACAGAGCAGCTGCAGCTGTAATTGGCTGAAGGGCTAACAAATGACCTAATATTCTCCTAGCTAGGATTTATCCAGCTGCTCACTGTTCTAATTAAATAGGACTAATCCATCAGGCAAATATTGCTTAGCTGGTTCAAGAAATAAACTTACCTATTCCTTAATTTTTCTTTGATTTTATTATTAGAAGATAAAGTGCCACTTCTCTAATCTAATGTTTGTTGTAAATTATTCATGGATGATTTTGTAAATTAACATATAAACCTACTCCCATAGAGCTCTCTTATAAAGCTGCTATTTCTGATCTTTATTTAAAATTGTGAATTAAAACAAAGCATAGGGTGAACTACTAAAACTCACACACTTTTCTATCAGTGAATGTATTTCATACATTTTACACATTTTTTCCCAGTATTTGACCTCTGAAATAGGAAGCTAACACAGTTATAACTATCAGTTGATTGATTACTATATACTTATACTATATACTATAAATTATTATAATATTGTATATTATATTATTATTATTATTACGATATACTTATAAATGCCCCATTTCTGAAAAATGCTCCTCATTCCAAGATAAATATGCCCAATTAAATTGTAATCAATATGATTTTTTGAAGTCACTTGGTCTCCATCATGAGAAGTAACGTAAAAGGAATGTTAAAAATGATTGAACTTTTGACAGTCCTCACCTTATTTCAGTTTCTCTTTCCTGATTCAAGGTCTCAGCACCCTGCCCTTAAACCCTGGCTGGCAGACAGGCTCCTTTTCCCCTGAACACCTCACTGTGAACCCACCAGCCACATACCTTTGGATATTCTGCTACTGCTGTAATAGAACATTTTCCATTTCATCACCATCTTTGTCTTAGCCTTCCTCTTACTGAGGAGAATAATGATGCAAGGCCCAAGTGTGGTGCTATCAAAGAAACTAAAAGCTTTAGTACCAGATAATGTACTACAGGATATTATACATTTGTTTCAGCTAACATTATTAGTCTAGTGCTAGTGAACCTCACTTGGTCTGCTAAGTTCTGCCAGGAGAACACATATTAAAAATAATAATTAAAAAAAAAGAAAAAGGGGAAAGAAAAAGGGAGAAAACAAGAAAACAGAACAGTATGGGAGCTTCCACTTAAAGCAGAATCTTGCTATTACACACACTTAATGAGCAGAATGTTCCTTTTCCAGTGACATTTGTAAAAGCCAATTTCCAACACCGTGTGTCTTTTTTCACTGAAATACACCACAAATCTTTCCTGTTGAGCCATTCAAAAGCTTAACATGGATAAAAACAAACAAAAAATATTCACTGTGTCAGCACTTTCTTTCCTCCATTGCACAAGTGACCTCCATCAATATCATGTTTCACTTGTGTTCCATATGGCTGAGCTTGTGTTTCAGGATCTTACTCCCCATCAGGGCAGAGATAGCTACAGCTTCAGTGCTGGGATATTCACTATGGAAACCAGGAAAGAAACTGGAAATGCTGGAAGATTTTTCAAATGGAACTGCTGGAATGGCTCCTGAAAGAAACAGAAGACTAGATAGTTTATGGATGAAAGATCCGACTTCCAAATCTTTCTCTTCCTTTAAAATACATAATGTAGTTTATCTACCAGAGAAATGGAATGGCAATCAAAGCTGCAACATGACTAATATTTCATCAGATAAAAGATTAGATTTTGGTGGGGCACTGGATCTGACTGACAAGGTGAATGCTTTGGCATTAGCAGTGTTCACAGTTTTCTCTGTTCAAATCGAAAATCACAAATGTATTTCAAACTCGTTGTAACTATAGTCAGACTCCATGATCCTGGTGAGTCCCTGCCAACTCACCATAGTCTATGCAAATAATCAAAAGAATCAAAGGAAAGAGTATAAAAATGATTACTCTCAAATTCAATTTATATTTTTGTTAAGGAATCAAGACTGTGCATGACGGAAAAAAACCCTGTGACCGTGCTTGCTTTGATTTCCCATCTGCTCAAAAAACAAAGGCAAAATAGACAAGATAGCATTAACTAAAGGTGCTGTACATGTTAAGTGCAAGTGACTATTATTTCTGAAAGAGCTGTGTGTAGACACGGTTCTTCTGCAAGAAACTTAGACTTAGGCAACCCACTGTCTCGCCTGAGGGACCCAATCACCAGCCACAGGTTCATTTCAGCATTTCTGACATTTGGTCCTTAACTCTCTCTGACATCTGGGAGGCCCTTGGGACTGAGCCCTCCCGGCAGAGCAGGAGCCAGCAGTTCCAGGGAATGGGTTTCTCCTGAGCAGAGCAATCATTTTCTTGTGCTGAAAGTGTTGATTTTAGGTCCCTGCTAAGATCACTCCTCACTTTCCATCTTGATCTTGAACCTTATGTGAAACCTGCATTCTGTGTAAGGCTCTGAGTAGGTAATCTAAAAAGAAATGTTGAGGCTTTTACTGATTTAAGAAACAGAGCCTTATAAAATTGTGATCATTAAGCCTCCTCAGTCAAGTAAAGCAAGAAAGAAAATTATTTCTAAAGGTTTTAGTAAACAGATCTGAATTTACCATCCTGGGTAACCGAGTATTCCAATAAAATGCCAAGCAGAGACTAGTATATACTTATATCCTCCTAATTTCCTGGTTTCAATAAATCCAATATAATAAAATTGACAGATGCTATTTTACCTACTCAAGTGATTCATGAAGGGCCTGGAACTGCAACGCTGCAACATGATATGACATTCGTGCTAGGGTTTGGGTTTTTTTAAATAAAAAAAAATGACTGGCCAAAGGCTGGTGACAGCTTGTGATTTGCCTAGCACAAAATGACAAGCTTGTCACCTTTACCTATATAGGTAAGAGAATTACTAAACTTGGCTGCTATTTACCTATCTATTGTCTACCCAGACTGTTATTTTGAAATTGCTGAAGAGAAATTAAAATAAATAAAGGAAATAATTGAAATTTAAAGCTAAATTAGATATTTTTCATGTCGCCTTTTAAAATTATGTTAATTGGTATGCATTTTTAATGACAACATTAGCAGCAAGTAATAAAAAGTCAGCAGGATCTACACACGGATAAATAACAACACACTAATGATAATTACATAAACCTTCTGTATAGTGACATGTGGGTCAGGAATTGAATTTGCACTCTCAAATTGAATCATCTATCAGGGCCCCACATCATCAGTAACAAATGTCACTGGTAGGTTTCATTCTTCTGTGTTCAGACTGCCCTCGTGGTTTTGTTTGCTAAAATCCAATAACAGATTATGTTTCAAGGGGAAATCTTGACACCTAATGGTACTCAATGGGAGTGTTGATTGCAAAAGAGTAGCAAAAGGATGGCAAAAGCAGCATTTGAGTTTCAAAAAAGAGCCTATTTCAGACACTTAGAGAATGTACTTTATTTTTTAGGCATTTAAAAGGGCTTTTCCGATAAAAAAAGGACTGACTTAAATGCATGTGTTTACAGTTATATACTGACATAACTGCCTTGTTGAAATGGGACCTTTTTTAAGTGTGATGACTTTATCAGTGAAGCTTTATAGACTGAGCAAAGAGTTCCTGAATTACTGAAATCAGGCCAAATAGGGAATGATTGAAGGCAAATGGAAATGTTGCCTTTAGTTTCAGAGAAAATACACATTTTTACATCCCTTTTTTTGACATAATGGAATATGCTTTCTTGTCATTATAGAACAAGATGACAAAGTAACTGAAAATAATTCTCATAAGATCAGAAGAACATGGTACTACCAAACAGGACTTTATTCTGTGATAACAGGAAATATTAGCCAGAATAACTCACACAACATGAGCTGTTTTGGAACCCTGAAAATGGCATCTGCTCTGCCTCGCTTTAGGCACAGGCTGGACAATGTTTTGATTATAAAGCCTGACGTACACTGGCATATGAAAGAGAAAAGCTAATCTGCTGTGTTGAGCGTAACAGGCAGCATTTGGGTGGCTGGGGGCTGCACGGAGAAGGTCACGAGTTGCCCTGGGTAGTAACAGGTACGTCCAGCCAGCTCTGAGACTGGTGTGAGCAACTCACAGCCTGCAGATCTTCAGTGCTGAAGGAGCACGTGGTGCTTCTGTTCAAATGCATTTTGGAAAAGGCAGCAGACACAAAGGTCGGGGACAAACGGGGAGAGGATCTTGGGCAGATGCATGGAAGAGCCACAGGGAAGGAGACATTTTGGGACGCACAGGTGACCCACGTCAGCGTGGGGACAGCTCAAGGGACTGCAGCCTGAGGGACTGTGGCCATGGAGCAGAGGGAAAATGAGCAAGGAACAGCAGAAAGAAAACATTAGGTGCAGGAACTGCCCAATGCACTCGTGGAACGAGTAATGAGGGGCTGAGGGTAACCCACAGCAAACCCGAGGCAGGGTGATGCTAGTAAGAGAAGTAGAGATGTTTGTCTTTAACCTGGGAAGCAGGAGGGAAAGAGAGTTACTTTCTCATTTATGACACCCCCTCCACCAAATACCTGAATCAGAAGATGGTTCTAATTGACATGAAATCAAGTAAAAATTCCCCCATTTGAGACTGTTCCACCCATGACACCTGTTTTCAGTTGTAATGGTTGGAATAGATAATATCTAGTGAAATGTTTGACTAATAAACACACAGTGGGTGATGGAGAATTGGCCACAACTCTTGACACTTCAGGACCTCTCTACAGACGTTTATCAGTTTCCTGTCATTGTTAAAAAGGTAATTTTAAATTGCTCAGTTTAGCTTCTAGCCAATATATTTTTTTACACCTTCAACAAAAAAAGTTGTCTATTAAAAATCCATTTTCAAGTCACTTCTTTAACTACTTTCAGTATTTAGATACTATGAACCTTCAAAATCTTTTATTTCCAGCCTTTTGCAAGTGATTTTACAGCTATTTGGAAAATTCTTATCAAGTTTTCAAAGTTATTCATTAGTTTTGGACACCTGAATTGGTGGGGTTTAGTGGCAGATGCACAAAAGCCAAAGAAAGAGTTAATACTGTCTCTACATTCCAATTTAAATCAAAACAGGATTGTCTATTGCAAAAAAAAAGATACACTAATTTGTTAAACTTAGTCTATTAAATTTGATGATTAGCCATGTAAGAGTAAGAAATTTTTAACTCAGCCTGTGTTTCTGGGAATTTTAAATTGGATGATATTTGCTCTGTTAATTCAATATGCTGTTGCTCAGTTTTCATGAGAAAAATATGAATTTCTGTTCATATTGCAGGTACAAAACAGTGGAGAAACCACAGTTTCCTGAAAGTCAATTACATTTTTGAAAGTACAGTATGATCCTTAGGAAGAATAAAATAAAGATAAGGTTAATTACATATCGAAGTGCAATTTGCATTTAAAGTTAAATAATGGGGAAGTACATTTAGTCAAATGCTTCAAACAAAAGAGAAAGAATTAGCATTTTCTTCCTGGAATAATCTGTCTGCTTTTATTTTTAATTAAACTAGCTATATTAGGTATGTATAGATCATTAAAATAATGAAAAAGAATGCATAAATCTAATAGTCTAACGAATATTTCTCCTTTTGGATATTTCTTATTCAGGTTGGAACTTCAAATTGTGATTTTGAGGAGTTTTTCTTTATCCTAAAATCCTAAATCCAAATGTTTTAACAGACTTGAGAAGCCAGAGTTACATTCCTTAGCGCAGACTACAGAAATATGGGTGATTAGCCCAACAACGGAACGCCCAACATGTTCCCCTCCACTTAAATAACTTCCTTGAGTCCAGTCACTGCTCTCAAAGCAATGACAAGGGATTGAAAAGAGGAAGAAATTATTGCAGACACTTGAACTCCTACACAAACACTTTTTTTTTTCTTTTTTTTTAAAAACAAGCGTTATTCAGGCTTACTTCTCTTGAGTATAGTATACAATGTGTTCAAAAGGATAATTTTTACTGGAAATGTCATCTGGGCTCTACCCATAGTTACCTCTTCAGCATACCAAGCACATCTTGGAATTCTGTTCACCAAATGTTTTCATCAGGTGTTTTAGGAACCAGTAATTTAGTTGTAAATCCTGGTCACCAAGATTGATAGACCAGTTAATACCCACGACAGGAACTCCATTGCCTTAAATAACCTGAATAACAGAGTCCCGAGGAAAGTCAGAGATGGTACGAACAGGATGGTCACCAATGGAACCTCCCTTTTTCTTTCTTCACTGAATCTTCCTTCAGCAGAAATTGGTTGTGACCATCCTTTCACACAGCTCACATAAACCAAGATTAAGAAGGATTATGCTGGGACTTGTGAGACTGCATAAAGACTTTCTGTGGGTTTTTTCCCCTAGTGTGTAATTGAGAAACAAACAGAAGAAGGATATTCAAAAGTTAAATAGTGAAAAATAGGAGAAGACACTCATGAATAATAACTAGTAAAATTACTATTTATAAAAAAACCCTAATAATTATGAGAATAATACTATTTTCTTTATTGTAATAAAGTTTTAGTTTAGTGTTAGAAAGAAATTTCCCATTTTTCTACGCATTTTTCCACGTGACAGCTCTGAGACACAAAATTGCAGCAACAGCTGGTATGTGGTTTTTTACACACTGCCTTATCCTGAGGAGTTACATTCAGAGACCAAAATGGGGTGAAAAGTCCAAAATAAACATAAGAGAAAAGGAGGGTCCTTGTGTTAGAAAGATGAAATTAGAAAGAAAAGATAACACTTTTATATCCTCTCTTTTATTCCCAAAGAGAAGAGTTCCTCCTTCATTCATGCAGGCCTCCTGCTGCTGGCTTTGCTTGATTAAGTATTTGTAGGGATGGGCCATTCTTGAATTCAGATAAGGCATCCTTGAAAATCAGCCAGTTCTCCTTGACCCTTGTTTTCTCCAAAGCTGTATCCCATGGGATTCTCCCAAGCAGATCTTTGGACTTGTGGATGTATAAAAGAATCACCCTCCATCTTAAACACATCCAACTGTGTCTCCTCTATCCTTTGTAGATAAGCATCAATGTGAATGATGCTCAAAGTCTCAATGTTGGTAGCCAACAAGTGTTAAGCAAGTAAACTCCAAGAAACTAAAAATTTAGAGCAAAGGTGGCAGATGCAGGAGACGCAGCACCAGTGGACAAGTTAGAGCACTAAAATGAGAAGGAAAGGAGGTATGGAAGAGATACAATCAGAGGGTTAGAAGAGGAGCTGGAGAAAGGTTACATTTCTGAGGCAGAGGAGAGATCATGAATGTTGACATTGTGAATGTTCTTGCCTGAGGAAAAATACAATACTGAGACTTTGCAAAAGACAATGAAAATTCCAAAATGTCTTGTAAATACTGGAGAAAGGAATTCTTTCCTCTATTAGAGCTTTTAATTTTTCTTTCTGCCTTCTGTGAAGTAAATTCTGGCTTTCAGAAGTACGATTGAATAACACAGCATGTTTGGAGAGAAGAAAAGAACCAGATTATACTGAAATGAATTTGATTTGATAGATGTGTAATGCTGAGCCCAACAGTATAAGTGAGCTAGATCTGTATTTTGCTCTTGAGAACATAAGCGTGTTAAGCTGCTGAACGAAAAAAAACCTGAGAAACACAACAATAAGGAGATCATGAATAAAATCTGCAGCCATGTTAATCTTACACTTAACAGCTTTTCAGCAAAGCACAGTAGTAAACGGTAGAAGGAAGAGTAAGATCAAAAGTTAAAACAATTCTTTGCACAGACTCAGTTCTGCTCTTAGGGTTACCATATTACTGCCTGAAATTTTCAGGCTGAAAGTGTGTCTATAGTGCACACGCAGCAATTCTGATATGCCCAGGATCTGCCACATTCCCTGATGGCAGAGGCATGCCTGTAAAAGTCATACATGTCAGGCTCCTTGTCTGCTTGTGCCTTCACACGTGGCCTAAGCAACTCATGTACAGGAAATAAACCCCGTACATCTTGACAGACATCTTGACTTCTTCTGTAACTGTAAACTAAGAAGTGTCCAGGACTTTTGTCAGCAATTAAACAGAGTCATGCCTACTAACACACTGTAGGAACAACTTCTGCCGAGGTTCTGGCCTGCATCAAGAAGCACCATTCCAGGAAAGTTCCAGTGCTGGCTCTGCCAGTTGGCCTTGGAGCTCACAAACATTTCCAGACACAGGTACAAACATTCCCAGATGTCAGTAGTTTAGTCAGTATGGCCTGCTGTCCACGCTGACTGCAGGGCAAGGTCCTCCAGCCTACCAGGACAATAATTTCAGCAGAAAAAGTCTTTGGCAGATATATTCTGTAACTGCAGTGTAACTTACGTGCATAACACACACAAATGCATGCATAATTAAGAAGCAATCATGATTACCCCATCCATGTACTTTGGGACACTTTATGTGCTTGTGCTACATAACTCAGCTGCATTCCCAGTTGCTTCAGAGTGAATTCATGCAACACTCAGTAGGAGGATAAGTATAAAGTACATTAATGAATTTCAGAGTGCAAGTAGACAGACAACTAAACAGTAATAATTTTGAAATGTAAGTAAAGGTTATTGTGCAATACCAAGTACTTTTAAGATAAAACCCTATAATTTAAGCAATAATAAACCTATTTGTCTATGCCATCGATCTTCAATAGAAGAAATTCTCTGTGTATGAACCCCATACTCTTTAATAAAATTTTGCATCAAGCAGCAAAAAAGATTATTTTTGAGACATGAACGAGGAATGTTTACTTTTCTAAATGTCTGATTAGCATTTATTTTTTTCACACTCCTGCATCTGCCAAAGCCGAGACCTCTCCTGCTTGGTCGAATGATAGAGAATTTATTTTCTGCAACAGCTCCTTCTTGGCAAAGTGACAGGGGGCATCACTGCAGAGGGCTGATAGTGCCAGCTGTAGTAGGGGTTTTGCTGCACTTTGGTTAGTTGGATGTTCAGCTTTGGGGTCCTTTTGCATATGCATTCCAGTTCCAAACAAATCTCAGTCTATTCTAAGGAAAAAAAAGAATCAAAACATAAATAATGCCAGTGGTTTTCTTTATTTTCTGTGTGCATGCTTTGAACCAGTTTGTATTTCATGTACATGTAATGCTTCTCTGTGAGGAAGCCCCAAACCATATATTAATATTAGAGGAAATAGAATCTTTCTTCTTGACAAGTGACAGAGATCTATTCACAGGTAAAATGAACATTAAGTTGATTTAAAATCCTGTAATAGTGAACTGGTACTCATTTACACTTCCTAACACTGGAGCAAATAACTACCAGCTGTATAGCCACAGAAAACCAGTCAAAATTACTAAATTCTGCAAAATGTGTAGAAAAGTGAAAAAGTGCAGCTAATTTTAATTTAGTGTTTATGACAGGTGAATTAGTCCTTTGAAATTATTTTTGTGTGGTGTATAAAAGAGATTTAATCCCTTAGGCTCTTCATGTTTTAGACCAGACATTATGCTCACTATTTCTTTATAATTTTTCTGTAGTTAGCATTACACTTCATTTTCTGATACTCAGTATGGACCCTTCTTTTTGTTTCAGGACTAGCTGTAGCTTGACAAAAACATATGCTGCGTCAAGGTACTGTTTTCTTTATAGTTTTTCTTTATGATCTGAACAACATTGTTCCTCTCTTGTGTATTGTATATTATTGATCTGGAAGACCTTGAAAATGATTTTACCTTTTAAATTCTAGAAATTTTTAATAATGGTTGGGAGGTATTTTAATATTTAGCTTAAAATTACTTGATAGGCTTGGATTGTCATATGGGTTTTTTTGTGTTTCTTTTTCAGTTCAAACAAGGTTTTGAAGAAGCAAGTCAATTTTTGCTGCAGAGGAGTGATAAGTGATAGCCAGAGGACAACTTTTAACAATGTTTCCTCTTCTGGGGCACTTCTTTCCTTGACAAAAGGTAGTACACAAGAAGTGATAACCTGTAGTACAAGCCTGTAATGGTGAAATCAGAAATGACAAACAAAAAATTAAGTTTGACCAGGAAAGGGCATTAAAAACAACAACAAAAAAGGCACTCTTGATGGACATCAGCAGTTAAGAGCAACAGCAAGGTGCCAGCTGGTCAGCTACTTAATGGAGAGGGAAAACCATCCCAAAAAGAAATTGATTATAATCAGATAATTAACACCATTGGCACCAGAGAGAAAGGGGTACATTTGAGTCTTTAGTTAAAGAGAACACCTATGAGCTATATATTTTATACTGATGTGAGCATCAGGACTATCACTGGGTAGCACTTGAAGTGGGGCTGATTCTGTCACAGGGCCATCAGGAGTTATCTTCCAGAACTTGTGAAATCAGATGATGCAGGGAAAACTGGGGAAGGATGAACATAATAACCACCTAGATTTCAAAAAAACAGAAGGAGTGACAGGGAGTTAAGTATCATCAGCTTCATCTCATTCTCTAGAAGAGTGCTAGCACAACTCAATGGTTTATAAGCACCCTCACAAATAAAAACATAAACCAGCTATGGTCAATATTAATTTGTCAAGAAGAAGCTGAGCCAACCCAGTCTAATCTCCCTCCTTGACAGAGTAACAGGCTCCATGGACTGAAGAACAGTAGATCTCACATTTCAATTTCAGTAAAGCTTTTAGCATTATTTCCATGACATTTTTATAAGTAGACTGGAAAAATAGGGTTTAGGCAAGACTGTTAACCAATAAGTCAAAAATGGGTGGAAAACCATTCTTACAAAGTCATAGCAGCAACCGCAGCAGATTCAGTTCTGGCTTGGCTCCAGTTCTTCCCAGCATTTTGGTCAATGAGATGAGTGATGGGACACCAAGTTCTGAGCAGAAGACTGGGCTTGATGACTTACTGAGGGCTCTTCAACAGGAGTTATGCTGTGATAGCATGGTCCTCTTTTTCTGAATTTGCAAATGATACCTAACTGGGAAATACTGTAAGCTTCTTGGGACATAGGACCGGATTTTAAAAGTATTTGGATGAGTTCAAGTTATGGTTTAAAAGCTTATGATATCACTAAGTACCGATAAACAGAATATTCTATACTTAGAAATAATTCTTCAAATACAGTATGGGAAAGAAGCAGCTAAAAGCAGCTTTACCGAAAAGGATGCAGGGGGTAACTGAACCCAAGTCAAACAGGTCATGGACAAACCAAACACTGATCTGGGACACAGGGTACAATTTTAGCCTCTAGGGCATGCAGACCAGTCCCACCTTTCTGCCTGGCTTCAAATTGAGATAATGCGTTCACTCTTGGGATCTGAAAACAGAAAGAATCTGAACTAACTGGAGAGAGTCCACAGAAGATCAATGAAAATGACAGGAGTTTGGAAAACATGACCTAGCAAGAAAGGCTGATTATCAGGATTATTTAGATTAAACAATGGAAAAGCAAGAGAGAAAAATGAACAGCCTAGATATCTAATAGAGTGCTGGAAAGAGTATAGGAAGAAGTTATTTTTCATGCCTGTGAAGAGTAGATAAGACCGAATGGGCTTAAACCACAGCAAGGAAGATTTGGGTTAAACATTAGGATAAGCCCTCTAATTTCAAGAATAGTGAAGCACTGAAACAAACTGTCTCTATGGGTGAAGGTTGTGCAGGGTGGGAGAAGCAGACCTTCACCAGCACCAGCACCACTCTCGGCAGTGAGACTACTGAGGAGCACCAGAGACAAGCTGGCCTTCAGATTTCTGGCAATCCTATTTTTTAGGTTCTAAATTATGTGAATAAAATCAGCCTTCCTTTTTGGAGCAGAAGAAACTCTGTAATATTTAATCCTGATTTAAATGCACTTCGTAGCCCACTTTTCTAATGCTTTGCGCTGCTTCAGTTGTCCTTAATCTTTTTATTTTTGTAACCATGTCACAATCATCAGATGCCAGAGAGAAGAACCCCTTGTGACTGACACCTCACACATATTTCATTCTATTCTTCACAAGAGTTATTTCATTTTCTGCCCAAGTTTCTCTAAATCCTTTTTTATTAAGTATTAGAGTACCACTGGCACCACTGTACATATAATTCCTCTTTGCTGTCACCTACACACTTCATAAAGTTCTTGACATTATTTCTCCAAAAGTTTAGATGATGCAGAATGGAGAAGGTACCTTCCCCAAATCCAGTAATACTCTTCAAATTCCCTTGAATCCCATGGCTATTTTCACTGCTCTTTCACTTGGTTTTGAAGGAACTGAAAAGACAAATGCAGATTTCCCCTCCACCTTAGATTAATTCATTCTAGGCAACATGACGTACTCACCTGAAATAGGTGACACAGAATGTATTTCTAGATTACTTTTTGAGCTGTCCTACACAATGAAGAACATAATTAGACTTGTGTGGCAGTGCAAGCAAGTAATTTTATAACCAGGAAACTAATGTTCTGAAATTCCTGTTTTAGGAAATCAAAACAAAGACCATTAATTTGAAAAATGTTGATTATACAGTAACTTACATTCTATTCTAAAACCAGAGAAATATCTTCAAACACAGTTTTTAAGAAACTAGCCATGGATTTTTGTAATTTTAGCCTATCAACTAGCTCTGCACCTGTTTTTCCTTAAATATTTCAATTTATCTCTGAATTTAGAGCTATAAAAGATGTTCTTAATGTTTGCAATTCTACAGATACTGAAAAATTAAAACAATTGGCAGGATCACTTGTTCCAAAAATGTAACTGAACTTTTTTTTCTCTAGTCTCATGCTATCTCCTTATCCATGCTTCTTTCCTGTAACAGACATGACTGACACTGAGTTGGACTGGATGATCTTAGAGATCTTTTCCAACCTTAACGATTCTATGATTTTATCTTTGTTGGTTCCATTTTCCTAACATTCAGAGGATATTCTGGACTTGCTGGACTGTAAATGCTTACTTCTGGATGGAACTTAAGACTACGGTCAATTTGGACTTCTGCAGGTCAGCTCCTACTCACTCTCATTAAAAAAACTGAGCGCAGACTTTTCCACTCAATAATCTAAAGGAAGTCAAGGAACATGTGTTACTGCATTATCACTGCTAATTATATTATCTTCCCCAAAGACTCCATCTTATTCTGCACAATGCAGGAGTAAATGAGTGAAGATTGAGGCACTATGCACAAGGCTCTCCACCATTGTCCAGATTTGCTCCTTTAAATGCCAGAAATGCACACAGCAGCAGCAAAGATTCTGCATGACAGATGTTGGGCTGAGAATTCTCAATCAAGGGGAATGAAAAAGTGATTTGCTGAATGGATCTGAGCAATTGGGAATCAGAAGCAAATAAGACTACAGCAACGACCAATATTTAAAAAACCCCTCATGTCTTCCCCTTTATATTGATATCAACAGTCATTTATTTTCTCTATATAGCAATGATTTCTCATTAATAGAAGCCAACTATCAAGTATAATCAGTGCATTTTCAAATCTGTTTTTTTCTGTGTGGAATATTAAACTATTCTCTGCCCTCCTGGCAGATGCATGAGGATGCCAGAGATACTGGAAGAAAGCTCAGTTTTTGTTGGAAAGACATGGAGATAAAACTGATGGATGAATGAAGCTCTACAAGATCAACACAAAAGACACAGAACAGAAAGGTGACCTGCACATGGAAACTCACATGTATCCAGTGTCATCAGCTTCCAAAAAGTACAATCCAGGTATTTTACCCCTATGACTATGTGAAACAACTGCTGATATCATCACTGATGGTGAATCAAGAGGCATCTCCCAAGCTCCGAGCACGAACCTTCAGTACTTAAAAGCAAGTGCCTGACATTTAATTGGGATACAAGCTTGTCTTATCAGTGCCTCCTATGTATTTGCAGAGTGCCAATGTACAGGTCCCTGAATTATCTCAATGAATGTGGCTTTATTTCTATGTCTAGCTCAAGTTACTAGCAGGTAACATGTGACAGCTTTTCATGCTAAAGCAAGTAGACAGTCTCCAAGGTGGTGGTGCTCCAAGGTATTTGAACTGAATAGGTTTAGATTACATTTAGGTAGATTTAGATCAGATATTAACGAGAAATTCTCTGCTTGAGGGTTGTGGGATAGTGGAACAGATTACCCAGAGAAGCTGTGGATGCCCTGCTCCTGGAAGTGTTCAAGGTCAGGCTGATGGGGCTTTGAGCAACCTGCTCTAGTGGAAGGTGTTCCTGCCCATGGCAGGGGAGTTGGAACTAGATGGTCTTTAAGATTCCTTCCAACCTAAACCATTCTATGACTGCACGTTGATGGTCCTTCCACTGCAAGTCCTGCCATCCTACAAAGGCCAGGCTCGGTAACACACACCCTCTGCACACCAAGCTATGGTAATACCTTCATATTATATTCTGTGGAGCACCTCCACACAAAGAGCTTTGTTCTGCCGCCCTTCATCCACGAGTGACAAAGGAAACTGCGGGGTGAGAAAAAAAAAAAGCTCTGGCTCTGGCCTGGGGAAGAATTTTTTCCAGTGTATCAGTACTTCAATTCCAGACTGCACGACTCAGACAGTGCCAGGCGCAGGAAAGGATGATGCGAGCTTCAGGGATCATTTCTACTGAAAGCCAAGTTCCAGGACCGGGGAGGGGGAAGGAAGGCTTGTTTCCACTACAACTGAAGCTCTGCACGAAAACAAGACGAACCCAGAACCCCTCTGCATTCGCGGCAGGCTTTCCTGATGAGCGCTGCGCGCTCTTGCCGGGGGCCAGGAGCGCTTGGAGAGCACAGCAGCCTGTTTTCTCCTGATGCCATCTGCTGGCTGAACTGCCAGGCTAAGGCTGGGCTCGCCCAGGCACACAGCACACCGACGTAACACCCATCGCAAGGCTCCCTTAGCAACACTTACAAGGTCCTTAGCAAACCCCTCAGAAAAAACGAATACTTCTCTTTTAAGATGGAATAAAAATGCCCGAAATTATTTTACAGGTTTAAAATTAAGGGAAAGGACAACAGTGAGTATTTAGCTAGTACAGGTTTAACAAAATGATTTACATCACATTGCTTAGATGAAAAATAAAGTAATTTAAAAAAAGCTGAGCTGGTCCCTGCTTTGGCACAGGCCCACGGGGGAAAAAAAAAAAAAATCTCTAACCAGAATAAAATAAGTTAAATAATCTGCAATGACAGTAGATCTTGAAGGGGTTTGGCAGGTGGGTATTGGATATGAAAAAAGTCACTGAATAATAAACTACAGAGGTTGATATTGCCTTCTTTCTGCATTTCAACAGATTTTGGCAGACAGGGCTGTCATCTGCTGCTAACAGGACCCTCAGATGGTATCACATCTGAAATAATAATGACAGGAGGCTGGACAAAAGATGGTGTTTAGTTCTGATATTTCCGAGCAAGCTTGTGAAAAAGCTGTTTGTTGCCCACCCTGTAACAGTTGCACCCTCACCATCAGTACTCAAAGCTTTCTTTGCAGATTAACACGATGAAAATGGTGGGTTTTTTTTTACATTTTAATATAATGGCTACTGAATTTACATTTCAGGAAGGCCTTCCAGACCTCAAGAAGTAACTGCTCTGAGGAATATAACTTGGACTGGTTGCCTTTCATGCGTCATGGACATTTAATTTCTTCTGCTGTGGGAGTGGGAAATCAGGGAAGTGCATGCTGGGATGGTTGCTGTTGTTAAGGATGTTCTGGACGGGGCTGCAGACGGAGGCAAAGCACTGAAATACACCCAGCATAAACTACCCAAAGTAATATAATCACTTTCATCCACCAACTATTCTACTTAAACAACTTAATATACAACGCCTAGTTTTATTTTACTAGTGTAAGATGATTAATACTCGAATTACATCAGAAGTCATTCAAACTGTGCCTTACATCATTGTAATTGAAAAATCCTTTACAAAGGGCTGATTTTTCTCTCACATTTCTAGTTCATCAACCTGTACATACAACGGACGTGCACAAGGAGGATCTCCTGCCTAAGGCACTGAACATAAAATAAATAAACAAATAACAAATATTATTTTATATCTTTATTTTTTCCAGAATATTTTAATATTGAAGCCCAAGTTGTTTTCAAGGGACAGGGAAGGGAGAAAGGAAAGGGAGAAAAGTTATGAAGACAAATTATTTTATTTAATTTATGGTTTTGTGAATGGTCATTTCTGTAGGCAACAAAAGGTTGTTTTCTTAAAAAAAATAATAAAACAAACAGCACCATTAAAGAAAGCATGATCCCTGAATTCTAAACAAAACACTGCCTTGAAACACAAAAAATTGCTAAAATGCTTGTTTCACCCAGTCACATCTGGTGGGGTAACAAAGCAAAGCATAACAGCATTAAACTGTAGCAATCTTGCTGAAACCAACTACACCCCCTTCTGAAGATTCAGAGAACCACTTTCCGAGCTTGTCCTGTGGGAATAACATTTTCTTTGGTAGAGGACTGAAGGAGGGTATTTACTTCACTGAATGCGGATAGAAAAAATATCTATGCACGTTAGGGATCTCCCCAATAAATCTGTATTTCTCATGCATGTTAGGTACGAGTGGATTTCACATTGCTGTTATACTGCAGGAGTAATACTGCCCTATAAAGGCATAGAATGGCTAATGTTGAACAGATGTAAACATTCAGAATACTGACAAAAAAAAATACATACACACAAAAAACCCTGTACTGAAAATGTGAACCGAGTTAAGTTTCCATAAAGCAGAAAAAATATTTTACAGCAGTACAAGAGAATTATGGCAACAAAGTAAAGCACTTTTCTTGTAACATTCATGAACAGTACAAATACAACAAAGTTATTCTACGGACTAAATTATTCTTTAACTATCAAATATAGTACAAAGCGAAATATTATGTGCTATAAAAGAAGCAGCTCCTTAAATTAGACTAAAAAATGCTTTTTTTTTCTTTTAGTTGGTTTTACAGTGACAAAGCATGATGACCGAAGACAACAGGATTTCATAGATTCAGAAACATTTAGCTACACAGGTCCATGATAAAGCCACTGAATATTTCGCTGCTTCCCCCCCAGTGTTCCGCAGAGCCACGGAAGATGAGCCGCTGCGCTGCTGCCAGGAGACTGCAGAAGTCATTCAGGGCTCAGAGCAGGGCCCTTCACGTGTGTCAGCTAAAATGATCCCTTTTGGTGACACTTCTTAGCTCATCTCGAGTGTTTATCCTGGTACTTCACCACACCTTGGAGAAACTGCTAAACCAGAGGCTACAATAACGATTCTGAAATTGTGCGTGTGTTCATAAGGGGAAGGGGGTGCAGCATAAGGTAATTTTACTTCAGAAATTGCATTATAAAGCACCATATGCACCAGCTTAAAAACTGTGCAAGGAATTGCAGGGCCCTGAAAAACCATCTGCACGTTCTGTAGCTTACCCTGACAACATGCACCACCCTCAAGAAGAAAGTCTATAGTACAGAGAACATACCTTTCGCTTTATGGCTCAACCTTTATTTTTGTCTTTTAAATGCTATTTCACGTACTAGATCTCAGCAGATAAATAAAATGCAAACAGGGAGCATCCAGTTCACCATTTCTTAATTTTTTTTTTTTTTAACATTATTTCAAAGGGAGTTTCTGCTTGGAAAATTATTTTAGAACAGAAACACACAAACACACTCACTGCAAATGCCCTAACGTTATCTGCATATCTCACAGGTATGCAATTAAAACAATAAAGAGGGAGGAAAGAAAAAAGTGTTTCTCCCTCTCACCCAAAAGTGCTGCTCCAGGGGTAGGAGTAGGGGGACAATTTTGGAGATTTAAAAAAAAAAAGGTAAATTATACATGCTGGACACTGGGACACATACATACGTACACACAAACACAGAGCAGTGTGTTCTTAAGTAATTCTTTCACCACTTTTCAGTGCATAAACTATTAACACCCCACGGTGCAAACGGCATGGTCATTAGAAAACACGATGACATTGAGCCTGAAACCTGAACAATCAAACAACAACAAAAAAAGGAGTCATTCAAAATTAACGTCTAAATGTGACTGGGTTCTTACCAGAGGCCTAGGGTCGCTCTCCCCTAAGCATTCGTGTGATACCAAAATCCAAGTAAGGTTTTCAGTCACGGTAGGATTCAATCAGGCTCTCACATCACCACAGTTGCTTTTGAGTATTTTCATACCCTAAACCTAATCCGTAACAACACTTCACCACTGTAGCTAACTAATTGCTTGAATTTATTCCTGGTGCAACTCCAATGACTCAAAGTTGAAAGGAGTGGAACTGCACTACGGAAGAGTTTGGTCGGTAGTGTAATGTAACATAGCACCATCCAGTCTAATGCCATTTTAAATACATTTTATCATGACCTCACACATGCAAGTTGCAATCCCGATACAAAAATGACAGTATGACATGAATGAGTGACCTACCACATTAGTCACACTCTTACCCTTTGAACAAAGGAAAACTATGTTGTGGCCAGAATTTATTTCTGTATTATGTCAGTCAATACAAGAACTATTTCAAGATGCAAGTACAACCAAATGTTGACTTATGTGCTGTGGACGGGAAAACCTGAGCTAGAAATAAGGATTCCCAGCAGGCTTATATAAACATAGGTAAATAGAAGTCTAAGACTGGTTGCTCTCTTTTTTTTTTTTTAAATAGAAGATCCTAGCTCTACCAAGTATAAATACAATGCAATACAATTCCAATACAAAGGCTCCTCAAATATGAACCTGATATACATTAACTGACTACACTCATGCTTACTCATGAGTATTGCCCAGTCGCTGTTTCGCCAGCAGCTGGCATAGCAGTAGGTGCTAATTTTCACTTGGTTACTTTTAGGTTTTTGCTTGGCTGGCTTATTTTCCTACCAGAAGACCTGAAAGTGCTGAGAAGCCGTTCCTTAGTTCACATGTCATATTAAGGAGCACTTTTGTATAGAAAAAAAATGTATTATTGTATCAGCAACAAATTTGTTAGTTATTACAAATGGCCTTTGTACCACACAGTGTCAAAAATAATATTGATATGTTGCTAATTACAATAAAAGAGAACATCAAGGTGCACCATAGAGCTTCCTATGACAGGAATGTATCTTGTAGATATTCCAGCTCACTTTTAAGACAATAAACGGCATTTATCATGTTTGTGAAAATGGTCCCGCAAGAAAATAAATGTGGTTCCTTCATTCAGCAGAACCTCACTAATACGCCCCCGAGTCAGGGAGACCGGTTACAGCTGAGGAAAAGTACACAAACAAAGATGAGATAAAAAAAGTATGCTCTAAAATATAGCATACTTTTCATTTCCTAAATGTAGCTCTATCATTCACATTAGTACTTCAGAATGCAACAGTTCACTGAACAATGAAACCAAGCAGTCTTACATCTCACACATTCTTACTACACTGCTCTCTTAAAACTGTGCAAGGAAAATCAGTTTTCTTGGGCAGGCTGTAAGGTCTTTGGATTAGTGAGGTTCTACTGTGATGGTAAAAAAAAACGTTTCACTTGATGCTGACATTTGGGCAGACCCAACCACATATTGGCAGATGGACGACTTGAACTCCACATTTTGTGTTCTTGAAGTGGGAGTAAAAAAAAAGCCTAAAGTTTTTTCATCTCCCCAGCAACTGCATGTGCTTTATCCCTTTATAATATTTTTGTTTTAGGTGAATAGAACTCCAAAATAACCGTTTTTCTTTTCTGCTGTTATGGTGGCTAGCACATCTGGAATGCAGCTATAGTCCTGAATGTAAATACAGTACTGGATAAATACTGAAGGTTACTTTAAAGATGCAGTATCCCTTTTAAAAATACATTTTGCTTCCAAATTTCTAAAAGGGGTCTGACTTCCTTTGAGAAAAAATAAGTCAGTGTTGTAAGTACTTGTAAGAATTACTTTAAATGGCAAAACTCTCAGATGTTATTTAAATAGAGTAACTCACGTAAGAGGAAAAAGAAATTATAAGCCAACATTCAACCAATATGCAATTAAAATCTTTCCTTATTCATTCGTCAGAAGAATGCATCATTTTTAGGCCACAGAAAGGCTATGACCTCGAGAACCAATGACCTAAGTCTGACCTTATTTTTATATATATTTGGGACTGACAAACCTAGGGGACAGATTAGAGAGACAAATACAAATAAAGATCATTTGAGTGAGAAACAGGAAGAGAAAAGAGGTTTCTAATCTCCAGCAGAGAAGTTACTTTCTCCAGACTTTACTGAAGCCAATGTGTTTCCAGTGATGGTCCCACTAACTCATCACATATACAAATCTTTCTCAAGGAATCAACAAAAAAGAGATGATGAGTAAGATTTGAGTTCCACAGTCCCTGGCAGGCACATAAGGAAACTTCTCTAACAATCTAAATTCCTCTTTTAAATTTCTTTTATTAGGTGAAGTGACTATATTTTAGCCCTAGATAGTGAAAGTCAATTGAAGAAAAAAATCTTTGTCAGCAGAAAAACTGCAAACTGACCTTGAAGCTATGATGGTCGGCACCCCGCACCTTGCCACTACCCCGCTCACACCAGTTGCTATTCAGTGTGTTATTCATTCTGCATAGTTACTCCACTTCTTACAGTGCTATTCTTCCACTGATCTTTAACCTGCAGCTCGTATCAACTATCAAACAGTGGAGAAAACAAATGTGCTGCACTTTGTGCAAATAAATAGAAGCTATGAATGACATGCATTAATGCGTTTTTCTTTTTTTTTTTTAGCACAGCAAGAGAGCTCATAGATGCTTCAGTAACAAGGTTATCTTTTTTTTTAAACTACTTCTACAGGTTTCCTCTTCTTCCCAGAAAATGGCACTCAGGCAGGAATAACTAAGTTCTGAAAGCACCATGTAGAAGAAAAAAAAAATTTAAAAAAAGAAAAATCAATCCACTAATTGCAAACCATTAGTGGCCGAAACTGTTCCAATTTCTCTGTTCCTTTGTCCTGCTCTCCCAGACTGATAAGGGATACTGCATCTTTGACTCAGCTCCTACCGCACCACCAGACAAGCTACACACAGTTTGGAAGGCCCTATGCAGTCATCATGACAGAAGGCTCCGCAGCCTTTGCACACGATCATGGCTTTCAGCCTGCAAGAGCATTTCAGTTCCAGCTCATCGGCGTTGCTGCTGTCAGCAAATTTCTGAACTGGGATCTGCGTGTTCTGGTTAGACAGGCCTGTGGCAGTGTTTGAACCACTTCCTAAAATCCCAATCGATTTCTCAATTGCAGATGCTGCCCTTTTGAAACTTGTGCTACCAAAGTGTATTGTTGGATAATTTCCACAGAGCTGCTGCTGCTGCTGCTGCTGCTGCTGCTGTGGGTGCTGCGTCTGTATTTTCTGAGCAGCAAGTTGGGTAAAAGGCTTCTGTGGCTCAGAAAGTAAATAGGAAGAGAAATCTGCATTTTTTAATGCAAACGCTTTTAACTGTTCTTTCACTTCGTTCTGATCATAGGAAGCTTGTTTCATGCCCAGTTCGCAGCTGCTGCTTAAACCTTCCTCAAAAGAAATAGGTTCAGATTTTATATTGCTACAGATGCTTGCTGGCTGAGGCCAACTAAGTCTTTTAGTGGTTTCCATAGTAACTGTCGGTTGTTTTTGATCAGAGGGGACTTCTGCATTTGGGTGAGGAGGGGGAGGAGGTGGCAGAGGCGGAGGGGGAGCAGGGGGATGCACTAATGTTTTACTCTGCAGAGTTTGAGAGGCACTGGCAATGTCATCACCTTCCTTAATTTGAATATTAGGGGAAAACACACTTCCTAGCCTCAGCTGGTGAGCTGCTGTAGAAATATTCACGTCTCCCAAACCCTTCTGTTCCAGGTGTCTGCTAAAAGCAAATGCGTTGCAGCCAGGTGGGCCTTTTGAAGTAGTTTGCAACAAAGCTGCCGTAGGAATGGGGCCTCTTGCAGCCATGGACATTTGGTAAAAATGCTGTCTATGTGAGGTACTGGCTTCTGCATGAAAGCTGCCATTTTTATCAATGTGAAATAAGCTCTGCTGGAAACTGCATGAAGGCAAAGGTCTCTTTTGCTGCTTGATCTCCGGGCTGTGAGCGATCCGGCTCTGAATGGCGTGTTTGTTAAGCCACTCCTGCTTAAATGGCTGTCCGTGCCCTAGCTGACTCATGCTGGAACTAATTACACAAGGACCCACTTTAACATCTGTGTCCATTGACACCTTCCCAGGCTCACATTTAATTTGAGCATGTTCCCCTATAGTCCTGGCCATCCTCTTTTTCGGATGGTTTTCACGCTTTCTGATTTGTAGCGGGGCTATGCTGCCTGCTGTAAATCCTTTACCATCTGGATTAGGAGAGTTGGAAGCATGTTCAACAATATTTCTCTCGGCCACTGCTGTTTTACATACTGAGGTAGTTTGCAAAGGCAAGGGAAGCCTGTTAATTTCTAGTTTGGCTCCTGATCTGGGCTGCGGCAGCACTTTTTCTAAAGGCAGATTGCCTTGCAGTAACTGTGTCACTAAAGGATTGTTGGCCTCCACTGATGACAAGCGACAGCTAGAGCCCCCGGCACTCGTAACTCTCTTTAGGGTTTCTGTTGTCAGGGACAGGGAGTCTTCCATGGAGTCCACGATAGATGTCTTGGAGGTCTGTGGTGGCTGCACACTCGTGGCTATTTCCGCAGTCTGGGCAGGCATTTCAGGTCCTGTAAAATCCTCGGTGTCCATCCTGAAGCACTTGTCAGACTCATTAGTTTCCGATTTAACAGGAATAGCAATGCTTGTCAAAAGACTCCTGGATTGCAGTTCTGAAATTTGCGTATAACTGGAAGGTTCACTTTTGACATTTTTCATGCAGTTTTGCTCTGCGTAATCCTTATGCTTACCAGAGGTAAGATGGCTGACCACTGGCTGGTCTGTATTCATTGCCTCCTCATCACGCCAACAAATTCTATTGTTAGTGTTGTACTGATTGGCACAGGCAGCATTGGCTTCATTTTTCAGTGCTGAAGGACCTCTTAGTTGCTCAGCAAAGCCTTGGCTGGTAGTAACCACCTCAATTAATTTATCTTGAGGAGCAAGAGGCACTTCTCGAAGACTTGAACAACCTGCCTGCAAGTTTTTGCTGTCTTGCTTTGCTGTGATGGCAATAAAGCTGGAACTGTGTTCAAGGTTTTCATTAGCGACCACTTCAGGCCTGCTTATGACAGACACCTGAGGACAGGCTATACTTTGTAAGGCAGCCTCTGTCCTTACAGGTCTGCTCTGCAGGTCAATGCTGTTCTCTGTGTTTTCAATAGAGGAAGAAAGTGACAGACTGGAATTCTGGTTCGTAGTGTGGTCAACAATGACTTTACAAGGTATAGACCTATTCATGGCAGTTTGCGTAAAGTTCAGTGGCTGAGATTTACCAGAGAGATCCATCCGGTTTCGTGCTCCAGAGCTTTTTTCTAAGAGATCAGCATTCAGTTTAGTAGCATTATCGTAAGAGCTCATTGTCACCATGTTACCAGTAAACATTGAAATGGGCGGCCTTGCAACAGAATCTGCTGCTGCAAGGGCCTCACTGCAACTTAAAGCTGACCTGACAGTAGTGTGGATGGAGACAGTGCTCTGCTCGCTACACCCGGTTATGGCTATCTTATCAGAAGGAAATCTGTTGGTAGTCCCCACTGGGGGAATCAGTACAGAACTACCAGAGAGATGATTTGGCAAGTTACTTGCAATAGATGAAGCTGGCACAGTGGAATAATGACCGGAGACTGCGTTATTCACATTGCTACTGGGTAGTGGCAACCTTTTGTCATCGATGGCATTTGATAAGACTGTGTTGTCTATGGAGACTGGTATATTACTGTTATCAACACATTTTGGTCCAACAGTTATGCATGGAGTATCAGCCCCTTGGATGGTTTTCAGCATATTTATATTACAGGCTGAAATTGCTGTGTTTGCGCTGTCAACAGACATTAACACAGAGGATTTATCAACAGAACTTGCAAAAGAAAGTTCTTTAATTGCTCCAGACATAGCAGTGCTGCAAACACACACAGAGACTGAACTTTTATTATAAAGCACTGGCACACTGTTACTTTCAGTAGAGGTAGATGAAATAATTTTCTCACACAATTGTGGCACAGGTATATTTTCATCAGAACTGTGCACAGATATCTCAGTAGCAGTTTCTGGTAATGTAGCTGTGTTAAGGGACTGCTGCAATAAAGCGGTGGTCTCACGGTGATGAGAAGACTTGTTGCTAGGGGACCTGCAGTTAGGATTAACTATAATGACACCAGTAGAACCTTCAATCTTTGTGTCAGTAGTCGTTGGTATCTCCAGAGATGAGGTACTACTTTCCTTTGAGCTGAACTGTGACTTTGATTCTTTATTAGTCTGGAGTAAATGAGCTCTGGCTTGATGCTTTGCAAATAGCTTGGCCTTTGTTTGCTCCTTGATGTGTGCCAGCGTTCTTGTCTTTCCACCTTCGCATGGGGTCCCCATTGCGCCAGAGACTATGCTCGCAGCTGCTGCCACGGCTGCTGCAGCTGCAGCTTCTCTTTGGGCTCTTGCTTGCTGAGCTCTTGCTTTGATATCTGCCAGAGTTCTAGCCCCAGTGTTTCTCCCACTGCCGACTGATGTACTTGGGGAAACTCGAGGTTCTGGCTTAGAAACAGGTTGGCTCTTGATGATAAAAGGTGGTCCAATTTTTGAAAGCTGAATCTGAAGGAAGAAAAAGGAAAAAACACAGTAAATTTTAATGAGATCATCAACTCACTAAAGTAACCAGCTGTCTCTTAAAGGGTCAGAAAAAGGTAATGGAGGGAATTACTGTTCAGTGCAGGTGGACAGAAAACTGCTAAAACTTAATGATATGATATTTGTGCTTCAGTATTTTACCATCCTCCAGCATGAATAACTGACACCTGTATTAGCCTACTCACACTGATCCTTCTGACAGGAAGAAAGATTGAATTGGCTGACAACATGATGCTTATCAGATACAATTTGTCAGACCTGTTTTATATTCAGTGCATCTACCTGGGATGATCAGCAAGCCTTGTACAGTGATACTGGACACGAACCTGCAAGCAACCCCTTCCTGCAAATGTGAAAAAGTAACGATCATGTAGTGCCTTTCTCCTTGGTCACCAGTGATTCAGATATCAGGAACAGCCTGTGTTTTGCTTATAAACCAGACAACAAATCTTGCCTTTAGATAGGATGTAGTGGTATCTCCACTAAGCCTGTTTTCCAAGTTCCACCACAGAGGATTTAAGAGGTGTAAAAGAAGTGAGTCACTAAAGGATACGCCTTTCCTTTTCTCACTTCCATTTTTAAGAGACTCCCTTTAGTACATCCCTGAATAACTTCTGCATTACTGTACTTCTAAAATTAAATCCTCAAGCCTATAAATAATAAACCCACAAATATTAAAAATTTAAATACCTAGCACTCTAAGCAAAATAATAACCTGTAAAATCACTGGAATTATTAGGATGTTTCCAATTAGGCATATCGTTTTTCAGGATTAAGAATCTTGGAACCACTTTGTAACTCATACACTCTCTCAGATTACCCAAAGGTTGGCAAAAAAAATTTCAGTTTCTTAAAATGGACATACATCTACTGGCTGTCCATAGCAATAGGACTAAGTGGTTAATGCTATGACTTAACTTCTGAAAGGAACTGAGAAGAAAACCAGGTAGTAGTTGTAGAAAAAACAGTCATAAGATATGATGGGAAGTCACAGCCGTATAGAAGAATGAATTAGAAGAACTGGGGTTCTTCCTCCTCCGTTAATTACAAAGGATAGGGGTTTGTTGGTGAGATGATACAAGAGCCAAACATTTGTTACACAAAAAGCATACTAGAATTGACTACCTATAATTCTTTAAAACATTCTGCTTTTGGTTTCAGCAGCAACTCTTTTTAGTTTCCACTCTGCATTACCAGAACTACTAGAGCTCTAAGTGCTTGGTTATTTTTTTTCTTATTATTATAGTAATGACCTTTTTTTATTCCCTAGTGATCTATTTTCCTTTATGCTTAGAGAGTTATTAGAATTTATTAGGCTAGATAGACACCTTCCAAATATGAAAGAATATCACTAAACTCAGAGCAGGGCTAACTTCCAATTGCATCACTGCTCTTAAAAATAAATTAGCTGAAATATGCTTCTGCACTAGTGATTAAAGCAGTTAGTCTATTTGCCCTCCTGGCCACATTAACAATGTTCAGTGACTGTAGCAGTTAAAAATAAATGCAGAAAAGGGCATTTCTGAATAATCAGGAACTAGTATTGCAAAGTCAATGGCTTAAATGCAGTAAATTGGATCTTAAACTTGGCTGATGTCATCAAGTACAAAATTAAAAGGGTCAAAACACTGAGCCTATATATAACTGAATCTACACAACTCTCTCTTATGAAAAAAACCCTTTTCAACTGAAATATACTTTCTTACATAGCAGAATAATACACATAAAAGTGTTTGCTTAGGTGGTGTACTTTTTTTACCTTTTGCTTTGCCATTAACAAAGGTATCTATACATATATAAATCTGATACTTCCTGCTGACAGGTCTCCGTTTCCAGTTAATTCTACAGGGAAATCTTATATTTCAGCCTACTCCAAGCTTGGGCTTGCAAAAGGATCTTCAACTATTCTGACTCTTGGTTCTCTTGCTGGATTAAAGTGCTGGTTGTTTTTCTAAGTACTGGGTATGATAACATTTATTAGTCATACTTGCTGGAGAAGACATCCACAGAAGAACAAGCACAAAATACAGATGGGCAATTAGAAAAAGAAGTGCTGCACGTGACTGATGGGGAAGATCTTGAATTAGGTTATGCCATGGATCCCGGAAAGCTCTCCCACACACAAAATCAATTTTTTAGCAAAGACCCCTACCAAACAGCAATACATATATCTGTATCAGAACTAATCTGGCACAGTGGAGATGTAATAATAAAGCAAAACCCTCAGTACTAACATCCCTTATACATCCCCAAAAAATACACCATGCACTGTGCCTGTATGCAGTTCATAGAGAGAGATAACAAACGTTTTGTTTCCAAGACACCCTGTTTATTCATTACTTTACCTTAAGGGGTGGAACTCGGGGTTCCTCTCTGGGTGGCTGTTCTTTATCAGATGGACTTGCTGATGAAGCATTACGGTTAGGCAGATCATCATCTATTCTAGCTCTCTTCTCTTTACAGATTCCAAAACCGTGCTGTTCTGCTGTTTTCCTCTTCGGAATCTCTGCGTCTCTACTTTCATTTCTTGCTTCTGGTGATTTTGTGGGTTCTAAAGACTTGGAAGAATGTGAACTCTCTAGACGACTTTGGGTGTTACCTGTTAGCTTGTGAGATTTACTTCTGCACACTTCAGAGAATGTAGATTTCTCCAGAGATGAGGTATATATTTTATCATGTGGCTTTGATGGAAGCAATTCGATATTTTTGCCAAGTGATCCTTCTGATAAGACAGATACCTCTGAGGGCAAGAGTGTACCTTTCTTGTCACCTCTTTGCTGAACATTGTGATTTTTATTTTTTATCACCTCTGCAGGAGCATGTTCTGGGACGGATGCAATGTAGGATTTCTCAATTTCAGAATGTGACTTACATGGCTGATGACTGAGGTTTTTGCTTTGGGACTCTTCCAATACTGAAGTATCAGGTATAATTGTTAGTGGACCAACTTTCATATTTTCAGGGGCACTTTGAAGTTGTTTTGGCTGAATAAGATTCTCTTCTTGAACCACCTTAGGAATGACAGAGCCTTCTTCTTTCAGAGTGGGAAGGGAGTCTTCCAACAAACATGGTGATTTCCTTTGTTGCAGAGTAAGTCTTTCACTGCTTGGGGAATTAGAAACTGGAGATATCTCTGATGGAAGAGGCAAACTATTTGTCACAAATGTTTCAGAAGTTAGAAGGACAGAAGATACTGAAGATGTTTCTGATGTTAAAGGCAAATCTGACATTGGAGATGTTTCTGATGTTAAAGGTAAATTAGAAGCTGGTGATGCCTCTGATGTTAAAGGTAAATTTGACATCAGAGATGCTTCTGAGGTTACAGGTGAGGTGGACATCGGAGAGATTTCCGACATTAAGGGTGTGTGCAAGTTTTCATCGCTGGCCTTTTGCTGAATATCACCTTCAGTGTTTTCAGAACTGGACACTTCAGATGAGCAAGCTGTTTCTAGAGATGCTGGAGTACAGGGTTCCTCTGAAGTCGACTGAGTGTCTCCTCCAGGAGAGGCAATACAAACTTCTGGACTTCCAGAGGAAAAGGAAGTTTCAGAAATACAAGCATTCTCAGACAACTGTTCCTCAGGGTCACTATGAAGCTCCATATCCACTGCAATGCCTCCACCAGTGAACAGGGAGCCTTCCAGAGCAGCACTTTGCATTTCTGGCACAATTAGCTCTTTTGCAGACTCAGAATCCTTCTCAGCTGTACCGCTGACAGAGTTTGTGGATGAAGCTGATCGTGCCGGTGATATGCAATCCTCCAGCTGATCTATCACAATTGACATCTCCTCCTGAGGGCATTCTGACTTCAACTCTACTTTAATTTCAATGTGAGATACAGTATCAGTGACATCATTCATCATGACACAGGACTCAGTGCTGTCTGCAAGCTGTACTGCCTCTGTTTCCTCATTTGTGCCAGCTGGACTTACAGACTCCTCAGAAAACTCATGTTCTGGCTTATGGTTCTCCTCTTGGCATTCACAAATACTTGTCTCAACCTCTTCAGCAATTTCCTCCTGAATGACTGATTCTTCAGGTATCAGTATATCCTCAGAACCTGCTGTTAGATCCTTGACAGGAACCTGTTCCATACTACAATGAGAGGGACTATAATCTCTCTCTGCTAAAGGTGGAACTTTAGCACCTTTCTTCGCTTGATCCTCAAAGGTTGCTTGCTTAGAAGGACCAGGTGTGCCAGAAGATCTGCACAAAGAATTGCTTTCATCTTCATCATTGTCCTGCACTGCTGTGAGCTTCATTGATTCTCCTCTTGACATTCCCAACCTAAAGAAAAACAGGAATTAATATAGGTATCTCTATCTCATTAAGCATAAGGGAATAGGCTAACATTTCTCACCTACATTTTTTATTTCCAAAAAATACATATTTTCTAGTTTAAAATAGTGGCTTGCTTAAGTGGTGGCTAACTAATTTATATACAGTTTTATGAATTTTGAGAATCTAACTACTGAGATTTTCTTACAAGTGTTAAAAAACACAAATATTTTTTAATATAAGTAATCTCTTACTCATTGCTTAACTATTTGGCACCTAAATGAAACAAAAAAGCAAGCTACACAGATTTACCACTATTCACACACTGTTTACATTCCTGTTTGGTTTTGGGGTTGGTTTAATTTTTTTTTTAATTTCTTTTTAAATTTTTTTTTTAAATACCAGCACGATATTGAAACACTAGTACAGCATCCACTGCAGAAGGAAAGCACAACTGCATTTTCTTCTAGTGGGAACAGTTGTAAAGGAAATCCCTTTTTCCCTCCTTCACCTGCTTTTAGGGTCAACACAGCCAGCAATATGACAGAAGTTTAACATTCTTAAGGAGCTAAAAGATACATATTCATAATCTATGCATTCATTCTCAGAGATAAGGTGCAAAGGAACCATGTATACTATGCATGCTTCTGAAGATTTTCTTACCTTTGATCCTGAAAATATTAGTTTAAATTAAGTTTTATTACTTCAGCAGAATTAAAAAATCCACAAAAAAACCCAAAACAAAACTAAAGGCAAGAGATAAAAAAAAAGGTTATTTTAAAAAATGTGCTCTGACATCCTCATTTCCTTCTAAGGCCAGTGGGAGTACAGGCATTCAGCATCTTTAGTAAGATTTTCCAAGGAGACTTTATGCCTCAGCAATTCCATAATAGTAGAAAATACATAAAAGCTTGGTGGGAGGCCTTAAAAGAAATTTCATGGTCTTAAGGATCTTCTAATCTACTAAACAGATCTCTGTTATCATTTTAATCAGAAAATAAAGAATAAAATGGAAACAAGCAAGCATAAAAGATATTCAGAAGCTATGGAAGCAAAATTGCTTGTCAGTGTATAGCCAGAGGATAGAGAGATACAAAGGCCTGTTCAGATGAAAGTACAGAACATGTAAAAAACCAAAATCTGTGGTTGTGCATTTTAAAAATACTGAACAGATGTATTACAGTGAGAGCTGTAAACACAAAAAAACCCCCAAACCAACCCATCCTGGAATTGGCATCCCAAAAGCACACTTAATTATTAGTATTACCGACTACTAGACACTAAACATGGACAAAGTCTCCCTATGCCATCAATACACTGAGGAAGGATCCCCTAGGAAGCAATTCAGAGCAGCAAATTCACAATTCCCATACTGAATGCATTTCAGAAGATGTGTCTTTCTTCTGTATAAACTGTAAGTTCCCCACACAGTCTAAGTTTAGGTTATAAGTTTAGGTGAGTAAAGTTCAGTTTACCTAGGTTTAGGTGAGTAACTTCCTCTAAAATTCCTTGTGTTAAAGAGCCAAAGTTATCTCAGGAAAATGGGAAGGGGCAAAAAATCCACTCCATTACTAAAAACTGAATCAATGATCTATTTTCTCTAACTGGGTTACATCATGAAAAGATATTGCTTGATGGTTATCTTTATGGATTGAAAATCAGCAAAGGAATGAAGGACAGGATAAAGGTGAATGAAACTGTCACACGGACACTACACAGATACACACATTCTAGTGACGTACTGAAGATAAAGAACTGTAAGGAAAATAAGATAAAGCAGATTAAGGCCAGAACACATATTGCATCTTAATAGTTTTTTTTCAATATTGGAAATACTACTATGTTGAAGAAGAAACTGAAGTGAGGAAAAAGGCTTTCTAAAGAAAAAGGCTCAAGATCTGCATGTTTAAAGCAATCTCAGATTGCAAAATAAACAGCTGATCTCTCTTCTCCCTTAGAGAAAAAGACACCCAAAGTTTGCAAAACAGCACAAAAATATGAGCGCAGCAGCAAGCAGACTTCAATGAAAGTGCTAAGGAGAGGATTCAACTGGTAAAGTAAGGGCACTCAGTCATCCAATAAAAAAACCCAAAAAGCTACTCAAGGATATATGAATGCTGATATTCTACTGCTGTCATAAGTAGTACTGGGGGGAAAAAAAAACCAAAATAAGAATAGGATTAAATCAGCAATAAAATTTGGAGGAGGTCTACCCAAAATTAAAGCTTTGATCTAGCTGATAGTACTATCTTGACATGTAACTCTCAAAAGTGAGAAAAGAAATAATATATTGACATAATAGAGTATAGCCCTTGCAAACTTGGGGCAACAAGCCAGAAGAATGTGGATTTCTAGCAACATGCATCAGCTGATCCTAGATAAATGACTGCAGAATAAGTTTTTGCATTTTGAAGAAAGTCAGAGAGAGGAAAAATGACCAAACATGAGGAAGTGGAAAAAGAACAAAAATGGATGGAAATAAACTGCAACTGGCAGTGCCACGATAAACAGCCTGGATAGAGATAAAAGCAAAACCAAGATGCAATGCTTAGAGCTTACAGGGAAAAAGCACTCTAAAGTCTTTGATTGCCATCAACTGTGCAGTATATAAAAATGTTTACAGAGATTCTATTAATGGTCCTTCTCTAAGCAGAAGGTGAAACTTGAATTTACTTATCTAATATTAGATCAAATTTGCTTAAGTCAGAGCAAAAATACTACTCTGATTGTAAAGTGAGCAAGTTAGCCTGCAAGACAGGTTCATTTTGCAGACAGTGCATTTGAGTAACAGCTCAGGGAAGCTTACAAATTCTGCTAGTTCAGTCAAATCAACATAGCTGAAAAGAGACAAAGCACAATTATACTAAAGCTAGTTTAAAAACCAAAGTGAAAAAAGGTGAGAGAATCACAGAATCACAGGATATCCTGAGTTGAAAAGGATCCACAAGGATCACTGATGCCAGCTCCTGGCCCTGCACAGGACTGCCCCATGAACCAACACGAGGTGCAAGCTACAGCAAAAGCTACCATACAGTCAGCAAACAATGAGAAAAAGTATTTAAGTCAACGAAGTACATCTGCCTACATAACAGCCAAGCAGAAGAATGCAAGTGAAACAATGCAAGCAGGGGAAAGGGCAGGGGGGACCAGATTCAATACTTCAGTCAAAATGGAAATTATGTGCAATATGACATTTTGCATAACAATGTTAATGTCAGAAAGCTATGAAACCAAATGACACGTATCATCACGGACTGAGCGATTATCTGCCGACCACTATGGTATCCAGCATTCAGCCAGCACAGCAGGACTGCTGTCTCTGCAGAATTATAAGCATCATTCTCTGTGCATGTGACAGTCTTTTGACTGAGGAACTCCTGCATTGCTGGTAATAAACTTCTGCTTCTTGTGGAAGGCCCTATACCAGTATCTTACACAGCCCTTTCCTCCATGAAAGGTTAGTCACCAACTCTTCCCTTGACACGCATAATGAAAAGGTATTATGTTCTTTATCTGAAAACCTAACTAGTATTTTTTTGATACTAAAAGGATCAACACCTGGACTAAATTGAAGTCTCAAAGCTGTTTACCAAGAAATTAAGCACTTTACAATAAGACAGTCTGACATATTAAGAGCCTAGAATTTCCATTATATGTAAAGATAAAGTGCTGTAGGAAAAATGCACTGAGGGAAAGCATCTAGCAAGGATGCACAAAATAAAATACTAAGATGGATCTGTACATTTCTTGCCTCATTTTCACTACATTTCCCAGTGGTCCAAGGCAGTAGACTGTGAGAAGTAGTACTGTTACTGCAGAAACATTTTAGTTAATCTTTAAGATAATCACTTATATGAAAGGTTCCCTGTGCCCTGGATTTCTAAACTGAAAAACATCTGACAGCAAAACTAAGACAACTTACGTGATGATAGTTCCCATAGCACAGTTTTTCTGCTAAGTATTATGCATAAATTTGATTAAGTAGACAGTGAGGTAGATTGAGAACTGACTGAATGGCAGATCCCAGAGGGCTGTAATCAGAGGCACAGGGTATATTTGGAGGCCCGTCACTAGTGGTGTCCCCCAAGGTTCAATACTGGGCCCAGTATTGTTTAATTTACTCATCAGTGACTTGGATGAAGGGACAGATGCCTCCTCAGCAAGTTCACTGACAACACAAAGCTGAGAGGAGTGGCCGATACCCCAGAGGGCTGTGCAGCCCTTCAGAAGGTCCCTGACAGGTGAGAGAGATGGGCAGAGAACTGCCTGAAATTCAGCAAAGGCAAGCGCAGGGTCTTGTACCTGGGGAGGAATAACTCCAGGCACCAGCACAGGCTGGCTGCTGACCTGCTGGGAAGCAGCTCTGCAGAGAAGGACCTCGAGGTCATGGTGGACAATGAGCTGTCCATGAGCCAGCAGGGTCTGGTGGCCAGGAAAGCCAATGGTACCCTGGGGTGTTTTAGGAAGAGCATTCCAGCAGGTTGAGGGAGGTGATCCTGCCACTCTCCTCAGCCCTAGAGAGGCCACGTCTGGAGTGCTGTGTCCAGTTCTGGCTCCTGGGTACAGGAGAGACCTGGAGGTTCTAGAGTGGGTCCAGTGGAGGGCAACAAAGGTGATTAAGGGGCTGGAGCATCTCTCTTAGGAGGACAGGCTGAGGGAGCTGGGCCTGTTCAGCCTTGAGAAGAGAGAACTGAAAGGAGACCTCATCAATTTCTCAAAGTACCTAAAGGGAGAATGACAAGAGGATGGAGCCAGGCTCTTCTCAGTGGTGTCATGCAACAGGACAAGGGGCAAGGGCAGAAACTGAGGCACAGGAAATTTCACCCAAATGCGAGGAAGAACTTTACTATGCAGTGACTGAGCACTGGAACAAATTGCCCCAAGAGGGTGTGGAGTCTCCCTCACTGGAAAACTGCCTGAATGCAATCCTGTGCCATGTGCTCTAGGATGACCCTGTTTGACCAGGGAGCTTGGACCAGATGAGCGACTGTGGTCCCTTCCAACCTTACCCATTCTGTGGTTCTGTGATATAATCAAAAGATACTTTAAAATAAAAAGAAAAAATCAGTAACTTTTAAATAGCTAGTTTATATTTTATAATAAATTATTTGCAAATATAACATAATAAAAATATTGTATAAAAATTATTTGTATAATAAAAAATGGATATAATTCTAAGTACTGATGAATTAGCTTTTAAAAATAATTTCTAAAAGGAAAATTCTTGGATTTTAAGAAGATGTGAATCTCCTTAAATTTTGGGTTTTTTTTAAAAAAATTAAGATAAGAACTGAATCTTCAGCTGCTGAAGAATGCCATCTCTGTATCATCATCAATGAAATTGTGCTGATTCACCCCAGTTGTGCACCTGGAGTGATACTATATTTAATTTTAGTCAGTTAAAGGTATTTATTTATTCTTTCTATCTCATTTCTAAAATTAGTCATTGTCACTAGCTAATATTTCTTCTATGTCATATATTCTTCTCAGGCCAATAGGCCATCTCAGTCAAAATATAAAAAATCTATTTGATTTTAGTAACTTTGCAGCTAGCCTAGAAAAAATAAAACAAATTAAAATATATTACAGAAATATTGCTAATGGTCGTCTCATCTGTAGGAGCTGTATTTATATTTTGCAGGAGGGAGGAATTGCCCTAATGCTATCTTTTAAAAGATAATTAAAAAATATTCATATGCTTGTGTCTTAAGCTCTCTTTGGAATGAATTTTTATGGATGAGTTATGACTCTTTAAAAATACAATTGTAATGCAAGTGCAGACACACGACTATAATTCAACCCACAACTTCTTATATTGGGGAACGACTGCTCTTGATAACTGCTTTATTAAGTTTTACAGCATATGACTGTGCTATGTGAAGCATAGAATTATATTTTCATTTCCTCCTAAAAGAAAATACAAAAAAATCCTTTTATTTGCTTCAGTACTTACTTTTCACCATAAAACCTTTCAAAGAATTTTTCTTTCCAAGGTTCTGTTTTCTTTTCCTTTTCAATCTCTTGTCTGATGCGCAACTGCATTTCTGGTGTAAATTCTCCTAAAAAACAAATACTAACATATTGAATAATAGTTGTCAAGTATTAATTTAATATGGGTAATTATAAATTGCAGATACAATGATGACATACAGTGATTTCTGATACAGTCATCCAACAATGCCAAATGAAAATAATGAAAACCAAAAGGGAGAGTGACATATAAAGATTTAATTTACCATATAACATCAGTATTTCAAAGGTATATTGGTGGGATTTAGCTGCATGCATTCATGTTTCCAAGGCTGACAGTGATGGAAATACTTGGTTTTTTGTTTTAACTGTCAAAATAAGCTGCCACAGCAAGTTGCAAAAATGTACTTTAAATTCAAAATGGAATCAGCAATTTCTCTTTTGCCGAATTACTGGTCTATTACAGTTTCTATTCTAAAAGTATTTCTCAAATGTAGAAAAAGAGATATTCTCCATAAAAACAATTAACCTTGGGCAAACCTGAGAGCAAGCAGAGAGTTACCTTCTGCCAATCGCTGTTTCCACCCTTGTGCTGCATATGCGAAGAACTCGTTATTTAGAGCGGAGCTACTGAGGCGCAAAACTCCATCGCTTCCCATCTAGAAAAAAAGCCGATGGTAGCAGAAGATAGTGTCAGAAACAGCGTCAGCTAAGATCACATCAAAACAGAGTTTCAATTAGGGGAAATGGGGAAGTGTAGGCAGGGGGAAGAATGGAAAATGACTACTACTAAAACAGCGTTTTCATGATAGTCGTTACTGTAAATGGAAGTGAACTAATCCAGCATCAATGTGCTCTCTTCAGACCTAAGTGTTACTGACGATAACTCAGTTTACCACTGATTGATGTGCTTTAATCACAGCCCTGTCTTGAGACTATGTCTAGAGGCATTGTACGCAATCGAAATTCACGATCATTGTTGTACTTGTGCATCTGCCTATAATATGGTACAAAACAAATTAATTAAATGCAATGAAGACAGTAACTTTGCTGTTTCTAAATAAACCTAATACTCATGTTAGCTAATAAGCTGTATTGGCCAAAGAGTGGATGACACGCATCCTTAACAGAAGAACTGATGTAAACTCAGCACTGATACTGAAAACAGCTCTACGCATAATTTTATAGGCATCAAAAGTTAAATCTGTGGAAGAACACCAGAATTATTTGCATTTTCTACATCTGTCAAATATTGAATGATAAAACAACATTAAAAGTCTTGATAAGACAACATTAAAAGTCTTAAATTATTTTCAACAATAATTTTTAAAAGCACTCCAACTATCAAGCTGTCTTTTACCACAAAACTTAATGTATATTTTCAGGTTTGTGAGGATATGTCTGTTTCTCCAGGAATTCTAATAATTGAGAAAAGTAATTATATGAAACAAATTAGCAGTGGGTATCACCTCTAGCACAATAAATAGACAGTAAAAACAAATTAGCAAATTAAAAGGAGAGGAAACAGCAGTAGAGCTAATGTTGCTAGAACAAACACTCTCACTATTTTACATCCTTCCAGGTAGGTAAGAGATTAATGTTTGACAACACTGTTTGTAATCTAGCAGTAAAATCCAGCACATTTTCCAGCATATTAACAGGTGTGTTAGGTAAGTAATATCCCCTAGTTCTCAGTGCCTGTTTCAAACAAGAGGCAGAAAGACACAGGCATGCCAGAAACATTGAATGATATTCCCATGTAGTTCCCTCGCAGAGCTCTATATTTCACTGATAATACAGGCCCTATTTCAAGAAGTCTTTGCTAATTTACTCACTGCCTAGTTGTTCTGTCCCACAATTATCTCAGAGGAGTAAACCAGAAAGGTGTGAAGCAGTAACCAGAGAAATAGCAATTAGCATGGGCTCTGAAAAACAGGCATTGCTAAAGGCATTTGATTACAGCAAGAAAATAATATGTGCGTGGTACAGAGTTCCTCAGCACGATTTGAACCTACAGAACTGCTGCCTCTGCTTTCCTGCTATATGGCATTGTTTTGCCAACATGTCATAGAAGTTGGATTTAAGTGGGTTGGATATGTAACGTTTCTATACATCTCATGATGTGGGTTATGGAACACATGCATACTAATTACAGGTAGTCTATGACTAATGATGAAACTAGAGGAGAACTGGAAAGAAACAGTGAAACATGCAGCAGAAGCAGCAAGATAATAAAACCAGTGAGGTGATAGAGGTGATAGAGAACATGTACTTATTGTATAAATCAAACTACTGTGACACATTTGCACAAATGAATTTTGCCAGAAATACTTAAATTCCAGAATTAATACATTAAAGAAGGATTTTTAAATACCAGTCCCTCCTGCACCTGAATAAGTAAACCAGTATATGGTCAAAACCAGCACTTGCACAATTTTCTAGAAAGGTCAGATGCAAAGTGACAAAGAAAAGAATCACAACTTACTAAACAAACAACTCTTTGTTCCTCTAAGAAAGGTGTTGAAGCTACCTTAAGTTACAACATAAAACGAGATGAAATGGAAACACTCATTTGCCAACGTATGTTCTACTCCAACCTTCATTAAATTCAAGATTTTTTCTCTAAGCCTGGCAGTGTTTTGCAGAAAAGAGTCATACAGACATGAAATTCTTATAATATTTAACCACATTTAACTGCAGGCTGTGTCTGAAAGGTATGGACCTCCTGAAACTCCATGGCTCAGCTGACGGCAAGCAGTGCAGCCATATCACCAGCCAGATCAGAGGATCTCATAGGAAAGTAATGATTTGTGGACAATAATTTTTTGTTAAATGAGCAAAATTAGCCAACTTATTCTAAGGTCACACATCTATTAGATTTCATGCAAATCTGGAATGTACCACAATAGGTGTAAAGAGATTGCCACTTGTCAGCAGCAATCCACTATCAGATTGCATTAAACATAATATGAAACTGCAGCCAAGTGTGATTGAGCTATTTCGCCAGACTGCAAAAATGAAGAGCATTATAAAGACTGCCAAGTTATATTACCATGTGAATACAAGAAGAACAGTATTAGCTTCATTGTAACCCTGTTGTTGTAAGGACAGGAGAAAAGCAAGCTTTGTAGGAAGAGTTACCCTACCTTTTATTTTTGTTGGCTAATATACTTCAGAAGAAAGTACCAAGTTTCTGGGTGCAAATTTCTTACCAAGCTTCAAAAAGAAACTGTAAACCCCAAGCTAAATGCTAGAAAAAGGTCTAAACAAATTAAAATGTGAGCTAGTTCACCTGAGAAGAAAGCACAGGCTGGAACTTCAGAACAAAAAGCAAATGTTAGCAAGGTCATGGGTAAAGGTCGTTAGTTCTCGTGGACCAGAAAAAAATGCCAAGTAGTATCTGTAACAAAGAAAAAAAGGAAGGGGAAACAAACTCTCAAAAGAATAGCAAAAAGGGAGAATTATATTGGTTACCTAATAAGAAAAAATATTATAGGTCAACCAACAATGAAATAACAGTCCATTTGTGAACTGTATCAAAAATCGGATGCATACTTCACTGACCACTTTAGGTATAAACTGCAGCAGCTTACAAATACTGGGGAACTATGTCCACAAGATTGAAAAGGTGATGTTAAAGATGCTTAGGTTAAGAAATGTATCGTGACTGACGTCATGATAGTCACTGCCACTGATGAACTGGCAGAGGAGGGCCTTTCCAGAGATCTGTGTTCATGGGACCACATAATTCATGGAAGATTTATGGAGCTGGAACAACCAATATCTAAACACAAGAGCATCTAATGATACAGAAGGTGGAAACACACTAATTAATTAGAGGAGAAGCTTACAGTCATCTATTTTAACATGACATGGAGGAATACTTTAAGGCTTAAACAATATAGAGGGATGTATGAAAGTAGACATCATGATCTGGACTTGGTACACACATGGATACCAATGTTAAAAATGGAGGAAATAAAGAGTTGTGAAGCCCCAGTGGCTTCGCCAAACTTGCTTAGGAATTTGAGATCAAAGAAAAGGGTTGCTGGGAATGGAACAGGAAGGATTTATTTAACCAGAAAAAGCTCAAAGAAAAAAGGATGAGGACAAAAACACTAAAGAAACTCATAATGGCCAAAGAGATAAAGTGAATGAAACAGAAATTTTGAAAATGTTATAGAAAGAATAAAGCACTGAGCAGAAAGCAGATACCCTTTCCCAAATTAAACTAACAAAAAATTCAATCATTTAGCCATTTTCGGTTCATTTAATGATTTGTACACAGTGAAAAACAATTTGAACAAGTTGGACCAGACAAAACCCAAGTAATTTTACATCTAGTTGTTTTGAAAGAGTCCATCAGAAACAATAAAACTAACAAAGATGTTTTATGCTTTTTCTCAATACCCTAGTCATGTGAAATCAGGCTGACATCTTTTATGCTCTGTTAAACTTCGAAGGACTAAGAGGTCATCCTTCTACGATGTTAGCTAACAACCTCTACAGAAATCTTTTCTTACTTTACCTGGAGAATGCATTTTTGCCTGAGTCAACAAGTTAAAGTGGAAATTTTGAAGCCATGGAGTGTATTCACTTGTCTTAGCTCTGATAATAGAGACAGCACAATTAACCACTAGCTCTAAATTAGAATTTGGAGAAACATGCCAATAAAGCAGTTCTTAAATACACTGTTAATTTTTATGGTATTTAAAAAATGCTGTCCAACAGAGACTGTGTGTTACTGAGCTGGAACAACAAACATTTCTTGGAAAGTTTATGTTTTGTTCTGTTGGGCTTTAAATTTCTGGTTTTCTTCTGATTAAACACAATGCTAGAATTATGTTTTCTAATTAATACTTTCATGCAGAATTCACTATGGGTTTTCAAAGTTCCTCTTTTTATTGAAAGCAAACAAAAAACCACCCAACCCCAAAACATATCTGCTAAAACTCAGCATCTATTTGCATTACAAAGCAAATGTCAAACACTCTTATCAAAACGAACTGAGTAACCTTTCTAAAACAACTACTCCAATTATTTTCCTCCAAGTTTCACCGAAAATTCTCTTCTGAAAATAAGGCAGAGATTATTTTTTAGCTCAACCTGAAGATGTACATTGGTGGTTTAGTAAGTATACAGCAACTGCTGCATAGATGTCTATTGGTAGGTTATCTGATTTTGGCTAAAATCTTGAGAGACAAGGAATTAGTCAACTTATTACTTCTATATCTCTTTCAAATGATTCAAAATTCTCCTAATGTATTTATAAATTTCTTACATGAAAGCTTATGTGTGAATATCATGCCATTTGACTAGAATCACAGAACAGTTTGAGTTGGAAGGGACCTTTTTAAGGTCATCTAGTCCAACCCCTCTGCAATGAGCAGCAACACACACTGAACTATCAGAGGGACACATACACCATTAGGTGTTTCAGAGCCTCATCCAAACTGATCTTGAAAGTTTCCAGGATGAGGCACCTACCATCTCCATGGGCAACCTGTTCCAGTGTTCTACCACTCTCTTCACAATAAACATTCTTCCTTATATCTAATCCAAATCAACCCTCCTTCAGTTTAAAACCATTATCGCTCAGTCCCATAGCAACAGGCCCCGCAAAGAAGTTTTTCCCCATCTTTTTTACAGGCCCACCATCCCAATTCTCTCAGCCTTACAACAAAAATACCAAACAAAACCAAAACCAAGTAAACAAAAATACAAATACAATACCAATCAAAAAATCACCAAAAGAAGTGAAGATTCATCCAAATGAAGGGTCCAGTACCACTCATTTTTTATACACTTTCTAAAGATTGCTACTAACTACATTTTGTCCTGGGGAAAGAATAATCCTACAATTCACATACTTTCCCAAAGGTATGTAAAAGAAATTATCTGCAAAAGATGGAAGATATGAGAAAATACATTTTGATGCTTTTGCAAAAAAATACATTTGATGCTTTCCAAAATATTACAAATGAAAAATTTAGCAGCATTTATAACACACACAGGAAACATTGCATTTTATTTATGTGTGTGGAGAGACACCACTGTTTTGTAACATGAATTTGTAACAAATGCGATTCTCCAGCGCTGGGCACCAGCATCCCACTGACCTGTGATGCTTGTACAGTGCAGATGGAATATCTGAAGATGCAGCAGCTTTAGTGACTGACTTTCTAAAGGCAGACAATTTAGAGAGCTTTATGCTCAAGCACTGACTTGATCTATGTTATAGTGAGGAAGACAAGACAGACCACGTGAAGAACCTCAGGAAGGTGTTGGTAGGTATGATATCTGCAAAACCTACCACTTTCACTGTTCATGATGTCTCTCGACCTTCACTCTAAGAATATTGCCAGACATGAGATTGAATGGATCAGAAGCGACAAGGAGGCTGTAGGAATCATCATGGAACCTAGGGATCTGTTGATATATTTATCAGCAGTGATAGACATATACTGGTAATGAAGTGGTGGTTTAACAGATGCTATAGGCAGAATGGCTTTGTCATCTTCACCACATGGTGATGCCTCAAGAAGGTTTAGAGATATGGCAATAGGTAAGCAGCGATTGGAAACAGCCCTTGTGGAGGAAAGGAACATGCTCTATAGACAGACTTGCTTATTTCTCCAAAATTTGAATGCTGTATTTATACACACAGCCCAATAGTATGGGCAAATCAAATTCAAATAAATCCTGTTCTGCGATCCACTGCCAAAATAAGTTTATTTATAAAAGGAGGGGTTAAAGAAGAGGATAATGTGATGGAAGTGGTACATTTATTTCAGTCTTTGATGGCTGAACACTAATGCAAGAACTGCAAATGGTATGTAGGAGGACTTGGAAGATTTAGCTGACAATCGACATTTTTGACTTAACTGGCAAAATGACGATCTGATAATTCATGACTGATAGTAATAGAAAAGATTAAGCTTGTTTTTGAAAAAAGAAGAAAAGAAAGAAATGACAAAAGAATTTTAAAAATGTGGTTTAAGTAGGCATACTTTCATAAATGCAGAATTAGTTGGAAAAATCACAAAGAACATGGTACTAGTGAAAAAGGAGTTAAAAAAACTGTCACAGTTCTTTAAATAAACAATGTTGACCACATGGAGTGCAAAGCCTCCTGCAAAGGGGTAATGGGGATTGTACAATAAGACCACATTGTCTTAGTTAGGATCTCGCTGTTGATCTCACAGCATGTAGGGAATGGAAACGAGGTCAACTTACTAAGCAAGAATACCACAGCAGAACATGGTATAATGGGCCAAAATTAGACACAGTTGGAAAGGGACACATCAAACTCCCGAAGAAATAATTCTGTAAGTACATTAAAAGCAAGAAGATGATGAAAGAAAAAGTCCACTGTGCAACACTGGGGGAAAACTAGAGGAACACAGAGACAAAGCTAACGTTAATACTTTCTTTTTTTTTGCATTAACCTTCATCACAAATCTACTGGGTTGAGGTGCTTAATACAATTAATACCAGCAACAAAAGGCAAAAGGGTCAGAACTGACCTTGAAAAGGCAAAGAGCTCAACAAATATTACTTAAATGCATTCAAATAATCTGGGCTTGATAGTCTAGCCTGTTAAATGTCCAGATACGAATCTACTTCAGAACTGTTAAAAGATGGATTTTGAAGAAATGGCGAGTACAAATGCAAAATTATACATGCTAATTATACAGATATAGCACATATGTATCACCTGTGTCTAAAGAAGGGAATAAGAACAGCTAAGGACTTACGGACTTAGCTAGCTTCAGAACTCCATCGCCTATGCACAGACAACCCATTCTTTTTTGTGATACTCCAAGCTGTCCTAAGATACTGATAGGGACACATTCTGAGCAGACACAACCCAAAATCTACATGGGACCTTTAACATTTTGAAGAAATTAGGTTTTAGCCTCTCAGTTGACCCAAGAAACCTGTATTTAAATACCTTGCTTCTTCCCCGTCTTCATGCTCTGCAAAATATGTGCAATGGTTAAAGCACAAGAGAGAATCATAGGATCATTTAGGCTGGAAAAGACCTTTAACACCATTGAGTCCAACCATTAACCCAGCACTGCCCAGTCCATCACTAACCCAAGTAAGGTATCACACTATATACAACTTCCTGGAAATTAACCAGGAGTTGAGCAACAGCCAACACAGATTTGTCAAGAGTAGGTCACATCAGATCAGTCTGTTTTCTCTCTGACAGCGTAAAAGGCCTCATGATAGAAGAGAAGCAGCACAAGTTGTGTATTTTGCTTGTAACAATGCAGTGCTGCTTAACATTTTCTTAAGCAAAGCCAGGATATATAAATTGTAATTAGGTCACCAAAGAACTACTCAGAACTCTTTACTTAGGGAACTATTGTTTATTTATTATCAGCTGGGAGTCTGTATATTCAGAGGCATGATAAAAAGATGGAAGTAACTTGAAAATAGTATCAGTCAGAGAGCAAGTACACTGAAATGCACAACCTAAATTCAGAATTCTCTTGATGGTTTTGTGAATGACTTTGGAAACAATAGGGATAAGCAGGGCATTGCAATAGTGGCAAATGCAAAGTTTGACACTCTTGTATAATACGTAACTAGAGAAATACAAAATGAGGAAACTAAGTGGCTATGCAATGGTTCTGTAGAAAAGTACTTGTATTGATGGACTGTTCACAAACTGAATATAAGCCAACCTTGCAATTGCAAAGAAGGTGAGCACAACACTCGGAGTTACAAACAGGAGTACTGTGTCAAAGCAGAGAAATGAGTTTTGCACTCCTTGGTGTTACTTATCACTTGAGCTGGAGTAATACGTTCAATTCTGACTGATGCAACTCAGAACCCGAACAAAATGCAAAAGAGATAAATGAGGCTGAGAACAGATTTAAGGTCCTAGATCTACAAAGACTGCATTAATATGGGCTGTTTCTCAAGACAAAGAAACAGGGACACAGCAGTCTCCACACTCTACATGTAGATGCCAAAATGAACAAAGAGTAACAGTCAGAATTGCAGCAAGAGAGATTCAGATCAGACCCCAAGGAAAAAACTTTCTATCAGTGGAAACAATGAAGAACGAGATTTCTTTGGGAGAGGCTGTGAATTCTCCACCACTGAACAGCCAAAAAAAGTTTTAGACAATATAAAGGAATGCAGAAATTCTTGATTTTGCCTTAGTTAAGAGAAGACGAGATCAATTTTTCTTTTTTGCCATGTTTTCTACATCAAGATGGTATAACAAATTGCCATCTATTACAATGTCATTAAAAAGAAAACTGAAAGTGCTCTTGCATATATTTAACTTAATATTTAACTGGTTTACCAATTGCCAACCTCCATTTTCAAAGAAAGGTGCTTAAGAGTCAGTCCTTGCATTCCAGCTTCCAGACTTCTAACCTCTTAATGCCCTTCCCATGGAGTCACTCTATGCAGTCTAATATAACTGACCACAGCTCGTGATTCATATCTGAAAGAGCCTCTCATTTGGACAGAGTGACCTTTGGAAACACTGTGATTTCATAAGATAATGGCTTAGCTTGCCTGCACGCAATTAAAACCTTAGATTACACTCAGTTTCTGGAACCATCATTCTCAAACACAAACCCATTGTATCTGCTACCAGTTATGCTTCATGATGGCTGGAAGTATCCTTAGTCATTCATGAACAACTTTTTTACTAGCAGTTGATAGCTTGAGACATGTTAAAAGTCAAGGTAGATACTTTCTGCCTTGAGGCTGAGTGTGGCAACCCTGTGGAAGAGATTTCTCATTAAGCCCAAAAGACAGAAATTCTCATTGGGAAATACTGAATGGCTGCAGAGACTAGTAGTATTATAAAGCCATATACTTTCCCCATACTGATATTTTTTCATAATAAAAAATATTATGGTACTAAAATGTGGAATAGAACTCATTACTGTATGTGCTTCTGTTAGTCTCTGGACTGTTCATGTTCTGACTGACACATTCTTCAGAAACTAACATGATCTGCTTGCACTTATAAAAGCCTAAATTCTCTACAATAATGCAAAACAATCATTATCCTGTTCACTACTTTGGCTAATGACCTGGGACCCAATTATGTCAAGGAGTTATCCACAGCTAGAGCTCTTCTTGTTAAATAATAGATGGCAATTACAAAACTTAACTTTTATCCATCTGCAAAATACTTTTAAGTGAACTCGCATGTTTTTCTAGTATGAAAATAATTGAGTAAGTTTCTCCATTTCCTATAGAATACTGCTGACTGTTCAAGTATGTCATTACCTATCTAAAAGTCATTTTTCCACTTATACAACTACTATTCAAAGAGATTGTGATAAATGGGACCAAACTAAAAGGATGCTCTAACAGCTGGCAAGTCTATAATAGAGAATGAGTGTGAATGCACTTGGGTCAAAAGGAAAAGCAGCTGTAGTTGTCACAAAAAATCTGTATGTTCTGTTAAACAATGGCTGCATTTCTGATGGTAGTGTTTCTGCTACACAGCTCAATGCTAAGCAAAGATGCTGTATTTTTCAGCATTTAGTCATATCTGAGTGGTACCATATGGTAACAATATCAGATCAAAGCAGAGGTTGAACTAACCCTTGATAATTGCAAGGAACAGATCATGTAGATAAAGCTTGTGAAACACCACATAATAGCCAATTACTAGGAAAGCTGTCAAATAAAAGTCCTCTATTTCTATTTAGTTTAGCTGGCATAAGACTGAAAAAGGGAATTTTAATGTCCATAAATATTTCAGTCTGTTTGATATAACTGTGGATACTACTCATATATATGCATCCACCATCTTCTATTTATATCAGTTAAAATGTGGCAGCAATCCATACTAACTTTTAGTATGCAAAAGACTTCCACGGGTTAGGTGTCTATTGTATGAAATACAGCGATTGATTGTATTAAATTTGATGCTCTTCACTTTTAATTTTGTTCTGGTAGATTAAAAGCTCAAGTCCAGTAATTTTTCTTTAGACATTTTTATGGCTCATGCAAATTTTAATGCCCTCCTCTGGATCCTTTCCACAGCTTCTGAACTGATCTGGCCATGCTTAATATTGAAGATGATGACTTAATAGCATTTATTTAATGAAAGGGTATTTTGTTTAGTGCAGCCTCCCTGGTGTTGTTGTTGCTTAAAGGTTGACTGAACAGATGTTTCTGCTGAGCTGTCCACAATCATGACCATATTTTCTTTTCAAATTTGATTTAGAAACTAGAAATGGAATAACCCACATAATTTCCAGTACAAAATGGTGTATGCTTTCCTGCACTAAATCAGAGAATGGTTTGGGTTGGAAGGGACCTTAAATGATCATCTAGTTCCAACCCCCTGCCACGGCCTCAGACAACTTCCACGAGGCCAGGTTGCACGAAATCCCATCCACAGGAAGTACCTGTACATGTGATAGATAACCTATGAAGTTAAGGGACAAACCTTTCATTCATCTCCCAGGCCTGAGAGAACCACACTGAAAGTACTAACATGTTTCTATTATTGAACTGTAATAGCACACTTCAGAGGGAAATAAAAATCAATTAGGTTTTAGTATGTCCAAGGATGGAGAACTCACAGCCTCTCTAGGCAGCCTGTGCCCTCACTAAAAAAAGTTTTACTTCATGTCCATATGAAAGCTCCTGCCTTTTGGTTTGCACCTACTGCCTTTGGTCATGTCACATCCTTTTATACACATTGGTAAAACTGCCCCTGGCCCTTCTCTTATCTAGGCAAAGTCCTAGAACTGGACAAGGTACTCTAGGTGTGGCCTTATGAGTGCTGAGTTAGATGGGATAGTCTGTTAAACTCACATCACAACAGCACTCATATCGCTGCCTCTTCTCTGACCCTGACCCCTAAAATCTGAACTAGACTGTAATCCACCCTATAGAAGAGGTCCACACACATGCTGATCCCCTTGAGGGCAACAAACACTCCCCTCTTCTTCTCCGCCTGTCTGTTGTTTCAAGAGAAGCAAAAGCTTGTCAACAGTTCTGATATACATAAAAAAAAGAAAGAGAAACATGCAGAGAAAGGCATACATCCAACTCTATATAGATACATAAATACAGCAGACAGAAATACATGGTCTGACTCAAGAGCTGCTGCCAGAACAACAAAGTCAGCCACCACAGCTTCAGGTCTGGGGAGGTGACATGGGTAGGTACCAACTCATCCCATGCCTCTCTCAGCAATTCTGATGTAGCTCAACTTGGGTGTTCATGTTCACTCTGTATAGCTGAGTAGGTCTCGCCTTTTCACAGTAAAGGGTAACATGACCCAGAATATAGCTAATTTTCTTTAGTTCTGATTATGAAGTTATCAATCCTTATAAGAAAAGCTCTTTGTCATTCCCACCTGATCACTGACATAACATAAACACTCTGCCTTCAAATACAAAATGAAAAGACAGATTTTGAAGACAGATGGTGAAAGTGATTCTGAGTATTACTTCAGTCCTATAAAAAATAACCAGATTAAACTTAGAAGTAAAACATCAAAGGATGAAAAAGAAAATATCTACTACTATAGGAATAATTGCTTCAGACACGAGGAGAAAATCAAGAAGCATCTTTTAGAGAAAGAAACAAAGACCTTTTCCATCTTCACTAAAGTGGGAAATACGCCGAGTAAGACTGAAGAATTGCAAACATATGTTTTCAAAATGAAATGTGACTTGTTAATTTAGACCTTGTCTAAATCAAGAAGACAAGTGGGATAGCCATATTCATTCCAATACACTGTAGTGTCAAAAAAGAGAATAGAATCCAATCTGTTTGAGCTCAGATGCAAGAAATTAGATGATGAATTTTAGACGAGTAATAAATCTGGTGAAGTGAAAAGATAAAGCATGTTTTAAAATGAAACAAAACCCAAGCAAAATAGAAAAAAAAATTGAACATGCAGCAAACAGTACCTTCTAACTGCATTCAAATTCTAGAAGTAACAATTAAAAACTTTTTTTCTAATACATAGTTCACATAATTAGTGAACCCAAGCATGTCAGAACACACAGAAAAAGCAAGTATTTATAAAGGTACTAGAAAAGGCACATAAGCCTGGGGGAAAAATAGGCAGAAAAGCATATATGGATTGTGATCAAGGCAAGCATGTATGGAACTTGTTTAAGGTAAGACGACTAGAGACTCTGAGAAAGATAAACATAATTAAATTATCCAAGAATGTTCATATTTTGTGGAGAGTGCAGGAAAAGGGATATAAACAGCCAGGGTCTCTTCACTTAGCTTTTAATAAAAATTATAGACATATACCTTTGAGCCCAAGAAGCAGAAGGTGAGGAGAAGTTACATGGAAGCATCTAAAATCAGTCAGTCATTTTTTATGAGTGTCAAAAATTAAAATCCTGCATCCAATCCCTTTTCTCTAGGCATTAGAAAATGCTGTCTTTCTATGCAAAAAAAAATGGCCGCATGTCCTTAACACAAGAGAGGACAAGCTAAATGAAATCTGAGTTTAAATAATTCAAAGAATAGTAATGTTCTGAAATAATTAGGAAAAAAGTCTCAGCTTCTTTTTTCCTATTTGTATTTAAGCCAAACAAATATATTGAAAAAAGGTGAGGGGAGGGAAAGGTGAGGGGAGAAGCAGAGAGAGGGCGGGAGTAAGGGTGAAGAGGAGGAGAGATTGCTGCAGAAGCACGGACGGATCACTTCTGCTTGCTCTTCCTTTCACTGCACCTGCATCCAACATCCTGTTTCAAGTCCTCGTCTGTCTTCGTATTCAGAACAGTAAGGAATGTTCTGTTCTCCATCTAATTCCAGTGCAGCCCTACAGTGGCAACACTGGAGGCACTGCAGACCGACTCCTATCACTCCATTATTAGCTCTTTGCAAGGGAGGCGCAGTTGGAACACTACACACTGCAGTACTGCAGTGCGTCCTTAACAGCTGCATAACTTGGGAGCATGTCAGTCTCTCGTGCCCATATACATTACCACTTATGTCCATACATTAGTTATACGCTCATAACACAGCTCCTAGCACAGTGTTTTAAAAAGGCACTTATGTGAGGCACTTACTTCCCCACTGGAAGGGAGGTGCTTTATCAGTTCTCTTTTTAAAGTACTACCAATTCTGTTGAATGTAAATGGAACTCCTATTGCATACAAAATCCTCCTTTTTTTTAAGCACTAACAGCTGTGCACTGTACTTTATAAAACTTGCTTGAAGGGAACAAGAGGGGAACAAAAGCTTCACTAGTCTGCATCAGAAGAAGAACCTTGAGTGAAGGGCCCCTCACACATCAGAAGGACTTATGGGAAAGGATGCTGCAGAGACAGCTGTGGCTCTAGTATTTTTTAGCTTTCAGGGGGCACAGCACCATTGCTGTGTCCCACTAGATGTTCCAATTCAGTTAAGCATTGCTCCAGACAAAAGTAAATGCAATAGTTCTGTAACATCTCTGCAAAATGTGTTCTTAAAGCTGAGACATGTTTCAAATGTGACAAGACCTTGTAACTAGGCTTTAGAAATCAAACAAGAACTTCCACAACATAGATGTGGCAGGGTGGAAAACACTGATTCACACTTCTGAAATACAGTGACCAAGCCTGCAGAAATATGAAACAATAAAACTTAATCACAAATGTAAAGCTTCCTATTCACATATGTAGACATACTGATACTCAGGAGGACCTCTAGGGACTACTGCAAACAAGCAAACAAGAATTCCATTACCGCATCAATCAGAGCAGCCAGATTGCAATGCAATTGCAGTGAGCCTTTCTGGACTGCCTAGGGAAGCTGAAAGAGTAGCTTTCTTGTAGCTAAAGACAACTGGGATTTTAAAGTAAAAGGCTTCAGCTTTCAACTCACGTAAAGTGAAACTGATGTTTATTGTTAATACATGACTGTGAAACACACACATACACCATCCATACAGGTGTGCCAGGCAAAATAAGTATTAACTTGCTGCATAAGGACAAAAGGCCAGCTGGGGGTAGTAACCTGTCTGAAAAACCTTTGCTAGCTCAGCTCAGGAATCAGGCCCAGAATCTTATTGAAAAGGCAGCTTAAATCTTCGGAATTTCTTCATATACCTAGTCTGTAAGATATCTGCATTAAAACGACCCTAATAAAGCTGTATAAATAAAGCACATTTCGATGACAGCATGCTGTCCACATCAACCAGTAAAACCGAAGAAAAAATGTCAGCTAAAGGGAGAAATGTGACATAAAATGACCTTCAATTACTGCACGCACAGGGGTGCCAATTTAACAGCTTTTTAAATCTGCTTGGGTGCAGATGACATATGTTACATTTAACCTTCAATTGCAAATGTTCTCCTCTGAATTAAATGCTTTTGTCATAACCCTAAAACTATTTCTGTGTAAAACTCAAACATTTACAGGAACATAATAATAAAGCTACTGATGACAGAGAATAGAAAAGGACACAGCTAAAAGGTTGTAGTATTAGCAAAAAAGGCAGCTAAGTAAGAGAAGGCAACCATTTAACTACCACCACACAATAATTCCATGTGGAGAAACATAAAATAAACCTGGAAGCAAATAATACACACAGCAATAATTTCTGCAGTTGGTCTTTTTATAAAGGAAATTCTGCAAAAATCCAATGGCAAATATAATCTTCAAGCACCGATGACGTTAATGAAACAAGCAGAGAGATGGTTACATTGCTACAAGAAAGAAACTGTGAAAACCAAGCTTTGCTTACTCTCTTCTAATATCAAACTAATATACAGTAAGATACATACTAAATACTAAGTGTTCAGAATGTCAGATACCAGACTTCTCTTCTTGTCTTTTACAGGTAAAAGAATATTTTATATTATTCATTACCCACTCTCCACCACAGAATTCCAACTGATGTGCTTGGGAGTAGGAGTAATTTGTGCATATCACAAACAATGGTTACCTTTTGCTGTCACTGCTCAAATTGTAGGAACAGATATTAAGCTGATTCATACTGCATGAAAACAAAGAGGTTTGAATTGGAATTCCATAGATAACCTTCCCCAAAAATTACTTCTTATTATTTTAAGGGCACCCTGTGCCTTTTCTCAATGCAAGGTGAGAAAGAATGTTTACAAGGTGACAGAATTAAACTGGAAGTGCCAGCACCAACCTAAAATGAACAGGCCAAGACAGAAACACAGAACCTTCACCGACCTTAAAATAAAAGGATGCTGTGATGTGACTGCATTGCAATACTAGCACTGACCCAAGAGGCAGTAATTATTTTGGGACTGGCTGATTTAGAAATTAAAAGAAAGAGAATAAGGTGGGTTTTGACCCATTTTAGAATCCTTTGATTTGTACACCATGTTTTTCTTTTTAGTAGACTGACCTGCTACAAACCTGAAATATTCATAGGCTCTTCTGCAATACTACATGCCTTAAGTAATTCCTTAAGAACATTGACGTTTTTAACTTAAGTAACTAACTTGACTATCTATAAACTGTAGATAAAAGATAGATAATTGCTAAATTTCTTTCGTTAAACAAGTAAAGCTGAGACAAGATATAACTGTTACTGAGATTTCCTCTACTGTTTTAAATGCTCTTCCTGAATAGATTTGGTCTGATAAAATGGCAGTGGCCATTTATGACATGTCTGAGGAGGCTTTGAAGTATTTTTGTAGGAAGAAGTTCACATCCTATGTGAAAGGGCGGGGCAAGTGCAAATCACAAGAGACTCAAAAGAGCCCAATATTACCAGAAGAGAAAATGCAAAATGGAGTTAAATTCTCAAAGATCAGAAAGGTGTTAAGCAGTCATATAGCCTGGAAAGACACACTTTTTTTCAGAGCATTCAGGAAAGAACATTTTGTTTAGCTCTCTAAAGATTAGTAAAATCACCTCAGCTTTCTGCTGCTCTTCAGATAATGTTACACTTCTCTTCTTGGAAGCTAAGTAGGTGGGTACATTTCCCTTCCTTTTGCCCATACCCCAGCGTTATCAGCAGGAATTTGACTTCTCAGAAGCACCAACAAGGAAAGCTGGTGTAGACACAACATTGCCAATTGCCGTTCATTTTCAGAAACCTGTTGTACAGACCTGTTACTCATCCATGCACAATATACATTGTTTAATTAATATTTAAAGACTCACTGATGCCATACAGCAATCTAGATACGGAGAGAAACTTCCTGCTTTGAAGGTGAGTATTTGCTGAGAGGTGGTCAAGAAGGCTTCTGTTACATGTAATTATCAGCTTGATGTATCAATGTCAGAAGTAGGTATTTGATGAAAAATACATTGTTCTTTAGCTGTAGAATGTTCTAATTAGAGCCGTAAAGAAAAATATTTGGCTGGAATTTGTGATAACTCTTGTGCAGAGACTTTTCTTTCCATATAGTTTCTATACCTTCATGTTCTCTATATTTCCAGCTCAGCCATATAGGTCTCCCAGGGAATCACCCAACAGGCTTCTGTATCAGCTGAGCTTCAAGGATTTTGAGTCTTTGGATCCATACAGATTAATGAAGAGCTGAAAATCTGGATGTTCAAATTTCAGTCATGAGGTTCCCGGTATCCAGTGATGCAAGATTTTGGAGCAGTCCGCTAAACAAACAAATCTGGGACATGGCTGCTTCTCAGGAATGATCTCTTCTCTGTAGTGACCAGCGACAGGAGCTGAGAGAATGGCCTGAAGTCATGTCAGGGGAGGTTTACGTTGGAGATTAGGGAAAGGTTCTTCACCCAGAGGGTGGTCAGGCACTGGAACAGGCTCCCCAGGGTAGTGGTCACAGCACCAAGCCTGATAGAGTTCAAGAAGCATTTGGACAATGCACATGGTGTGATACTTGGGGCTGTCCTGTGCAGGGTGAGAAACTTGATGGGATGATCCTCACGGGTCCCTTTCGACTCAGGACATTCTATGTTTCTATGACTTGAACAATGTCTACGTACTAATTCCCTCTGAACCAAAATCAAAACAAATAAAATCCTTGATAAAATCCATCTACTGTAACTGCCAACTTGCTCCAATTTCTTTTATAGGCATTTTGAATACAGAAAATTACACAAAGACTCATTGCTACTGAAATAAAATTTAAACTAATATGCAAGCTGAAATAAATTTAAATTGTGATTATAACTCATGATACAGTTAATCTTTTCCCAAGGGGAAAAAAAGGGCAATGGTCCTATTCTTCCACTTTGTCAAAAATCTATCTGGAGTAGGAAAAATGACAGGATGAATATCAGAAGAGTTGTTCTCAACTTCTTCCACTCTGGGACATCTTTCCTAAGACTTTCTGTTCCATGGGCTCCAGTGGCTCCCTGACAGCAACCACAAAACTTGAGAATGAAATAAAGATCAGAAAACACATCCCAACAAGCTCCTAACTTGTCCCTGAACTTTTCTTGAACACTTTAGACTAACCAAGGTTGAGACAGAAGTCATTTATTTATAATAAACACTTGCACACAAAAAACCAGAAAACCTCAACTCCCTTAACTAATGGTTTCAGAAAATGCTTATTCAAACTGACACATGCATGACAAGTTATGGCTGAGTACGATTTAAGGAGGAGGAGTTATACCACCCAGAAAAATGGTGTTTATGACAGAAATGACAAAGAATCATTCATCATGGGGTTTTTCTATGTGGAGCAGTAATAAAGCCTAAATGAGACTGCACTTCATTAGTAATTTATTTCACATTTCTATATATATATACACAAATAGCATAACTCTATTACATTTTTATAGTGCCATTTATTACAGTACTTCACGTACTATATCCACATGGCAACACAGAAATGCAGCTTTCTCTGGGGAAGACAACAGCAGCCAACTGCAGAGCAGCACACAGGGAGGAAACACTTCTGAGCCAGAAGAGCAGAAATAAGATTCTCAGACGAATCAAGAAAAGGACAATATAAAACAATAAAACTGAATCCCCAGAGATGTGCAGCTAACTCAAGGAATAGTGTTACATTTTTGCTTGTCTGATGCCCCATTTGATTTAGAAGGTAGAAATAAGAGGAAAACTGAATACTCTTGCCTTGTTCAGTCAGAGTGACCAACAACAGAGACTCCCACCAGAGCTCCCTGGCTAAAATTCTCTCTCCTTTTACTTGATCCTTGAGCACTACACTGGCATTTTCCACTTGCCACAGGAAGGGAAAGAACATCAGTTCAATTGCTTTCATCAGTCTGTGTCTGGGATGCCACACTTCAGACATAGCCCAGGACATATTCTCAGATATCAAGAAAAGAGATGCATTTTTTTCTCTGCTAAGACTTCTGCAAAGTGAGGGTTCAGGGCTATTCCACTCTCCACTGGAAAACAATTTTCAAACTTTCACACTTAGAAGCAAAACATTGCCATTAAACTTCCAGAGATGACTGGTGACTCCTGCCTTCCAAATGCAGGTGAAAACCTGGTATGCTACACAAACCCACAGAATGCTGTGAGAACGTGACAGACAGAAGGACAAGTGCAAATGTCTCATCACAACATTTGCTTGTGAAGTAACAGTGTCCAGTTATGTAGTGTTGGGCCTCTGAAATAACATATTATATGCATTATGTGAATGCTTTTTGAAATAAAAGTTAAAAAAAGGCATTGCTTTTAACTAGTGAGGCATGCTTAAATTCAACAAATATTCTCTTGATTTTCTTGCCAAAAAACTCTGCTGTAAGAACACTGATAAGAAGGTAAGTGGCTTGTCAGTTGTAGATACTTCATTTTTAAAAATAAATTTTAAAGTAAAAGACTTCTAAATAAAGACCCTGTACTTGAAATGCAATTTCTGAACATTGGGTCTTTGATGGTTGGAGAGAAAACATGATTTTACCTAGTACATTTTTTTAATCTTTTCTGATGAATTAACTAGAAAGAGAATAAAAAAATCAAAACTATCAGGAAAATATTCACTGGGCACTAAGTTATAATCTGTTTGACAGCAGGGAAGAAGTTTTCTTAAAACTTGTCAAGCCTGACTTTGACTGCATTGTGAGAGCTTGAGAATAAATACATTTATATTGTTTCTCCTATGGATCTTGTTTTGATGCTCTTTCTCAAGCATTCTGTTATTTAATGCATAATTACGGTCCACAACATACAGCATCTAGTTTGATAAGAGGCTGAGTAAACGTACATCAATACAATTTTTCTTTCTCTTTTTGTGTCATGTTGCACTTCTTCTCCCTTCTTTAGTGGTAGACTACTAACAGTTTAAGAAATGAAATGCACAATACTGAAATGAAATACTGATTTAAGATGCAGGTTTTAATTACTTATTTAAGTGATCTGCATTCTCTTGTTACCATATTAAAAGAGGGATACTGGCCATCTGCAAAAAAATAATGCCCTGTTTGGGTAAGTTAATGAGTCTGAATTAAGTGCATGAGTATTCCCCACTGAAGCTGGTAAGACTGTTTGAATTCCTAAGTGAGGCAAGTGAGTAAATGAAATCTCTTTTCTATTTTAACTACTAGACATGCTATGCTGGAAAGCCTTCTTTTTCTCTCTCTAAGAAACCCTGCAATCTGACCAACAAATGCAGGAAGGACCAGACATTATAGGAATGATCATGGGACTGAAATTTTATTTCCAGCCTGTTACTCTCCAAATCATTCTCCTCAACAGATCTGAGCACACAGCCATAAGCTCTGGAGAAGATATTCCTCACAAAAGGTGTGAATGAGTGGATTCAGTGCACTGGAGCTGAGAGCATGTGTAGGCTTCTGTAAAAAGTGAAGAGCAGGAGAACAAACAGAACTAATGTTGACATGGGCATAGCTGGCAGAGCACCAAGGAAGATCACAGGTGAAAAGAGACTCAAAATAAAGAAAGTCTTGAGAATGAGCAGTTTAACACCATAGGTAGAAAAGCTAATTAAGTGATTTGGCAAGTTTGAAAGATTTGCTGCCCGGTTTCCATTCAGACAAATCAGGGAGCTGCAGAGTTTTCAGGAAGCAAAGAAGCAAGGGCTGGTTTTAATAGATAAACTTTACAGTCATTCTACATCTAATAGTTTTACCTAAGAAAGTACGGAGACTTTCTAATTCTTTCTTGGAACAATTCCTAGTCAGTCAAATCACCCTATGTAAACACATCGTAAAAAAAGACTCATTAAAAATAGAAATATTGTATGATGCTACTTACCTGCCTGTCTACTTCTGGAAGCAAAAGCAGGAGGTATTGTTGAAAATGCTGAGGTAAAGAAGCAAAGGTGTGTTTATTTATTAAAGCCCTCAGGTTAGTGTTCACTAGAATAGATCCCGGTGTTTCTATGTCAATATCCTCAGCTTTGGTCCATTTCAAATGTCCTGGAGTAAATAAACAGAAATAACTTTAAACATAAATAAAGGAAGAGAGCAGGAACAAGTCTTCTTTTTAAGTTTTTAGCTTTTATTGTATAATATAATAAGCTCTAGAGAAATGGTACTCTGAGAAGGGTAACACAGCCTTTTCTAGGTATCTTACCAGGTTTTATATTCCCTGCATTTGTCCCTTGACCTCTTACAGGATCCATATTTCAGTCAACATCAGAGCTGACATATTCTTACTTCCAGCTCGAGACCAACTCAACTCAACAGCCGCAGAAAATAATCCTGTCATGCCATCAACAACAATAATAATATAAGCACCTATTTTCAAGTAAAGGGCTGCTTGATGAGGCTGATGTGAATCAGCCATTATGGACAGCTTCTCTTTTGCCATCAGCAGAGCCCTATGGCCTATACAACCTGTCCCATTGCACCTGCTAAAACTACCTGTGTGAATAGAGAGTGATCAAAGAGATGAGAATATTTAATACATTAATGTCTGAAAACATGCATTTTTTAGAATTTTCCTAAAAACTGATGATCTAAAATGATCAACACAGAGAAGGCAGCAGCAGGAATTGTGAGATTAGTAAACAGGGTAGGTAAGGAACAATACAAATCCAGGAGTAAGATAAAGACTCAGCAGAGGGAAAGGGAAATATACATATGGCTCATGCACATCACTACAGAATAACATCTTCTTACTTTACACAGGGGACAGAAAGGCTATCAGCTTAAACTCTTGTAGAGTAAGAAATACATGTTAAGATACTGGGAAAAGAAATCTTTCAACCACCAAGAACAAGGAGACCCTGGATTAGATCCATAGGGAAGTATTACAGTCTTCATCAGTGAAAATCTTTTAAGAATATGTTAGATAAATATCTGTCAGTAATGACAGATGCATATCTGACTTTGGCCTATGACTGATGAACAAATTAGATGACCACCGGAGATCTCGTCTGGTCTGATTTTATTGGTATTTCTAGGATAATATTTAAAAGACACTTTTTAAAGCTTCTTAAAGAGCTACCTGCTTCAAGGTATGTATATACTGCTACAATCCTTTTTCTTTCCTCTAAATCTTAACATATCAAAGTCCAGGTGTCTGAAAAACTCAAAAGCTTCTAACCTCTCCCAGGAAATTTCTTCAGGTTTCAGTCTGTTGTACTTTCAAATATTTCAAAGATGGCGTAAGAGAGATCTGAACTATATAAAACACAAACTCCATCAGAATCTCTAAAAAAGCGATTAAAAGATTATTCCACTGCTATGACCAATGATGGCATTTGACATTTACACAGGACCTCTCAGCAACAATTACAACTGACACGCTAAGAAGAATAAGTATGTTTTAAAAATAAGAAAATTTGGGCATACTGATTATTGGGAATGTCTGAAACGGTACAAGCTACTTAACAGTAATATTAATAGAAGGAATGCAATTATGCTTTAGATTTCTTAGAGGACCTATGGTGGTGTCTTCCCTGAAAGTCTGTAACTACAAAATATACATATGCAAGAAAATGCAGATTTGTAAATTCTAAAAGCTCCACTTCAGTCACAGCCTCCTGCAAACATTCTTGTAATTTTTATTTTATTTTTCAGCAGCCGATAGTAACTGAATAAGACAAGGACTACTTTGCACTCAGCACAGGATAACCTTTTCCAACACATATTTCTAAACATACTCTATTTCAGTACAGCAAAGACTCCATTACCAACAAATGAATGCCCTGTTATACAGGACAATTGCATGAAAGAAGTGCCCATTTTCATGAATGCATGACAATAAACTCTCCTCACCATCTGTTCCACCCACTAAATATAAACGTAAAAAGAACACAGTCCCCAAGTGTAACACAAGTTGTATGATGTATTGAATTTTAATGCCTGTATGTATATTCTCTTCTTTAATCAATACAAAATACATATCCCCATCTTCTAAGTGACTGCAAATTAGAGTAACATTTTCCCCAGCTAGCTCTTCATATCCTATGGGAAGGCATACACACAGAGATAATCCAAACTGAAATAAGATACATGACTGCAAAATCAGTAACATCCTCCAGTGGCAGATATTCTCATCACGTGAAAAGCCCAAGACAAAAAGTCAAACCTACATTTTCTCATTTATTTGACCTGCTATCACTTACAGAACACTATGAAGGTTTTATCAACTTCTGGAAGAAATGTGTGTATTGCTTCTAGGCCAGAAGCAAACTGTGGATGCCCACCACAGTCCTACTTCAAAAAACCCATCAAAATCTGTTCAGAAGAACAACAAATTCTCTCTCCTGCACTCATCCTATGCCTAACTTCAGATCTGTACAGCAGGTCCCAAGTTTGCAATAAGATTTAGTGAAGTAATTGGGAGCAGCATGGAAGTATCACTACTGCATCACTAATCACAGCTCTGAGAGGAATTTATGACAAAACATGTGCCAATGTTTTTTATGTTGTTTTCCACAGAGAAAGACATTTTGAATCCTTATATAGTTCAGGGATATCACTGTCCCGATCAGAAATAGAAGCTTTAAGACAAGAGAGAAACTCAGGCTTGTAGCCTTGGAAAGTAAGAGATTGGTCTCCAACATAGAGAATTAACTATAAGGAGATGGGAGCACCATGGATCTACATCAAGGTATAAAAATAAAAACAGGAAAAGGATAGAAATCACACAATTGGCAGAATCTGTTAACTAGAAGGGAAAAAAGTCATCACATTTAATCAGAGCTCAGAAAATCTACCAAACACAACATGTAGTGAATGTTGGGCAGATCAGCAGAGTTTCAGACAATCAAACAATATCTGGACCTGAATTGTGCACTATACAGGACCCAGGAGCCATTCTCAAAGCTGCTCTACAACTGTGCTTTTAGCATCCCAAGAAATGTTGTGTCATGAGAGAAACATTTCAGCAGGTACAAGAACAGAAACCCTTAAACCTTATACAAAGTTCCCTGCATTCCATGTGTGGTGTACCAAAAGGTCAGTAGATTTATTTTCCAAAATCCACCAAAAAACCCCCTAGTGAATTCATTTGATATCATCAGCCAACAGTTGATGTAATATCTGAAGATGGGGAGGAATGTATACTTGAAATGAAGTATCTTGGTCTTAAATGTAGAGAAAAATTACAGGAAATCATCTGACACTGAACATAACTTTGCAAAGCAAAAGCTGTAATACTGAAGGAGTATTGTCTATTTTGAATAATGCTGTTGGATCAACAAAGAGAACTAGCTATCCATATGGGACTGATTGATAATCTGCAGAAAGATCATGTATGAAACCAAAGTACACTTTCAGGGGAGGCTGTGATACAATAAGCCTTGGAGGTTACACTGCCAGGAACTGGCAATAGCATATTTAACAACTCTCCTATGGCATTTAGGAAGTAAAGTGCCTTGGAGCTATTTTACAGGATCATTATATATAAAAATAGGACTAGGCCGGATGATTAATAAAGAACAATCTTATCGCCACAAAGACAGACATAAAATAACTTTTAGGATTTAGCCACTACAAAAAGCTTGTTTGTTATCTTTTTCAACATGGCCACATTGCAAAATACTTCTCTAAATGATTCAGCATTCTGCTGAATGCAAAAAGTACTTTGTAAAGATAAAGAAACAGTTATGTCATTATTTGACTTTACTTAAGCAGAGACAAGAGTCTTAGTGAACACTATATTTTGTGCTCTCTAGGGAACTTTTCCAATTAAATTTCATGCAGAGCAGGAAAATCTGCCTATCACATGGAGATTGAAAATTTACTCTTAGCATCTCTTCAGAGAAAATTCTTTGTTAATTACAGAACATGATCCATGAACCTTGCTGAAAAACCCACAGAAAATAAAACCAGAAACTGTATCTACCACCTCAAGAGATGTAGCTTCAAAATAATTACAGATCCAACTGAAGAAATAAATCAACCAAAGAAGGAGAACCAACCAAAAATTTTATGCTAAATCTCTATATGACATGCAATAATGCAGATGAAGAAAAGAGATGGTTAACTTCTAATAGGGCATGCATGTAAGCAAAGATGCTGCTATCTCTGGGAATAAATGCACATTAGATGGCAAGAAAATTCACCATGAAGAAAGAATATCTGTTTCATACTGCCCCCATCCCCCAAAAAATTATTATGTAACAATCAGAATCTAATTGCTAAATCACCTCTCTGCCTGCAGTTGCTTAGGTCTGTCAGACTTTCAAAAGCAACTACAGAGAATTGGTCTGAGGAGGAAAAAACAACTGACCATGGATTTTCCACATAGACAGAAGGATGTCTTCTTGAGAGAGGGTCAGCTGCTGAGTTTGAAAAAGGGACAGGTAAACAGAAAAATAAAACTTCTCAAGAGAACACAGAGTTTAGAAAAATATCAGTATTACAAGTAAGATACTTATTTTACTCCTACTCACCTAAACCAGATTTTTTTAACCTCTTTAAGTGCTGGCTTGTTTGTTTTCCAGTTGGAGACTTTTGCCCATGTTTCATCTCTTTATCAGAACCATCTGCTTCACCATTTTTAGATTCAGATCCTTTGGAAAAAATAAAATCCCTCAAATATGATGCTTTTGCACTTTTACTAACAATCCCCTCAGCACCCCCTACACCGTAAACAAAACAAAAATAGGATTTAAAAAAATTGACATCTTGCTGAGAGGCAATATACTTTTCTGGTCACAATACCATTCCTCCTCATCAGAGGAATTGGAAGTAAAAGCTCAATAAATCAATTAAGTGCTGAAAACTAAAGTTTACTGAACATTTTAGTCAATAAAAATGTTCACTGATCTAATAAAAATAACATAGTTCTATAATGCCCAAGAGATATTTTAAAAAATATTTTAACCTTAAGTTATGGGGCAGTAAAGCAATATAAGGCTGAAAAAAGATCATTTCTTTGTAAAGAAACATTTAAAGAAAAGATGTTTGGAAATACAATTGTCAATTTGTGTTAAATGTAGACACAGAAATCTCTTAAAATAAAGCAACTTAACCACCAGAGCTAAAGGTCAAGGTTATGCTGCAGTGATAAGCACGGTATAAGAAGAAAAGCTAACAAAAGGATTTGAGTATTGCAATGCAGAACTGAGACACAAATTCACATTTACACAGAAGCTTGCCTTTCCCCCTCCCCTCCTCTTTTTATGGCATTGAATACCAGCATGTGGTCCTCCATTAGAGCTCCAGAGCCAAACAAAATGTTACTTTGCATTCCTTTAAAGCTGCTGCTATTACCAATTGTCATTTTACTGTGTGCCTTCAGTCCTTTATTAATGCAAAATCTCCATCCTTGAGACACGAGTCTTGATAAGGAAATAAAGATGTTAAACAAAGCCACCCAGAGGAAATATTATTTCAGCAATTCCAAATTCTGTATGCTACACAGCTGATTCAGAGGAAGGCTCTGTGACTAGAGCTGATCTTGCAAACAGTCCTTTAGCTATTTACCTGAAGGTGAATCCGACTGCTCATCGGACACCTTTAATGGTGTCAAAACAACACGAGGAACAGTCTTGTTTACCATCATTGAGACTCCATTTCTTCTTTTCTGCTGTTGTCTCAAAGCCTACAAAAACGATAACAAAACATAAAACTGTAGCAAAAAATAATGCTTACAAGTGAATTACACATGACATTTCTCCACCATTAAACTGAATCCCTTAAAATAAGCATAATTTACACAGCTACTGACTTGCCAGACTTCACACTCGTCCTCTTTATGTCACTTTCTTTTAAAATACAAAATCAGGCTTTTTCCCCTTTTTTGTAGAGAAGGAAGATGCACCTTAGATCATTTTCCCATCCAGTTTTGACAACAAAGAAGCACGTAACTCTTTGCTCTACCTTAACAGCACAACGTGATAACCCATGCAGTGTGAAACTAAGACTTCCAAAAAAAAAAAGTAAAACCAAAATGTTTCAAAACCAGAATAAAAATATATATGTCTGCACATCTCTCGCAGGTGCATCCTCTCCAGTATACTGCTCAGTCAATCAAGTTAACACAGAGTGTCATCAGTATGTACAGCATGTAAGGACTACAGTATTGATGCACTCACTCAGCCGTGAGTAGTGCTGCACAAAATCACTGAACATGGCAGGAATCATTTATTTTCGTGAAGGGAATCAGTCCTAATCTTGGAAACCTTGCAGCATTTGGCTTCTGTCTGTTTGACTTTGGGCATTAACCTTCAGAACACGAACATGATGGTGTTCTGGCAAATCTGGGGAAAAATGATACACGAATAAATCTCTACAAATGGTAGTGCTTTGTGTTTCACAAATGTATTGAATACAGGGCTGATATGTAATATAAAATACCTACAGATTAGAAATAGTAAATACCTATCAGACTGTTTTATACGGAAAATGATATCTCATTCAAAAGGTCTTAAAACATACAAATAAGAATACTTGCCAATTGATACATCTGCAAGCATTAAAATTCTGGAATTAATCATAATGGGCTGGGCTTCATGCAGATCTCTCCTAGCCTCCTGTCTGTTTTTCTCCATTCTTACTATGCACTCTATTTTTACCACTGTGATTTGTGTTATGAACTTGGGGGATTTATTAAAGTAATACCATGTCAACAAGGAACATATTTGATATGAATTATCCCTATAGGTTTATGAGCATGAATGACTGATGCCCTATAAGGTTTAAGTCTGTAACTTTAATGGATTGTAATACCTTTCCAAATCGTTCACATAGCTAAACAATAGGAAAAAAAACCTCTAGAAGAAAGAAATCGATATTGGTCTATTCCTCTAAATAACACTCTACACAATGTAAAACACACCACGCCACATAGAAGCTATTTCATGGATTAACCCATTTTATTGTACTTCTTAAAAGATACGTAAGCACTGTGCAATAAAAAGCAAATTAGAACACTTGAAATCAAACAAAGAGAGGAAGCCGGTCAGATCTGCGCTGAACCAAAGAAGCAGGAGAAAGCCATAAAGAACAGCCTATACTTCAAACATTTTTGAGACAGAAAATTCACACGGGTATTGAGCAAGCACAGCCAGACTTGTGGACAGAAAATTCTAAAGTGTTAACATTGCTCAAAAATTCCTCAAAATTCCAAAAATGACCCTGCAAACCTAAATGTTAAACCACGTGATCCTTAATTAACAGTAATACCATGGAGACAGTGGGAAACAGTCCACTTAAAATTAACTGAAAAGACAGGCAATGTCTGCACTAACAACGCACCAACATAACCACAACCCAAACTCCGCATCCTGGTGCCGCACACCCTGACTTGCCTCATGTCATCCTCATTTCCTCCACCCAAGGCAAATGGTTGGAACCCGAACAGTGCTCCACGTTCTCCTCCCGCCTCCTCCTAACTTTCCAAGACAATTTCCACCTCTGCCAAGGGTCCACAGCCTTGCTGCCAGCGTCCACACGGAAATACCATTTTAATGATTTATACAGCCACTGTGGCAAAGGCAGATTCTTTGTCAAGCCTCGCAGCTGATTTTCAATGCTTAGACTGAACTCTCATGAAGGAGAGAAAGGAACCAGCAGTGTATCCACCACCAGTGACAGGCACGCAGCGTTTGTACACCTCAGGTGACACACGTGCTGCTGGAGCGAGGGCAGCGGTACCCAGTATTTGCCAGGTGCATCACTTACCTTCTTTTCTGTTACTGGCAGGCCCCCTGTGGTCCTTAAGGACACATTTATGCAACTGATCTGGCATTTCCAAGAAGCACAGGCCAACTCATGCCCATGGAGCACTAACAGAAGACACTCCCTGGACGGTTAGATGAGGAAATGCAGCTGGGAGCAGACCAAGCTACCAGAACTATTTACTTCGAGGCATAGAACACTTCTCGAGCTACAGGCTAAGCACCTCTGTATATGAGGGTCAAGCACAAACCTTCAAGACACCATTTCCCTTTGACAAACATTTTTTTCCAGGGTTTCTTTCTTCCCTAACATACATTGATTCACTGCCCGTCCCTTCCCCAGCTCCTCCAGTCTCACGGCGCAAGGAACTGATCAAAATGAAGGGCCCAAGTTAAGTCTGAAAATCAAGCTGACAGTAAAGCTACACAGGCCTGAAGGACAGGCTGTAGAACCAAAAAAAAAAATCAAACAAACCCCCCCCCCCCAAACCCAACCTCCCACCATGTGGACATTAAAATCTAAGTAAAACTTTTAACACAAAGTTAATGAATTACCAATGAATTACCCTGTGTACAGGGAATAGACACATAATCTTCCCCATGACTCTCTGTCTCTTCATTTGCCAAATGAAAGAGATGACACAGGGGAATAGGGTACAAAGATATCAAGTAAATAATCTAACATATGATTTGCAGGGTACAGAGATGGCCGAGATTCTGCACAGACATTCTTGTCATGATATGCCCAGCTAATCCCAACAATTTTGTGTTAAATTCCCCTTTGAATTTGAAGCTGCTGATATTTTTGATAGACAAGTCTTTGCAAGACAACACTAGGAGCAACCCAGCAGTGGGAGAAACTGCTGACTGACACCCAGTTACAAGGAAAGGCAAACACCAGGAGTTAAGTATAAACGAAGGATGATTTCTGTAGTCTCTGCTGAGGACAAATATATAACTTCTCTACACCTAGCCCGAGGGATATTCATTTTAAAATACAGGACTACTGTAGGATAAGACAAGAATCTTGTAACCCAAGATTAATTCTACTTAGCTGGGAAGTCAATGAGATTACTCCAAGTGAAACATGCACCAAATGCCTGCTATACTGAGCTTTTAGTGAGCCAAGCTAATTTAGTGCTTTCCTAGTCACCACGACCAAATAAATCAAATTTATAACTAGCACTGAAGAAAATGAGAAATGTTGTAAGTTATTCCACAGAAAAATGGTTCCAGATATCACTGTAGATACAGACACAGTAACTAACACATACTACATTGCCATCTTTTACCAACACAGCTTTTTGCATCTCATCCATATTTAGAGATATATAACCTCCTAGCTGGACTTCCTGGAGAACTGCAAGAAAAAGACGATTTTACCAAATGGTAAGGTGTGGAAAATTTCACTATGGAAAATTAGAGAAAAACACATGTAGTGCATATGATAGCTTACATAAAGAATATTTTTCTTTAATGAGACTCTATGTTTACATTTCAAATGCATTCGACCACTTCATGCTAAATGCTTGAGTCAAAAAAGCTGCAAGTTTTAAATACCTAAAACTGATCACTATTGAAGTATTCTGTAAGGCATTACTACCATCCTATTTGTACAGCAAATAAATAAAAAAAAGGAAAGGAAATGAAAGTTCATGTAATATACAAGTTTAAACATTACAAGCTCTCTTAAAATTACCACCAAAATACAATACTTACATCCAGCCTTTCACAAGCAGATTCGCAAAGGACATCTGTGAATCTCTCGCACATAATGAGTATGGAGAATTCCCAATATTCCCATTCATAAAAATGAACCTGTGACCATCTGTTGAATAACACTGCCATGGTCATTATACAGCACTTGGCATAATTCTTTGGTTTAATGAAGTTATTTTTATTGCCAAAATCTTTAAGTAAACTATCAATCCATTTTCATCCAAAGAATTCAAAATAAAATAAAAAGATGAGAATTAAGGAAACATAAACTCTGAAGATAGATGGCAAAACAAAAACACCACGAAATTAACAGTGAACTTCTAATTCCAAGCATGTTTTTTTAATAAAGAGGTGACAAGAGCAAGGTTCCTTCTTTTTTCAGGGAGTTTCTATCCCTACTGGAGTATAGCAGTATTTTGGATGTTTCATGAATGCCATTATATGCTCTTAAGAATAATAATTTCATGTTTAGTTGATCTTAACAAAGGAAAGACTTCTTCACCCATGTGACACAATGGTTGACTGTCTTCAGTAAAAACTCAAAGTCATCTTTCAAGCAGGAAAGAAAGGAAACAATATAAACTAAAAGGTAACTGGAGATAGGGGCAAAATTCCTTCCCAAAAGAGCACCAGAAGCAAAATGTCAGCCTCTGTGCTCTGATTTTACTGCTCCTCAGCAATTTTTTTTACTATTTTTCTTTCCCACCTCTTTTCAACTCAGAATGAATAAATGGAGCACACAGATAAACCATTAACGCAGAAACCCACTTTCATTTGAGCTTAAATGCATGACACACTGAGAATGTTAAAAATTAAGTTATTAACAACAAAGACATGTAGCACTTGGTTGCATTAAGCAACATCGTCCCAGATTTCTACTTGTTCCATAAATGTCAAGTCTACATTCTGAAACTCATATAATGAAACACAACCTTTGAAATTTCACACATTATGGATCAGAAATGTAAAGCTATGGAATTCCTCCATTCTGCCATGTGAAAACACAAGCTATGATACACTGAGCAAAGTCTCTTGCACAAAATAAATAACAACTCTACATCATGGTTATGGATCCCAAACTGACAAAGATGAAACAGGTTTATGGTTTATCACTGATTCACTTAACACCACCATAAAATTCAGTCTTTGTCTTCTCTCTCACCCTCATTTTGTTAGCAAAATTAAGAGCCTTTAATTCCCACGTGTCGGTTAAATTAAAATTTCTCAGTGGCAACGTGTTTCACGGATAGACAGAGTAGTTAAACTAAAACAGTAAGCACCACAAATCGTGAAGGGTAAACCCATTATTCTTTCCTGGATGCCACTAATTCTTACATTAAACATAAACAAAGCACTCAGTTACAAGCATGCAACCATAAGATTAAAACATAATAAAGATGTCCTATGGAAAGAACTACAAAGTACAAAGTGTCATTTCCAAAGCAAATTAATTTACTTCCAAGCAGACTAGTACACTAAACATGTCGGTATGGTGCCAAGTGTACACAATTGGTCATCTGGAGATAAAGAGAGCGTCAGAATCAGCAGGATGGAAGTTTGGAAACCTAGGGTTTATTTTCAAACAAATGCTAATACCTTCTCAAATAAGCATCTATTCTTGTCACGTGCCATCCTCCTACCTTGTGATTATTACATCTGTATTTGGAATAAAAATAATGTCTTGCTGCTTACTTGTTCTTTAGGTCTCAGTAGGGCTCAGGGTTTTTCTGTAGGACTACAGTACACATTAACACTGAACATTTACCTGTGTAAATGAACAGTGAAACACTGAACTGAAGTGCTTGGACCTTTGTGGGGCAGAGACACAGAGATCTGTCTGTTCATATGTGTGTCTGTACACCTGCAAGCCAGCACTACTTTCTGTGGGATTACAGTAATGCAGTCACAGCTACAGTTGCTGCAGATCATGACAGACTGCAAAGTAAATGCTTTTGGTGCTTTCCCAACCACAGAAACAGGGACAAAAAACACATATGATGTGTTCAGTGTCTGTTTTGACTTGCATGTGAATGAGAATGATGATGGCATATGCATCAACTAGGTGAAAGCTTTATTACAAAGAGATGAATTGGAGTTTTTTTAATGGTTTGTGTAGTAGTAAACTAATAACATCTATCAGCTGAAAAGTGCTTTACGGGGAAATCCGTTCTTTGGCACAACAAAGCACACATAGGTAAGGAAACAGTTTGTGGAAAGTAGTTTTAAAACAAATTAAAATTCACAGCAATGTGAATACAAAATCTTAAAACAGTAATCAACATTTCCCATGAGGTTAAATTTTCAAACACACTCTGCACAGGGGCCAAAGCATACAGCAGGGGCTTCATGGCTAGAACTCCCCAGATAAAAAAATCTTCTCATATTACCCCTCAGAGAATTTACATTGCACCAATGTAAGCAGTGTAATGTCTTTCTGGCTGACATCCTGTTTCAGGCTGGGTACTCCTGCTTGCCCACACATCCTGAGCACACAGCCTTCTGGGGACCTACCCGACAGCTCCTGGAACACCATTTGTAGATAACTGCTTGTCAACAGTTTGTAGGAGGCTTCCTAGAGCTCTGAAGAGTTGTGAGCTCTGAAGATTTGTGTTCCAAATCCTGTCCTTCCCTGAAAAGGCCAACACTTTCTAGGATGCACTTCAAAATCAAGGCATAATTCATTGTCACCTGGATATAATTTCATGTTACAAACTATTCCAATCAAAAGCTGCTCTTTTCACATGGCCCAAAAGAAGATATTCACTTAGATATTCCCTGCCACTATAAAGAAAAATCACATAACACCACTGGAAAAACTTAACTGGGACTCTAATGTGATTATATTTTCATTAATACAGTAACAATGACCAATCCATCTAAAATAGCTCCCCAGGCTACTTAAGGGACAGGCTACTTAAAGAAAAACATTATCAGACAAATGCAATGCTTAAAATGCAATGCTTAGAACTAGGCTGCTATCTTCAGCTTGACTATCTGAGACTTGGAAAAAGCAACTGCATCTACAGAACAGTAGAAAGAGAACACTTTCAACCTGTATTTGGGAAGAAGATTCCACTATGTCGCAGTGGTAGGTTTAAACAAAAGTAATGCTCATGCTAGGACATATTTTAAGTGAGGGATACTGTCCTGCCCTGAGGTAGAGGGGCAACTACACTTCAACACAGTAGTTCTGAAGTTGCTTTAAAATTCTTTAGTTATTTCTCAGACTAAGAAATTCTGTAAAATACATTTATTAAAATAGAAAAGGTGCAGGACTGATGTAAAAAGCATGCTGTGCAAACAACCTCAGAGGAGAAACAAGCAGAACATTCCAGCAACTGGGAGCTAGTTATTAAAAAGCAGTACAAAAAGAAAGCAGGGATTGTGTGGATTCCTGTCCCTTTCTTTCCATCACAGGTAAGGGCTGAGGACCAGGGGAAGGACCCAGAAGAGAGTCTCATAAACAGTGTGTTGTGTCTTACCAAAGCACTGTGTTGAGCAGCTGGTGCATGCTGCCCATGCATAGGGACCTTTAGAGGGACATACCGTGCAGCCAGCCTTCGGGCAATGCATGTACTCCCTGAACAGCTTCTGCTGGAACTCTTGCTCTCCCAGCTTCTTTTCCCCATTATGCAGTCTCCCTGCCATAGTTTCTCTGTCCTCTTCCCTAGACTTGTCTTGGCAATCAGAAAATGAGTTTAGTTTATCATCTTCGAACTTCTATTTTCCCAAATGCATTTTGTAAAATCCGGTGTCCCTTCCCATGTCTCTACAGAAGTCAAAAAGCAACATGTTTTCCTTCTTTTCCATTTGTTGTCAGGAAAATTTGTCAAGAATCATCACTTATGTTGCCAGACATCTGATCAAATTCTTCAGCTAGGGAGCCAGAATTCTCCAACTGTGGCACTGGTACATTTGTTGCATCTGAAATGAAACATAGGAAGATGGTTAACAGAGACACTGAGCAACTGCAGCAAACTCTCTATAACGAGGAATTCAGTACAAAAATACCTCTCAGTTCACAGTGGATTTTCAGAGCCTTTCAGGAAGACACCCTGCACTTAAATTCTAAGTGATCAGGACAAAATTATAATGATCTCTTCTGTCACCTTTGCATCTTTGGGGTGAGGAAAGGAAAGCAGGGCAGGCAAATATATCAGGCTTATATTGGAGCATGTGAGTGAGCAGTTGCTCAAATGAGTCAAAGGAGAGACACCACAGACAGACTCATACTGGATTACTTTTTATGGACAGCAAAATGCTTCAAGATAACCTGCATCTGGCTGTAGTCAAGGAAAGAAGTTCTAACAGAATGAGTGTGGAGGGAGCAAGACTGGTGAGTTTGCTCTTGTTCTTCTCTCAAAGAAAGGTAAGCAAAGAAAGGTGAGCTGAAGACAGGAAAGCAAATTCACACCAGCATCATGGGAGATCAGGATTCTACCTTCAGTGCCAACCTAGGCACTTGGACACCTGTGCCCAGAAAAAAAAGAAACAAACAAAGAAATCTTGATAAACCAGTTCTACGAATTTGGGTAAATCAGGGCTAAATTACAGTGTTAACCATCCCGCTCTGAAATTTAGTCTCTTGTAGGCTGGCTTCTAATAAGAATTACAGTTGTGGTAGAAATGTCAGCCTGAAATGTTATTTGGAGCTGTACAGGTCTAATGTCCTACAATTCAGAAGCAACATATGAGCTAAACCATAACTTCCCCATAGCTCTATTACTGCTTGGGGCATGACACCATCCACTGGAAATAAAAAAGGGAGTGGAGTTGCCATTTCTGTTATAAGAACAAATCCTACAAATGGGTGCCTTCCTTCTCTTTAAAAAACTGCATCTACCCACTTCATGAATTAAATAGTGGCACATATATGAACCCAGCCACCAAGCATGCAGACAAAGCCCAAAGTTAAGAAAAACAAAACAAACCATGGCAGTGACATACCTTGTGTTGATTCCCTTATTTCCTGAGCTTCTCTCCTCCCAAACCCACTTGGCTGCTGTCTCTGGAGTTTCTGTTTCTACAAAGAGATCTGGATGCCCAGCACTGTCTCAGACATGTCCTGGTTCTGTATTCAGATCCTGAGTCTGAATGGAGTATCCTTCTCTTCTCCCAATAGAAAATTTATGGGTACCCTTCTTGGTGCTGATTCCAAAGTGCCAAAAGTGAGGCAGGATTTTCTTCCATGTCTGGGAGGTCTACTATCATCCCAGACACCATTATAGCGCATCTTCAAGTTCTTTCTCCTCTCTTGGTACTGACCCAGGGAACACCTGGTACACTGATGGGCAAGGTGCTCTTATACTCCGCTATCAGAGTCCAACAGACACTAACACCACCTCAACGTCCTGGATATTCACACATTCTCAGTGTTACCTATGTGAGGCCAGTTTGCAGGTATGATCGTTTCTTCTGAGAAATGTTCCAAGAACATCTTGATAGATACAGATAAATCTGTATACAGCGAAGACTTCCAAAAAAAAAGTATCACCTCAAGTCAATGGAACAGAAACTGGACCGGACAGAAGCATGTAGATACTATGCCATGACTTGATGTCCATACTGGAGTCAGCCTTGTGCAGAGCAAGAGTAATGCACACAGTAGTGTGACCATGTACCACTGCTAGCAGATGCAGGTGTAGTTCAGTACTTTCCCAGGAAGAGGTCCTTACATTGGTCTGCATGCCAAAGCTCTCGAGTGTGAAAATGAGGCAAATCAGTATGGAACTGATCGGTACTGATAGGAAATCAGCGTGTGACAGCGTGCCGTAAGCCTTCTTTTCAAAGGTACAAGATCAGCAACAGCTGGGCACACATGCCCAAGGACTTCCAACAGCACAAGGGAAACAGAAATCTGTAAAATCTGCCATCAGAAAGCCAAGCATAAAAGGCAGCTCTACACCACAGGCTCTTTTGTCTAAACCCTCATGAACGGGAACTGGTTTGTGGAACATTACACTTGGAACGAAGTGTAAGCTTTATACAAGAGCAAAACTGAAACTCCCTCAGAAACCAAAGGGAAGCATGAAACACACTCAGTGGTAAAACACGCAGAACCTCTTTCCCAACAAGGACACCAAGGAAGGTGGTGAAGCTAGAAAGTTTCCAGACCAAAATGGCAGCCCAGCCTTTGAAAGGTGAGAACATAAGGTCTGATCTGTGACACAGACCGTACGAAAATCCACTGCGACTGCAAACCTCCTTAGTCCCTGCAAAGTACCCCAAATCCACTGCTACCTGAGAGAAATCAAAACCAAGAGCCAGGGCTCAAAAAATGCCCTTTCCTCCATGCTCCTTGCAGAGCTTAAGAAATGCAGCATTGTGACTAATTTGATTCATGAGAACATCCTAAAATGTGGGCTGTTACAAGTCAAACATGAGATTGCTCTTTGCAATCTACACCCAGGAATATATCTCCAGAATTCATTAAAAAGCAAATCATATGTAAATCCAGCACATAATAAGTTAAAGAGAATTACATATGAGTGATTAATAAGTAGATAAACAGTAGAGAAAATCTTCTATTTCTAGCTCATATCTTCAAGCAGAACTGCATATTATCAACTTCCCTCTCACTTTATTTTTAGAGGTTACAAAACAAATATACACGAGATCAAAGTAATGTGAAGAACCCACTGGTTTTAAATACATTGAGTAGGAAATTGAAAACTATCTTGTAGGTTTTCATTCTTTGAAGACTGTTTCACAGTAGATAAAAAGCAATAGCTAAGGAAGACCTCATTACAATATATAATATACAGTATATATACATTTATATATTATAAGCACTTGCTGAGAGTACGATGATGGCTTATCCTGTTACTTTATCATAGAATTAGTAAGTTTGTATCAGTTGGAAGAGTGTTGCATAGCATTTCTAAATGTTTCTTCAGTATTCAAAGGTACTACAGGTTCTTTGTACGAATTTTAGGAACTATGCATCCATAAAAGTAATTGAAAGATTGGAAAGTGAAAGAATAAATTTCCCACAGCAATTTTATAAATAAAGTCACTGTTAAGGTTTATTCAGCTCTGTTACAACAACAAATCAAACCTACTCTGTGTATACATGGCAGTAGCCAACATCTGAAACTTCAGAGAAAACAAAGCAAAAATCTGCTATTCCATCATACAAGTGTCCATTTGTCTCACAGTGTGCATAGAGAAAACATTTTGCTGATATCTGTAATGCTACTCTCATACTCTGAAGTACAGGATCTAATTACCATCAACTTAATTAAAACTAATTTCTTTTTATTGATTACTTAACTTTCTGATGTTGCTTTAACCCTACTGCCTTAGGGAATGTTTTCAAAGATTCACATCAATGTTATGACTTTTTATATTAATTAAGCTATTCTGATTAATTTGCCCTTTTAAAATTATTCTCGATGCTATATATCTGCTAAGTGACAAATGGTAGAGTTTAAACAATTACAGAAGTTCAAACATTTGAGGCTTTGCTCTTTTTTTCCCCTTCTTTCCTCTATGCCTTTCCCTTCGCCTACTCCCTCCACCCCTAGGGAAGTTCACAGATCACAAAAGATCTGTATAGAAGAGTTTCGAAGAATTATGTGTTTTTCACAACTATCCTAGTGGTTAGGGAGCTGTTTTGTGCCCACTGTTCAATTTTCCTGAACAAACACATATAAGACCTCAATCTAATAATCCATTTCAGTCCTCAAAGCCTCTAAATACAACATAACCTTGTGTGAATGATAAATATCTATTAATTTTACTAGATTTAAGCTCAGCCTGCATGAAAAACTAAAATGTTTAGAGGAGATGTGGACAGGCTCTGCTTAACTTAAGCCTAAACAAAGAACTCAGCAATAAACTACCCCATGAAATACTAGATCTCCATTAACCATAACTAGGAGAGTAGTTGTGAGAAAAATTACAATAACATCATCCCATTAACCTAACACTTTACAAAAGTCACAACTCAAAATGGAGAAGAGGTAATGATAATTTTTTTCTCAATTCTAGCTTTTCTTTTTCATTTTTCCGGCTATAAGCTGAATTAATTTGGCAATGCTGGATAATAATTTTCACATTATCATGCTTTCAGCTAATAGCTGACTTTGAATTATCAGCTGCTTTTGCAAGCTTTAATACTTATCTTGGCACCTAAATCCTCCAAATTGTAAGGCTTTTTTATAAAAATAACCCTATCCCACTTTTATACGCTGTAGTAGCAAATACAGTACGAAAAAACTTATTTAACAGATCATAAAGAAAAACTGAACAAGTATACCTAGATTCTTACCTATCTGCAGCACTTCTTTCAAAATGTTTTTTTAATTTATTTTTAACCTCGCATAAAATTTTCAACACAAGTGCTTACATAGGAAAAGCAGGGGTGTGATAATATAAAGAATTCTGCTTACTTGAAATGCACTTAAAACCCCTTTAAACTCACAACAAATAGGACTGCACCCTCTCTACAAACACAGCAAAACTCCCAAGAAAACGCCACGAAACATAGCACTAAAAATCCTCAGAAGACTCTGTAAATTCTGCTGACATCCCATTCACGTAGGAATGACAGAGATGCTAAAGGAGGGAAGCCAACTGATGATGAGTCAATACAAGCTTACCTGTTTAAGTGCTTTCTTTGTGTGCTGCTGGAAGGAAGATACTAGCTTGCTTTGCACCGGTGCATTAGTAAGGCTTGAATCACGATTGGAAGACATTTCCTCAGATGTCTGCTTTGGGCAAACTTTATAAAAAGAAACAAAAAATCAGAATACTGGTATGGGGGTTATCTTTCCTATTTCTCGAAGAGTCATAAGGACGGAAAAATAAACCAATACAAGCAAATGCCTCGAAACCAAAAAGCTTGGTATAAAAAATTCAGCTGATCTTGAGGTCCACATGAGCTGAAAATCCAGCCATATTCTAAGTAAATGCATTGCTTCACAATTATTTGTACCTCATCATACCCTTTCTATGCAGTTCAGGAAGCCGTGCATATTTTGCCTTTCAGGTCCTGAAAGGTAACTGAAATAGTTTAACAACAGATTTCACACAGAAGCTTGATAAAAACTATCTTCCTCACCAACACATTTTAATGGATTATAAGGTATCTAAATAAGTGTTTACACAAGAGACAGTGATGACCCCTGGGTCTAGAAAGATTCATACATATGTAACTTCATACCAGGTTATAGTGTCTTCTTAGAAGCCAGATTCGCCTATTTTACAAGTACTTCTTGATAAAGCTAAGAACTCACATTGCTGTTTAATGGGTAGACTGGAATATCCTGCAAGATGAATTCTGGTTTCTCAGGTAATACATGCTGATATACTTGTTAATGAACAAATACTACAGTACTTGCATTAAACAGACTCTTGAATAAATGTTGCGTGAGACCCAGAAAAAGTCTCCTGGTTAAAAATAAATGAAAACATGATTTTTAATTTTTTTTTTTTTTAAAACAGCTTCATTAAACAGATATGAAAGCTGTGAGAATAGCTGGAGGATCCTGTTAGTCTTGATGGCCAGCAAACTCAACTGAAATGGCTGTAGAAACCTTTCCACTCAATGCCTTGCATTACTATACTCTCACTAGTATCCTAAGACTGCCCAGCTAAACCAGCATTAGCATGGATCCAGAAATAAAGCAGCTTTTCTTCCATTCTCCTCCGCTGACTCAGCTCAAGTCTGCCTTCCAGCAGCGTTCAAAGCTGGTTTGTGTGCTCGCATACCTTCTTTATAATGTTTTGCGGCAGTAAATGGTTTTCCAAGATTTGCCATACTTTGCACACCACCAGAATAGTCTGAAGAGACTCAAAGAAGCTGCACAGACATGTGCCAGAAATAATGTAGCCTAGTGTTAATCTATTTTTTCCGCCCATCCTTCAATGGGACGAGCAGACACCCAAAGTAGCTAAGTCCCATGCCTTTAGCCAAGGTTCACAGAAGAAACATTGTAATCTTTTTGATTTGTGTTTGTAAGAAAAAAGACACAGACAATTTAGTAATCAATAATTAATTGCCATCATAAGATGCACATGGTATTAAACCTTTTTTTTTGCACTGAAAGAAAAAGTAATTAACACTTACCTTAGTAACAGAGAATACACTCTATGGCACTGTTGTTATACCAAGATAACCGTCATACTAGATTAAAATTTTTCATTATCAGGTAAGAAAAATGCTATTTTGTCACAAGATTTATAACTGATTTTTGTCTTTTTTTTTCCTTATACTTGAAGGATTTGTCAAAATATACACAGAAGTTGCAACACAAAACAGTTCTGAGTTTACAGAATCACCTGGTTTGGATCAATCTTTTTCACATGATGAGCAAAACTTACTATCAAGTAAGACAATGTAAAGGAGCTGCAAAGTGTCAGCAGAAAACAAACAATAGCTGGTTTATATAATCCAAATCACTGCAACAGCTAAGCTTCTGAGACAATGAACACCTACACCAAAATGAAAACGTGACACTTCAAATTGCCCAGATTTTGTCTTCTCCTTCAAAGAAACTTTTTTTTTACTGAATTTTGAGTCAAAGAATTGAAGAAAAAAACCAGAAATACTATGTGCACACAAACCCCAAAGTTAATGAGCAGAGAACAGAATACATTTAAAAATCCCTAAAGAATGGAAACTGTTAAACTTAAGTGCCCCTCCTAAAAGAGGATAGATACAACATGACCTGTCATGATAACCCTATTCCTGTTCCCCAGAATGACTGCAACTCCTATTACGGTCTTGTTCAAATGAGAAATTCTGATTTTCATTATGGTGATCAAGGATGTTATCCAGGAGTCTCCCCTTTTTATTTTGGTGATAAAGTTCATCCTGAAGAGGTTTGACAACACTATCTGATGATACTCAACACTACAACCATTAATGTCAAGTCATGATACAGCAGGAATAAAAATAAACATAGCTCTATATTAATTTTGTACTTTCATTCATTTCTCATTTAGCAATAAACCTGGAGTTGTGACGAAATTTATAGGAGGCCACACTTTTTATTCCTATCGTTACTTCAATTTTGCATAAAATATTATCAGTGTATTGGTTTATTTTGCTTCTGTTCCTTTGAATCTTTTACAACAAAGTTAAATCACGAAATAGGGACTGTTCTAGTGGGTGAAACAACTGGAACTGAAACCCACTGAAACAATAAATAGCTTTCCATCACTACCGATACAGAAAGAATACCTCACTTCAGGCTGGTTCTTTAGTGCAACCCAAACCTAGTTAGTTCAGAGTTTTGAAAAAACCCCCAACTTTTCCTGTAGTCCATGATTAAAGAAATAGATTCACGAGGTTGAAATCTGCTGCTTAAAATATTTAAAATGACACTGTGATTAGAGAAACTCAACCTAATTTATTCAGAACAAATGATACTTCCTTTCTAAAAATTATTTTGTACATTATATTTTTCTTTATATACCTTGTAGCTTAAAATAGTAAGATAGTAGGAAACTATTTTAAATGTTACTTTTTATGTTTTGATTAAATTTCCATTTCAAACCAGCTTGATACAAAACATGGCTATGAACCTAACCATCTAGTAAATAAGAGATGTCATTGCCTATTTTCCAAAAGTAGAAGATACAAGCATTAAAAATCTAAATACATTGTCTTAAATTATACAGTTGCTTAATAACTTACACAGTCTACTCACTTTTTTAGCAAAAAATAATACTAAAATTGACATACAGACTTTATTTAGAGGATAATCAAGATATTGTTTAAAAACAATGATTGTCTCTTCTGTAGGAAATTAAATACAAATATGAGACAATGAATAAATTTAATCTTTAAACCATGTTCTGCTACTTAGTAATTTAAATCAATCTGTGCCAAATATGACTATAGTAAAATGCCTGTGACCACATAAAATTGTCATTATTTATTTCTTAATTTGTATGGATTAAGTCCAACTGCTTTTCTCTGAATGGGTCAGACATAAAGAAAGGCAAAAATATGACAGAAAGATATGTAAGTGAAGTCAACATTGATGATCCTAGTGAAAGAAACAATGCCTTAAGAACGAAACAGGCATTCCTGCTATGGAAGCCAAAGATGACAGTAAAAGAAAAAAATTCAAAGTGTTCTTTTACATATATACAACTTTGGAAAGCTGCAACCACTTTTTCCATAAGCGCTGAAGATCCATGAATATTATCAGATCCATGTTCACTTGAAAAGCCATATCAGAGATAAATGCTAAAAATAAACTGGGTGCGGGGGAGGAAAAAAAAAAACCCGGAGAGAAAGTGACAGCTAAAGGGAAAATATTTAGGTAGCAAATAAAGAGGATTCACCATTATTGCTACAGCAGAAAAAGGAAACAAGGGTGGTTTTAAGCCTACAGGAGGCATTTCCATTTAGTGGAGAATAATTAGACTCCATTCTTTAAATTGGCTTCCTCAAGGGCCAGGACCGAGTGACAGAATAAAGAAAAAGCAACTATTAAGCTGTAAACTGTTAGGTTATGAGCTGGAAGAGCAGCTGGGTTTCTGAAGATAAGACCTCCTTAGTGAGTGTTCAGAGACTGTTAACATGAATGATAGAATTAGAATTACTTAGCAAAAAGAGTATGTTAAAAACGTTTTCGACAAATTCCATTTAAAATAACTTCCTCTCTTCCATTTTTCCAAGACTAGTTTTGTTAATTATTACGAAAGGCTATAATTTATAAAAATCAGCAATGCTGTCTTTGAATTTCAAATTTTACAGGCTATCTCTGTAATTTTTTATTACCTTTTACCTTCCCCACCTATGAAATGGCACCTATGTAAAACATATTAGAAGACATGCTTCTTCAAAGAAACAAATTTTTGAGGAATACAACAAAAAAATTATTCTGTCTCCTTGCCACTGAAAGTTATTAGGAATAACTGTAAACAGATTTATATAACTAGATGGACAGAGAAATTCCTGTCCAGTAAAGGGCTTATTTTCCCAAAATCAACAGCACAATTAATTTTGATTTCAGTCACATCATATTGACTTAAAATCAAACCAGCAAAATCAACAGCAGTTCACTTCCCTCGTTGTTAAAGTAACCACGGCAGATGAGAAGGATTGTTTACTAATGGCCACATTACAAAACACAAATTAATATTGTTACCCTATGCTAAAGACTAGAGTCTACCTCAAGCATAAAATGTATGCACACACTCTGGAGATATGAAACTTCTGAGAGAACTCCCTCAGGAAAACATACACGCAAAATCTCTCTCTAAAATATCCATAAAATTCAATATTTTCTTTGGGTGACACAGATCTATACTTGTATTGACATAAATAGTTACACTTTGCCAACACAGATGTATTGAGTAATTCACCTCTGTCACTCTTTGATCTCTAGAGCCCAACTTGCCAAAACTGAACAATTCAGAACTCAGCTGTTGCCATCAGCTCTTGAAAATGAAAACCAGTTTGGGAGTTAGTTAATTGTATGAGTTTGCCAAAGCAAGCAAAAACAGATGTATACATCAAGGGTACTACAGTGACTGTAATATTCTTTCTGAAAAGCAATACTAGCACTGTGAATTAATAAATAGTATTGAATAGTATTTTTTGGAAAAAGACATCAAATACCACATCAGCTTCGTAGCCTGCACTGAATCCCATTATATTCACAGCATGCTTTTGAGCCCAAACATTTCACAAAGCTTAGAAAACTGTGAATCCTTATTCCAAAGGAAGTCAACATTTTCCACAAAAAAATATACAGCCTGTCATCACTAAGACACCAATTTCTTAGACCTCATTAACTACTGTACAGGAAAAAAAAAACAGATGAGAAATACCCTCAAGCTCCACAGTATCTTCTCTTATTCTTATGACTCCCTTCAAGTGGTAATGAAACAAAAGAAGTTAAGCTCAAGCCTGGGTACCATATTTTTATTTTAAAGTTGCAGGGAGATGTAACTAAAACACACAAAAAAATCTAAAGCAAAGTGAAAAACTATTTTTTGCTGATGTGTCACCCAAAACTCTATGTTTGAGCTGCTACTCCACTGCTGCTCTTCTGCTTTTAGAAGAATCTATCTCACATTCAGATGTTGCCAAGTGTCACAAACATTTTCAGTAGAATCATCCAATATTATTCCCAAGAGACAAGACACTAATAGTAACAGGTTTCACTGAATACCCAGGAATTTCATTCCTGGAAAGGAATTGAATATCTGAATGTGGACTCAGGTTTCAAACAGCGGTTAATATACATTCCTTGCTACAGAGTTATCCTAGAGTTTCCTAGTCTAAAAAGCACAAGGTATTCAAAAACACAGTAGCTACAAAAGTAAAATTTCAAGATTCAGCATGAACCTGATCCTCTGCTGTCCATCATTTTGTCAACTATCCCTAAGAAAACTGCCTGAGGAATTAACTCTGCCATTTCGCGTTCACAGTTGAAGAACATACTCTTCCAGAAGTGCTGAAAGCCAAGGTGTCTCAAGAGCAGACACACGTTGCTCGTATTTGGGCACACACCAGAAGCCCTGTCTGGGCTGAGGTGGGGAGGGAAGTCACGCTGTAGCAGGAATTGCTGTCTCCTCCACACTTACATCATTGTGCATTCCACTGGCTCGCGCGAAGACAATTTTTAATCAACTGCACTCCGTGGCTGATGGATTAGCCCTGGCTTCAGAAACCCTAGGGACAAATGCTTTTTGAGAACTGAACATCCTATTGATGGGTAAAAGGATATTATAGTCATCATTTTCCCAGGCAACAGTAATTGGGATTTTAATTCTTTTACCCACAGCATCTTTACATGCTATCCCTGTATTTGAGGGAAATGGAATTTTAAAGATATGGGACTGCTACAGAGCTTCTATTAGAAATCCCATTCCAAACAAAATCAACTGTAGCGTAAAGAGTTTCTTTAACATATGCCTTTGGAGAAGGTGAAGAAAGCAAAATCCTCCACAGCATCTGCAAAATCCTGAGGTGTGACCATTTCGCTTGTCCACTTAGCAATATTGATGTGGTGTATCAGCTTTTGCCAAATCATGTATTTATAATGGTCAGGAATTTTTATATTATTATGCTAATAAAATTGTTCAGTAGTCTGCATTTATACAGCAAAAAATGTGCCTGCTGAGGAGTAATGTGATTCTTCTCTGTCTGAGTGTTACCTGGTACTTTTTATTCCAAAAGACTATGGTCTAAAAGCCCACAAATGGGCTGAGGCTGTTGCTTGCAGTTTCATCATTTTGCTTCCAGCTACATTTAAAGAGGCATTTTTTAAACTCTTGCTAAACAATTTCTGATCACTCTGTCAGAACTGGGGCTTCTGGACTCTATCACAGTGGAAAAGAGCAAATAAAAGTGCAATCAATTGGGCAATTAAGAATTCAACATGCAAGCAATGGCCCATCCTCATATGTATCACACATATTCTAAAACACAAGTCAGAGAATTTCATAAAGTGTTTTTTACACTGAACTAAATGCTACCTTTATGACACAGAATAGTTTCCTGGAAAAAGAAAAAACAACCCAGCTTTAGTGTGAAAAGTGTAATTGGTCTGTTAGACCAAGTATTTTCTACAGAAATAACTTTTCTCAAATATTTACTAACCAATCAAGTCACCATCTCACCTTTCATAAACTAATGAGACCATCCCTATTAAATCTCCCAGAACAAAGGAGGTATTTGTTCACTCAGGACTTCTTATATGTCTTTTCTAAATCCTTTTCTGTTTACCTTAATTCCTTCTTACAGTTATAATGAATGCAATACACTGGTAATCATTTAACTAGTGCTATACCCAAAGGAAAATCTGTGCCTATATTCTTTAATCAGTACTATCAGAATTATAGTCTAAGAACTGCATTGGACTAATTAGCAAAAGCATCTCATTCATGTTCAATTTATTTTCTGTTGTGATCCTTAAATGCTTTTCAGATATACTCATTTATTGAATACATGTTTCTGCTGTATAAATGTGACCTTTTTTCTTTGTTTGAAAGTCTAAAAAAAATTCATGCTGTTCAACAGCAATAATTTACAAGGCAATCAAAAGGAGTCTCAAAATTATTATTTATTACCAATAAATTTAAGCTAGAAAGATTTTATAGTTTTCAAAAAGTATTGACATTAAAAAAAATTTGAATGAAGAGTGGTCAAACCACACCCTCCAGAGCAAAATGCCTGCTGTGGATGGTGATTCCTATGCCTCTGCAGATTAAATAATTTGTAATTTCAATCCACCAAAAACTGGCTGTATTTCATGGGCATGGTCCTGTTTTTAAGCCAAGCCTTCTATACTGTAAATGAAATCAGAATTCTAAGTGTATATAAATCATATCTTTAACAACAAACTTGCAGTCTCAAGAAAAGCTATTATCAAACATGTTTGACAAAATTATGTTCTGTATTAGCTGACTTATATGCTATTTATGAAATGTGGGCTGCCTTTAATTCTTCATTGATCACATCCAGCACTGGCCTTTCTATATGCAACAGAGACTCACTATTGCCATACTTTTTTAAAATATATCCATTAATATCCATTGCATGACAAAAAAAATTAAAATGTCTTGTTTTCAAAACGTTAAATATATTGCAGTTTTCCAAGACTTGTTAAAGATGACAAATGAGGGAAAGTTCTCAGCTCTAAAACCAATCTAGGTGTAATTTAATGCTCTATTTCAAAACGTTAAATTTTTGCAGCTTCTCTTTTATGCCATCACAAGTGCTATAATTATTTTTATTACTGTGAACTGTGAAAATAGTACATAGCCTGCTCCCATTCAAAACCCAGCAATTTTCTACTTCTGGAATTATGACACCCTATTTACATTCTATAACATCCTATTTACACCCTAACACTCCTAAATAATTGCCCATTTTTTGGCCATGATTTTTATTTGTTTATAATAAGTAACACCATCTTTTGCTTTGTATTTGTAACTGTATTTACACTTCTTTTTACTGCTATCTTCTTCCTGCAATTTGAGGAATTGTGCATCAACAAATTTTCTGAGTATCAAACAGGAATTGTTAGAGAACTACACGCATGTAAGTTCACTTACATACATAGCATACACTACATAAGCATCAAATCACTGCACATGCAGAGTCTGTTAACTTACAGACATAATATACCAAAGAAATGAAGAAGCAGAGACATTTAATAACTCTTGACTTTTGTTTCCACAGAGCTTCAAAACTTCAGTCCTAGATAGACCCATAACTGCATGTCTTGGATAGTTCTGTTACTCCTATCACTGAACACTATGATTTTTCCATGTTACTGGAGAGCAATACTGAAATTGCAGTATCAGTCCTGTAAAGGTGCAGCCCGGGAGCTAAGTCAGTTGGTCAAGTTAAAAAAAGAAGCCTGTAGCAAACAACAACATGAGCTGAGCCTTTTCATGTCCTAGTTGTAAACAGGACACTGTCTCACCATATACCAAGTAAGCCAAAATAGCAGGCTGCAGTCCAGCAGTGGGGCATGTTGTGAGGGGGCAGCAGAAGAGAACTGATCAAGGAAAGGTTCACTTCAGAAGTCCTGGACAGTTGGATTGTTTTTTTATAAAGCATTCACTCTATAATCATTACATGAGTGTAGTTTCAATAAGAATAATATTCACTTCTGTTACTTGCAAGTAATTTTAGGTGACTGATGTTCTCTTTATGACTAACTATTCACACTCAAAAAGGAAAAAAAAAATATTTCTAAGGTTGCCATTTTTAAGTTATTTCAATGTTTTAGTTTGCCATTATTTTAGAGAAACGAAGATGCACAGCATTTGATACTTCAAGATGTCTTTATGTCACAATGGCACACAGAAGTACCTCTGCCTGAAAGAAAAAAATACAAACCTTTGTCCTCTGCCCAGAACTCTACTGAGGGACCAACCCCGCATGTCCACACTGAAATCAGTGAGACGTCTGAATATCACAACTGCCAAGTTTGAAGCCGGCTAAAGGCAAATTATTCTTTAGCTCTGGGCGCTAAACAAAAAAATCGTAAGCCAAAAAATTACCTACTGAAAACACACCAAACAGCACTATTCTTTGTTTTTTAAAACCCTAAGTCAAATAAAGGCACTTAGTGTTCCTGATTCCTTCATAAGGCCAAAAAAGAGAGGGAGTCATTCAAAATAGTTCCACTGAGTACAAAATATTAGTTATACTGCTTAGAAATCACACCACAAAAATCTGAAGAAAACAATACTTTTTCATTTCCCAAAATACGCCCTCCAATATTGAGATTAAATCACCTACCACCATTTTCTTCTCCATTATTATTGTTTGTCTCAGCCATTTCAGTGCCATCTAACTCAGATTCACATCCTAAATCCAATGTTCCATCAGTAGGGCATGTTGATTCTTCTTTCTACAGTTAAAAAATAAAAATAAAAATAAAAATAAAATTAACAAGAAAAAAATCAATCATGATCCTGCTGCATCTCCGAAAATAGATTACTGCAGTGTACTCTCATGCTTACATTTTAAAAAAAACAAGAATAAAATAAAATATGCTTGTGAGTTACTTTAGAGAGCCATAAAAAACAGACTTTCATGAAAAAACTTGCAAATGTAAAGCAAAAAAGCTGTTTTGTGAAGTCATAACATGCTCTTTTTAAAACCGAAAAAGTCACATAAATTGCAAGATCTTCCACTTTTTCTTCTTTTTTTTTTTTTTTAACAGAAACAGACTTGTGTGGCTGTTAAAAATCCTAGTTTTCCAGTTGAATGTCTACAACACTGCAGCAAAACACAAATCCTTTAATGTTTCTTTTCTGCCTTTGCCTGTTTCCTGAATTCAAATAGCTGAAGCAACCTGGAGCTCACAAGCATGGGAGTGATTGTGAATTCCTGGAATTGTGCCAAGAATATCTCCCGATTTAAAGAAAAACAACAGCATTTGTTCTAGTAAATTAGGAAAGACAGCTTCTGAAAACTATTAATTCAATTTCAGGTACAGGATATTTAGTTAGCAGGAGCAGACAAATCTACATACTTTTATATTTTTATACCCTTACATTAAATACATCTGTCATAAATTACAAAAGATCCTTCCCCCCAGACCAAAATTTTAGTTGACTACATTTAGACTGCCAAGCACATAATCTCATTTTCTTTTTTCTCATCTCTGCCTCACATTATTCCACTTCTATTGTGAAATCTCTTTTAGCTTGATCATGTACAACAAGAAAAAATTTCCACCCACAATAAACATCATGTTCATACCAAAACAGAAAAATAAAAAGGAATATAAATAGAATAAAGGCAAAATTCTATCACTATAATTATATTCCTTCTCAAAAGCAATGATGCAACCTCTGAATTAAAAGCTGATTTATATTAGACTTGCAAATAATTTTTCACTATTCAAAAATCAAACATTAATACAATTACTTAATTAGAAAGTCAGTGATCCTCTTGAGCTCACTGCTCATAAAACAAAGGCCTTACTGTGAACAACTCCAAAAAAGCAGCATTTTAACTAAGCTACGTGTTTTTTATACCATGTGCCAAATTCAAGAACACGTATATGCTTTCTAGGATAAAACATTCAATGTTTACTTTCATTATAAATCCCTTTAAAAGCCATCTGAAAGCAGTTAGAAGGACTATCAGGTCATTTCCTCTCCAAAGAATCTAATCTGTTTACCTTTATATCTATTGAGACATTCATAAAATGGATTAATAGTTGTATGTACAATCCATATACAAAATTTAAACTTACTTTAAGAGCATAGAGTCCTGATTTCCCAGGGATTTTGAAGAACGTTCCATCACCTACACGAGTGTTAGTATGAAGCATTGCATTCAGGCAAGCTAATGGAGAGGTTCCACTGAAAAATAAAATTGTGCAGTCTAAGATTGAGTGCCTCTTGTAAAACTATTCCCTCGGTCTATTTTTTTAAAAACTCATGCTTGCCTGGCTTTCCCCCCCCCTTTTTTTTTTTTTAATTCTCTCAACCCTGAAAACATCTACATTACAATAACAGGCCAGTTTCAAACTTAATCATATGCATCTGTCCCCTAGGCTTGAGGCAAAAAGTCTGTGAATTATAATTATGCTTTTCTTCATACAGCAACCAGCTCCACATTCTGAAAGAACCAAAGTCCAAATATTTATGTGAAATTACTTCATAAATAACACCATGAAGCCTCATTTTTAAAATGTTACAGACAATGTGGCTGCTGCACATGAATGATCAAAACAGTACCAAGTTCAAGGGCAGCTGCATCCCATAGGATGAAAGGCAACAAAAGAATAATAAAGAGCCCAGAAAGAACACATTTAAAATTAAAAGTGATATATAGTAAAGCCTTCTTCTGGCTCAACATGGTCAGCATGCATTATTATACGCAAATATAAGCACGTTTGTGCCTTTTATGAAGCACTATCTTTTCTAATCAGAATTGTTTTAGAGATTAAGAGACCGACCTACTCAAGGTAATAATTTTAATACCACTGTGGAATGTATGTTAAAGAACTATTTAAAAAGAAACACATTAAAATAAAAAAAGAGTATTTGGACAGAGATATCTTTGTAGTATATGCATGTTTACATCAGAAAAAGAACGCAAATATTTCTACCCTAGCTAGATGTACACTATGCTGAAAAGTTGATCTAAAAAATGGTGGGGAAGAAGGCAGTCATAAATTATTTTATTTAATTTTAATTTAAAAATTGAAGTACAAGATCTATAGATGTACTATCACATCTTTGTCCCCATTTGCTGGCTAATGTACACGGTGTACTCAGGGACTGAATCTGAAACTGTGCTTCTTCCCTGGGGTCCCCAGTCTGCACGCACGCTTATCTTTAGCCACGTAAATATATTCCACTTGGTTAAGTGGAACAATGCCTGTGCATTAAATTAAGTGTGTTGCTAAGTATTTCAGGATTAATTACATACTCAACTACAAATCAGGAACAGGGCTTCAAAGTTCACCAGAAACTACTCTTCTTTATTCTGCGGTATTGTAACACAACGTCCAATCTTGGTCGAAAATTGCATGTCTGAGTTTTTTTTAATACGTGAAACTGGATTGAAATTGTTGTATTTCATATGGTTATGCTTTCTGTTGATATCCATGGCTCTGTTACAACAAAATTCATCCTTACTGTACATGTATCATTATTTTAATGGCAAGATCAATAGTGTGGTAATTGCTCTTCCGGTAAAAATTAAACTATGAAGTGCCCTCAGGCCAGGAAGTCCTGTCTATTGTAATTTATTTACTACAGGTCACCTAATTTATCATATTACTACATCTAAAATAAGAAATTGCAGGTTAAAATGTTGCTTGTTGATAAACACATCAGATATGTAATAGGTATTTATTTTATGGGTATTCTAAACACGATCACACAATATGAAAATTCTGACAAGTTTTTGTTGTTTCTTTTTCTTCCCTGAAAATAAAACTAGCTCCACATTTGGTTTTGATATAATACTTTAACAAAATACAAACTGAAATATGCTGGAAATAAAATGATACTGCTAGCAGTGGGACAGAAGACATTAAGAGAGTTCATTGAGTTTAACGATTACTTAAACACTTTTGTAATATGTAGGATACGTCTCTTTTCACATTTTCCTTACTGTATTAATGCTTGACAAGCAAAGACACAAATCATTTAATACAGCAGTTATGGCTGTGTAATTTCTTCCATATGTTAACATACATAACGTGAAGCAATTTCAACTCTCTCAGACTTGGATCTTTTTAGTGAAACATTATCACCGATTAAGGCTTTCTCTGCAAGTCAGAATGAACTTGCTGACTCTGCAGCAGAACACGAACTTAGTATGTCAACAAGAAACAAAACTGTGTGTGCACGTATGCACGATTTGTATTCTCCTCCTATTCTGATGGAGATACTCTGGACTTCACAGTTATTTTTAGATATCATTAACCAATTAAAACGATATAGGATGAATGAGCCCAAAACAGAGGATTTGGCAACATCTCATGATCACTACTGTGCTCACAGCAGATATCTTAATCTTCAAAGTCTAGACAATTGGCAAGTGGACAACAGAAACTACTCTCTGACTTAGAAAGAAACCCATATTGGCTGCTGAGCCAAGAAGCACTTTAACTACTGCTCTGCTTGTTTCTTACAGATATCTGCAACTCCTAACAGCATGCAACCAAAGGGCCATATCCACCCTTCTTGAAAACTGGACTTGGGTATGTCCGTAAGGAGCGCAAAACAAACCACACAGAACACACTCAAGTTGCAAATGAAAATAATCTGGGAACACTGAGGGTTGGAGTTCATTTTGAGTTAACAGATCAAACTGAAGTTCCACGGTGTCCTTTGTCAGTGCTGCTTTGACCCATGTCAAGCAATGACTTGCCTATTCTTCCGTCAGCACTGGCATCCTTAAAACACTGTATTAAAATTCCCAAATGTTACACGCAACTGATGCTGGAAATGCTTGCAACACATACTATCACAACACATGGGACTGCGGTTCAAAAAGCCAGCAATCAAAGATCCCATGATGCAGACTGATGTCTGAATCATAGAGCACTTTATGAGGGATCTGTACTACTTATTGCATGCTTTCTAAATTCTCCTACAGCCTAAGGACATGTTCCTTCTGCTCAGAGCTCCTGGCATGTATTAATACAGCAGTCAAGGCCTGCCAATATAAGGCTGAGTATCTCTGAATATCAAAAATGGCACAGCTTGACCTAAGTTCTTGAAACACTCCAAATCAGTTCAACTTTGATTCAGTTAAATGAAATTGGATACAATAATATTCTACTTTGCAACTTGATATCTGTGAATTTTTAGAGCCATAATATATTTTAAATAGATATGCTGCAAGTTTTATTGCCATAGTCTGCACACAAGAAATATGTTTACCATTTACAGTCTTCAGATGCAGAACTTTCATACTATTTGTCATCATTTGGGCGAGATTGCTTTAAACCACTGTGGTATTCTAGAAGTCATTCATATATGGAAGTTACAATCTGTAGCAGTATATCTTTAAGACTGGTATTTTTCTGCTTGTATGTGTATTTTATATACATATACATCTATATACATATACAAGCAGTATTAGCCCCCCCTCAATACACTTTCAAAAAGGTTTAAAGATGAAAAGTTACTTACTTTCTGTAAAAGTGATGTTATGATGTTACAACAACCAGCAACATAGGAAAGAAAAGAAAACAAAACACTCATTAACATTCCAATATAACTGTTGCTAATACGACTTGATCATTTAAAAGACATCAGGCATTTCAATGTTTCATAAATTCTCTTTCCCAAAATCACTGTAAGCTGGTAGTACTCAGTGCATCCCTTCAAAACTCCTGTACATTCTCAAATCAAACTTTGCACCCCCAGCTCCCCCAGTCAAAAATATCTCCAACATTTTGTGATTCTGGGCTCCCTCTGCTGGTCACGCAGCCAGTGTTACCTAAATGGAAACGCCAGACTTTCCACACACCAACCTCTGCTAAAACATGTAGGGGAAGTACAGATTTCAGTTACTTCCTCCTCTGCCACCCTCTCCAAAACCCTATTAAAAATTTGTAAAAACACCACTAAAAACCTTACTTATTTTTATACTGTAAAGTTCTCAAACATACACTTCGGTCAGAAAAACCCTGAAAACTTCTGTGGTTATACATATAATTCTAATGGTCTTTGCCAGATTGCTTGCCAAGAGACAAAAATTATGATCTTGGCTAAAAAAAAGATGTCTTAAACATGGAAAATAAATGGACTAAAGCTGCCTTGTCCAGGCAATACAGTGTGGCAGACAGTGAAAGTTCTCTGGCACATTGCAAACAAGGCGCCTTGGGTCCTTCGGCAGGCAGCATTTCAGCCACTCAGCCCCACTGTACGTGGTGTAATCCCCTCCTCTTCCTGACAGGTTCCCAAATCTAATGACGACTGCTGTAAGAGGAGCACCTAGGTATCATAAATTTCTTCAGTATTTACTTGTTCGAAATCTTTTTATACACATCCATAAATAGTCACAAGAGAGCAACACTGCTAGAAACAAAGTAAAGCCAAAAGGCTTAAGAACTAATTTCTAGGCATGATTTGAAGTCACACAGAATACAATATGTTCCTAATGCATGTAAGTTATACCAATTTTAGAGTGACAACAGATAAAGAAAACAAAACTTATCAGGGAAGGCTGCAGAAAACCCATTTGTGTGGTACAGTAAATGGAAAAGTAAAAGAAGACATAACTGTAATTTTCCAGAAATATGTAAAAAGCTGTTGAAGTCAATGGAGATGAATGTTCTTCATGGCCACTGGGGGAAGAAATAGAAAGTTCATGGATAGCCTAAAAGCGTGAATGTAGCTGCTGATGTTTTAATCAACACCAGAACAGAGCAGGGGAGTTTGTAAAATGACCTTCATTAGAAGATCATGCACACACCAGTCCTGGCTGATAGATCGACTGGAACCTGTCCCAGTGCTTGTATTTAATGATCTCTTGAGCATCCATCCAGCCCTGTAACCCGTGATTCTTTATCTCTTCAATAAATCGAAATCTTGGTTAAGGCTGAGGTTAATCATGCGCTCTAAGTATACTTGTTCTAACATATACAGCAGCTACAAATGCTGGAAAATTGACTAGATGTCTAGAACGTGCATTGTTTGCTGAAGTGTTCCACACAGCACTGCATGCCTGGTGTGATGAAGCCCTTTGGCTTTCTCTTAAAAGCTTTCCCACAATCTTCAAGGAGCCATGTTCCCACAGTCCTGCTGTCAAGTGCCAGCAAAATGTCCCAACCTGCCTCACAAGATTGTAGCTGTGACCTAGCTCAGGAGTGACACAGAAAACCACCAGAAACCTAAGCAGCTATACCAAGACAAGAAGATAGCTGTCCTGTTTATGAAGATGACAGGCAAACTGCTGCTGACCAGTCCAGAGCTGCTCTCCTCCCACAGCCAGGCTTGACTGAGCTGGCAGTGCTGCAGCAGCAGTTACTGCTGGGGCCAAGGCAAATTCTTCCAACCTTGGCTCAGGAGGAACAATCAGGAGAGGTCCAGTGTATAGGAGACTGAATAAAAGACCCAGATATTTTAATATATTCAAATGGCACAGGCACAGGATCCTTCCCTTGGCACAGAGGGAAGCAGAGAGCACAGGTCAATAGTGGAAAACAAAGCTAGTGGTAAGTGCAGGATTTCCTGACAACCAGCTATAACTTTTTCATCAAGTTAGTCTAAACAAACCAACCAGTTGACCCTGGCTGGACATCACTTGCCCACCAAAGCTGCTTTATCACTCCCCTTCTCAGCTGGGCTGTGGAGAGAAAAGGCTCATGAGGTAAGGTCAGGGAAAGATCAGTCAGCAATAATCACCATGGGCAAAACAGACTCGACTCGGGGAAATAAGAATCGAGTTTATTACCAATCAAATCACAGTATGAAAATGAGAAATAAAACCAAACTTTAAAACACCTTCCTTTCCTCCCCCCTTGCCTCCTTCCTGGGCTTAATTTCACTTATGGTTTTCTCTACCTCCTCCTCAGCAGCACAGGGGAACAGGGAATGGGAGTTGTGGTCAGTTCATCACACATTGTCTCTGCTGCTCATCCCTTTAGGGTGGGGACCCCTCACACTCTCCCCCTGCACCGGGGTGGGTCCCTTCCACAGAGTGCAGTCCTTCAGGACCATGGTCTTCACCACAGGCTGCAGGGGAAACTCTGCTCCACCATCTGGAGCACCTCCTCTCCCTCCTTCACTGACACTGGTGTCTGCAGAGTTGCTGCTCTCACACATTCCCACTCCTCTCTGCAGCTGTAGTTGCTGCTGTGCAGGGTTCTTTGCCCCTCCTTAGCTCTGCTACCCCAGAGGCACCACCATCATCACTGATGGTCTTGGCCAGCAGTGGGTCTGTTTTGGAGCCAACTGGCACTGGCTCCATTGGACATGAGGGAAGTTTCTCACAGAAGCCACTCCTGTAGCCCTCCGCCATCAAAACCTGGCCATGAAAACCCAAAACACACAGGAAGATTGCAAGCAGTATATTTGCTTTCTCAGCCAATGTTATATACAGACTATGTATTTCAGGTACAATTGCACTCAGCCATCCTTATTTCAGTAGCAAAATCGTAAGACTAAACATGATAATCCAAACTAAACCAATTTAAATTATCAAACAGAAAACTTGATTTGAACAATCAATTAAAATCTTGCTTTTGATTTTTTCAATTTATTTTCCTACTGCAAGGTTAATTTGTTCATTGCTTGAAATGATTAAAATACGCCAATCAGCCAATAAATAGAACTTTAATGTAATCTCACTTTTTGTTTATTCAGAGACTATAACTGCATTCATCAATTATCTAACTTATTGTACAGAAATTAATCCATGTTGTATTTTCTGATGTTAAAATAGCATTGACACCATATTTACTAAATCAATACAAGTGTACTTATTTCTGTCAAATAATTTCTGTAAAGAACCTTGATTTGATTAAGAGACTGACTTTTAAATGCTGAATGAAAGTACACTAGTAGTGCTGGATATTAAAGGAAAAAAGGAGAGACTTTCCAAAATATCACATATCCAACATGATTTATTAAACAATAAAACCATCTCTTAATATGTGGGTAGTAGGTAGCTAGGGAACCATCTACTATTTTTATATATACAGTCTAGTGAAACTGTAGAGCTGGAAGATCTCAGCCTCTCACACAAAGTTCTTATTCATAAATTGGAGCAATAAAAAAAGCATTTTTCTTTTTGAGCTTCCAATTGGCTTCTTAATTTTAAAGGGACTACTAATGAGAACTACAGAGAATACTCAATATGAACAGCCGACGTGACTGTCAAAACTATTTATGTTCTGAAGTCTTAACCATTTAAATAATAAAGTCATAATAAATAAAGTCTTAAGCCCTAAATTATTTGCTTAAGTTTTATAGGCATTGAAGTACATGCAGGTTCAATGCTATTTATACAGTCTGAATAAATCATACTTAAGGTTTATTCCTAACATAGGCTCTCCCACTTGAATCTTTAAATGTATTTTAAAGGATTAAAAGACAATTCTTACAATAAACATATTTTTTTTAAGTTTATTTTCAATCACTTTTATCCCCATTAACAAAAATTAACATCAGTTTTGTTCTCAGGTAGCACCTTGAAGAAAATTTTTATATCTCTGATCCTAATTATGCCTCGCATGTGGTACCTGACTTTCAGCCTTTGAATATCACCAACAGGGCTACTATTCTTGGGCTGAGCAAATAAGCCAGGCTATCAGGCAGCAAGACAGAGTAGTACAGCTCATTTCTCCATAGTCTCACAGAATGCAAATAACTACCATAAGATGCTAGGGGAAAAGACCTATTATTGGTACTACTGACATTGCCTCATAGTCAACTCTCAAACAGATTTCTTGTTTTTCTAAATTAGATGGAGACAGAGGCGCGATTATTGGTAGGATGATGGAAAAAACAAGGACCAGTACAGACATGTACACAGACGTAACACATCTGTCCTAGAACCCCATGTCTGTCTCACAAACTAGCAGAACTTACCTATCAGTTTTCACTGAAGTTAACCAAAGTACTGAACACCAAACAGCTAAACCAGAAGAACCTAGCAATGAACTTGTACCCTGCCCTTTGCAGCTTTGAGGGAGTTACAAGCAGCTGGAATCACAGTTGACTGAAGTGATACATCACCAGGAAACTGAACCGTATCAATGTCCTTCAAATATGAAATAATCTGGAGCAACAATGTATAAAAAACTCAACCTGGATGCTAAATTCAAGCTAGGTATTATGAAAAGGGGGGTTTTTTTGCATTCTCAGCAGTAAATCTCACTTATTAACTCACGTAAATCTAGTCTCACATTCTGAATTAACCAAAACCTGAATCAGGGAAGGAGTCAGAAGTGAAGTTGCTTTCACAGAACAGGTTTCCTCACTCCATTACTGAACCACCTTTGAAGCATTAAACAACACTGTGTCACCTTGGAAGAGAGATGTACAAATATTATTCAAGTCTTCTGTGAAGAATATACATAATAAACAAATACTGGAGCTTATGTCACTACCCTTAAGACCTATTTCTACTAATCCTAGGATCCTCTTGCATGCAGCACTCTCCCTCTGGGCTTTTTGTACATCTAGATACAGTCATTGTGCACAGTAATTACAGGGCATTAACACATACAATAAAGCACAAACGTAATAAACCTCTAGACATACATCATCATGTCAAAACTAAGGTGGACAAGTGAATGAAACTGCTAGCTGAAGGCAAACAGGACAGAAAGACAGGGGATGCTGGTCAGAAAATGTGGCTTTTTTCTTTAAGAGTTTGCCAGACTGGGTGCATTCACCCATGGTCTGTTACAAGTGACTAACTGACCACACAATCAAAGACGTTTCTTGGAAAGCAAAGCTCTCATGCATGGCTACACATAAATTTTAATTCTAATTCCCTCTGAGTAGCTAAGAGTTTGGCTCACTTTTGTAAATGATGGCATAGACTTAGGCATTTTTTCACCTTTTAGCTGTATTGCAGCACTATCCTATATTTGATGTTTCTTTTTTTTCCTCAGGGGTAAAGATTACTGAAAACACATCAGATCCTGCCCTCTGCTCTGTGCAATGGCCTTTCATAGACATTTCAATCAAGCTGGGCATTTCCACCCTTACCTTTTGAGCGCTCTGTGGTCTGAGGCCAAGGATGAAGTTCTGATACTGTACAACACTGGTAATGAATCTTTTTGCTATCTAGAGCAAAGTCAATTTTATCTCATGGTGCTGGCAGCCTGAGAAAACTTCTGATGGTGTCAAACCTGGTGACAATAGCCACAGTAATGTTTCAGAAGAAAACAGCAAATGGAGTTCATCCATGCTGAAAGTGGAGCTTTATTATGACTCTTCTAAAACAATAAAATGAAAAGCTCTGCGAACAAAAGTTCACTGCAAATCTCAGTACTCCTTAATCCAGCCAGGCTTTTTCTCTTTTTTTTAAAAAACCATTTTCTGTCACAAGAAAACCTTTATTTATAAAAGTTCCAGAACCTGTGTAAAATTTAAGGGTTCCTGAACAGAATTTTGTAGAGCTACTGTTACGGATTTTCCCCCGATAATACTTATAATGTACCTGAAAACAAGATGCTCTCAGTATAGCAGGTAAATTTGAGAAGAGAAAATAAAAAGCACACAAACCCATCGTACCAATGCCACATTATATACTACAGACTGAAAGATATTAACAATTTTCCCGAAATTCAAATACCCCTAACCATTATTTTTGCTGACTACACTTTGCCAGCCATGCCTCTGAGTAGGTCTCCTTGAATACCTTGAATGTTCCGTAAAGTATGTTTGAAACACCATGACACCTCTTTAAATGATATTCACATATGGCAACAAGCATTCCTCAACCAGAAAGGAAATGAGAATACAAGTTTTATAGAGAAATGTTTACACTTCTCTGTGCTCTTTAACACCTGAGAAAACCCCAGGTTTTTCTTCTTTGTGAAGAAAAATCTCAAAGAAAGGATATATGTAAATGCATCTCTGCACTTTGAATCCTTACCATTTCATTAGATGTAGTACAAATAATACAAGAAAAAAAGCAATGCTAACAAAAAAGGGCACTTTGAATGTGTTGTTGAAAGACACAGGCAAATATTAAAGAGTACCTCTTGAAATCATTCTGAAAGAAAAATGTTTCAGAAAGAAAATCATCCCAAAAGAACAAGAAATCAGCATGCATCAGAGAGAGTCATGACAGCTAAGGTGTCCCCTGGACTGAAAACACCCTCCTCATTCAACAGCACTTAAAAGAAACTATTTGATTTTTTTTGTGTAACAAATTCTTATACTGGTTAAATAACATAGTTCCCTCTGACAGCCACTTCCTATTCAAGAATGTACTTTTTTGTCCTTTTCTCTTTTAATAAAATATTTCCTTTAAACAGTTTTAACTGATTTCATTAAAACACAGTAGTACATTTTTCATTTTCTACTCCAATATCAATAATCACCATGAAGGACAAAACTATAAATAAAGGAAAGAAATGAATTCCTACCACATTAAAGGAATTCTGGAGTAGAGGTTAAAAAATGGCTTTCTTAAAGAAACCATGGTTTTTATATATACGATGTCTTATTTTAGTATCATATTTCACAGACCCTTGTGGGCTTTAAATACATATGTTTAGAAAAATGAAGTAATGACTGTGCTACAGTCAAAAATGTACTAAACCCAAGAAAAACATTGCCACAAAATGTGCAATGTATAAAATGAAAAAAAACCAGCCCACCCTTCCAAATATTCTTGGCTTCAAGGTGGGTGAAGTGTACTCCTCAGGAAAAAAAAATTGTTAAGGTGGAAAGTAAAGTGACTATGCTGAACGAGACATAGTCAATAATCACTGAATGCCTTTTGGCCTCTAAAACTTAATCACTCTACACAAGGGACCTGTATGAAATTATCCCAAGTTCTCTTGTTTAATTTGGCTTTTTAATTGGACAGTCTCCACAGCTTTCCCTGTAGTGTTTTAAGAATATCTTGTGTGTGTGTGTGTGTGTGTGTGTATGCTATTGATATACAACTGGTTATTCAAATGCAAAATAAAAAATACATGCCAAGCCACCCCACCCACCCCTTCCCCTCCCCCATCCCCCGTAAAAAAAATGTTACGGCTATTTTCAAGAACATTCAGCTCCACCAAGTTTCATGCACTCATATAATTTACACTAGTAGGAACTTCCAGAAATTATCTAGTACAACCTTCTGCTCCTAGGAGGGCCACTTGGATCTCAGCCTTGTCCACTCAAGTTTTGTGCAATCTCCAAGAATGGAGACTTCACAGCCTCCCTGGACAACCTTCCTCCCGTGTTTAACTGCTCTAACTGGGAAAGTATTTTTCTTAGTATCAAATCAGAATTTTTCATGTTCCAGTTTGTGTCTGCTGCCTGTCATTCTTTGCTTCTCATGCTGTCACTATGCAACCTGCAAGAAAAGCCTGGCTCTGTCTTCCCTACACAATCCCATTAGTTAGCAGTGGAGTGCCACGGGATCCCGTTGAGCCTTCTCTTCTGCTGTGTGAACAAGCCCAGCTCTCAGCCTCTCCTCGTACACCATACGCTCCAGCCTCCAGCCATCTTGGGGAACCTTCACTGGACACACTCTGATGTATCAATCTCTCTCCTGAAATAGCGGGCCCACAACTGGACAGGGGTCTCCAAATGCAGTCTCATAAGTGCTGAACAGAGGTGAAGGGTCAGTTCACTTGGCCTGCTGGCCACAGTCCTGCTCACACAGCCCGACATGGGCTTGCCCTTCTTTGCTGCAAGGCCCCATTGACGGACTAATACCTGCCTTGTTAACCACCAGGACTCCCAAGTAATTTTCTGCAAAGCTGATTCCTGCCCTGTTAGTTCCCAGCCTACACCACCACACAGATTACTGTGTTCCAGATGAAGAAGTTTGCTCTTGCCTGTGTTGAATTTTACAAGGCTCCTGTTAGCACAATTCTCTGCTGTCTAGATCCCTCTGAACAACAGCCCAGTCTCCAGTGTACCAACTGCTTTCTCTAAACCTGCTCAGTGTGCACTCTGTCCCATATTCTAGGTGTTCAACAGCAACATTACCAGTAACAGGCTCAGTATCAATGTGTGAGCAACACCACTTAGTAACTGGTCACCAACTGGAGTTAGCATCATCGATCAAAACACTTTGGAGGCTGAAGTCAAAGCAAATTTCCATCCACCTTACTGTCCACTTACTGAGTTCCTACGTCATCGATTTGCTGTGAAGATACTATGGGAAATGATGCCAAATGTCTCGCTGAAGTCAAGGCAAAAGATATCCACAGCGGTCGTCTCATGCTCAGAACCAATCATCTGGACACAGAAGGTGAAGTGGCTGGCCAGGCATGATTTGCCTCTTCCACTCATACTGGCTTTCTACCACACTTGCTAGACTTTTTGTGCATTATAATGAGCCATTCTCATTCATCAAGAAAGACAAAACAGCTTTCCTGGACCCTTTTGTCCATAGTTTGAAGACAGACTATGGCCAAGGTGGTCACCAAACTTCATACATTCAACCAGACCTTCCTTGTTCACATGTAACAAGTCCAGGAAGCACATTACTTGCATCAAGAAATTGACTTTCAGGAACGTCCTGGCTTGCTTGCATCCCCCACAGCTACTATGGTCTGCAATAATTGCAAGACACCCAGCAGTTACTTTAAGGCCTCATCTACTTCTTGGCCAGATGGTCTGCAGCAGATGTTCACCACAGCATTACTCATGTTGTTCTGCCTCAGGCTCAGTACTCATTCCAGGGCAAAGCACTGTGCACTCCCAACCCTCCTTTGCATGCACTGCCCCTCTTTGTCAGCCTGCATCACTCCATCTATCCATGTTAGCACCCTTTTGTGTGCTTTATCCCCCCCATGTGTTTATAACCCTAAGGTGCTCTGAAAGTGTGCAGAGACTGCACAAAGAAAGGACAACATCTCTCCAATTATGTTTTTCCCCAGACGCTTCCATGATGCTCGCCATGCCTTTACTTCTCTTCAAATTCCAGCAGCCTTCGCATTAAGTAGCTGCTTCAAAGCCCTCCAGAAAAGAAGACTGAGACTGTCAGCAAAGATGCCTTTGCCACACTCCATCTTACGAATCCTGTCCCTATTCAGCAGTCCTTATTCCTCAAAGGGGGTGCTGGAGCTTTGCCTGTGACACCAGTCATGCAGGCAGACTTGAACTTGATGGATGTGTCCTCTGCCACCTGAGCATTTCCACCTCACTGGCAAGACTGAGAAAAACATCACCTGAGCATTTGTGCTCTTCACTCTTGCCACGCGGGCCATGCAGTCACTTTTAATATACTTGGGTTCACCCCAGCAGTATCATGGAAACCACATGGATGAACTAAAGGGGTGAAGTCTGAGGGCAGGACAACCCTCAGATATGTCCATCTCCAACATCTGTGATTCAAGTACCCAACAAGAAGTAAACCTCCAGCTACAGCAAGTACACCAGGTTGGAAGATGGGTGACTGTCATGCTATCACCTCAAATAACTGTCACCCTCATTTTCCTCTTCATGTACACAACGTGGCTGAGCCTCAGCTGGCTCTGATTGTCTCCTCTGACAATCCTACTGACTTCCCTCCAGTGCACTACACCTACCCTTCTCCCTAGGCAGAGAAGCTTTCTTCTATTGCCAGAAGTCCTAAATTTCCATCCTCCCAGTCTTAGGAGGCTCTATCCACAGTGTGCTTTTGACCACTACATAGGTAGTCCACAACCAGTAAGTAGCCAACAAAAGCTGTCTGTCAGAACTGACAGTCAAATGCCTCCAAAGGCTGGCTCCGACATGCTGCAGCGTACCATCAAAGTTCCCAGAAACAGGAACTCCCAGAAGATTTTCCCTGACGCTTCCTCAAGAAACCTGGAAACTGCTGCAACTGCTCGTTCTCTGATTAGCTGCCTCTGCTGGAGGTCTGCAACAAAGTGACAAAATATACTGCAAAAGAACAACAGGACTTCTGAGCTGCTGCACCACCCACAGAGGAAGCCCATGCAGCATCTGACAGTAGTTTCATTAACTCTGTTGCACAATGAAAAAGGGAAAAAAAAGGAAGAACAAAGTGTTGCCAGAAAACTGCTGTGAGCCAGGCCTAGTTCAGAAGACTGACTAGGATTCCTACTTTATCATGCTACACCAGGACCATAATCCTGATGCAGGTCACAGCTTCCAGCCACACTCCTCCCCCGATTGATTAGAAGAATTTCCAGCCTTTCTTATTGTCCACAGCAGGGACTTCTGTTACCACAGCCGTAATGGTTACAAGACACCACCCTGCAGTTATGCCAGCAATAGTGCATTTCTGTACCTTTTTGTAAGGCCATGGAACAGTTTCTGCTTTCACCAGTGAGGTTTACACCAGGACTAATACTGGACTCATGTCACTTTCTACCAGCTCTGCCACTCAAAATCACAGCTTGAGTGGCTTTCCTCTAAGGCAGACCACATGTTCCTGTCTCCATGACATGTTCTCCCCCCACACCCCTTTTTTTTTTATTTAAAACTTATTTCCCCAAACAGCCATGTGAATGCTTATGCCAGCACCCAGGGAGGTGGGCAGCCCAGAACAGGAAAAGCAGTTTGGAGAGAACAGCATTATTCTTTCGGCTACAATATTGGTTTACAGTAACTGGAGAAGGATGGCCTCAGACTGACACAACTGGTTCCCATTTCAGACTCCTCAGAGCAAGGCCTGTATTTCACCTTTTGTCAGCTCACGCACCGTGCTCCCTCCAGCCGCTCCTGAACCGACGTGCCAGACGCAGCTGGCTCGCCTCAGCCGTAACCCCGTGGGTTGCTGCATCTGGCGCCAGAGGACGCAGAGGAGGGGAGAGGCAGGGGTACCACCCTGCTGAGGGAAAGCAGAATTACCAAGCTTGATGGAGCCCCACACGCCCACACGTTCCTCCACTGGAGCCTTTTGTCATGTTCCTGGCTCTCTCACGTGATTTCGATGCTATTTCCCAGTCTCTGCCATCAAAACCAATTGCAATTAAATTTATAAAACTCGAAAACAGGCTTATGAACATACATCTCCTTCTACCTTCCCCCAGTAATGAAAACAAAACACAAAGGGCAAAGCACAACATGCTGTTAAGACCTATCAGAGTTAAATTCTAAAAGGCGTGTGATGTATGACAGTGAAAAGGCTTAAATTATGGCAAGATTTAACCAATTAAGGAAATAATAAGAATATTGCCAAGCAAAGTACTATATAAAGAACTTTATTAAGTACTACACAGTTTAAAACTATTCTTTATATTTTATGAGAATTATGGATTTATTTTCACATCAGAAATCCTTAAATCTTTAATACGTTACTGAATGTTGAGCTACCAGGCTGTAATATGACATTACTTTATTAAACAATATTTCTTCCTGAGAGGAACAACATCATGAAAGTAAACTGCTATGCTGAATTTAAACTGATTTTTCTTTCTTTTTTGCTATCAAAAATCCTACTCCGTTATCCCAATTAAACTGGCTCAGTAACTCTGCCCCTTCTTAAAAACTGATGCATGCCAACATGCTGGCCTGTCAGAGTTCACTATGCCATTTCAGCCATACCACCCATCCATCTAAGTAATCAGTCCAAATCAGTAAGAAAGTTCTTAACGTGTATTAAAAGTTCTTTGGAAATTTTTACCTGGAAATAATGTATCTATTCATTGAATGGCAATGCTGAAACCAAAGTTGAGTTATTTTAATGCAGGGATTTTACCCCTTTTGCATGATGGAAAGTAATTTCCAGGGTCTTGGTTATCACATATGAGCTCTTTCTGTCAGTTAAAATTTTTAACTTTGCTGCTAACAGCATTCAGCTACAGATTCCTCAACCACAGTGACATTGCTTGGACTTGCTTCCTTTTCATTACTTTTTTCTCTTATTTTCTTTTCTCTCTCCTTTTCTTCAGTTCTTTCCCTTATCTTTCTTTTTCTTCTCAATCTTCTCTTTATTTCTCTTCCTCTCTTTCTCTCCCTTTCTCTCTTGCACTGCACATTTTTCTTTTTCTTTCTCCTTTAATTTCTCTCTTCTTTCCTTTTTATCTTCTCTCCCTCCTCTGTTTTCCTCTCCTTCTTCTACGTTCTGTTCTTTCTTTTCTGCTTTCTTTCTTACTTTTCATTTTCTTTTTCTTCTGTATTTATTTTCTATCCTTTTCTTTCTTCCTTTCCTCTCTTCTTTTCATTCTATCCTCTTTTCTCTTTGCTTTCTTATTTTCTCTTTTCTGTTTTATTTTTCTTCCTTCTTTTTCACTTCTCTCTTCCTTCTCCTTTATTTACTTTTTTCCTTCTATCTTTATTCTTCTCCTTTCTTTTCTCTTTACTGTATCTGTTCCTCTCTTTTTCTGCCTTGCTTCTTCCTTCTTTCCTCCTGTGGTGGGTTTGTCTTGGCCAGCAGCCAAATGCCCACCCAGCCTTTCCCTCCCCCTCCCCAAGAGGAAACAGGGAGAAGAGGGGATGAAAAACTTGTGGGTTGAGATACAGACAGGGAGATTGCTTACAAGTTACAGTAAGAGACAAAACAGAGTCAACTCGATGAAAATATATTTATTGCCAATTAAAACAGATTTGGGTAGAGAGAAATAAAGACCAAAAGAAATTAAAACAACAGCTTTCCCCTTCCAGGGTCAACCTTCCTCCTTCATTCCCAATTCCTCTACCTTTCCCACACTGAGTGGCACTGAGAGATACGGGTTACACTCAATCTACAACTGCTCCTCTCTGCCGCTGCTTCCTCCTCACAGTTTTTGTTTGCTCCAGCCTGGACTCTCTGTGGGCGACACCTCCTTCAGGAAACAGCCAAAACAGCATCGTGTCCTCCACTGGCTGCAGTGCAGATCTCTGTTGTGGGCCTCCACAGCCTGCAAGGGACCTTCTGCTCTGGTGCCCAGAGCGCCTCCTTCCTTCCTTCTTCTCTGGCCTTGGTGTTCACACCACTATTCCACACTATTTTTTACCCTCCTCTTCCGCCTGAGTGCTGGTTTTGCCTTTTTTTAAACACGTTACCCCAGAGGCACCACTATCTCAGCCACAAGGCTGTGCCTGGCCCTGCAGCCACACACCGCCAGAGCACCGTCATGAACACCTCTTCATTCTGTCTTTTCATTTTCTTTTATTTCCCTTTCCTCTCTCCTTTCTCTTTCTACTTTCCCATCTTCTGTCTTTGCTTCCTATCTCTTCTCTCTTCCTTATTCTTCTCCCAGTGTTTTCTCTCTTTCTCTCCTGCCCTCCCCACCTTCATCCTGTAACTTCCTGTTCTGATAAAAGAATCATATTTCTTTTAAAGTAAAAGTATAAAATAATACTAAACTCTTTTTATGAAGCAAGAACAACAGAGATCCCTAAATTTAATTTTAGTTTTGTCCATTTCTATTCAAAACCAAAGAAAGTGCACCGTATCTTCTGCTTTCTCATGCACCAAAGTTCAGGAAAATCTCCACAGTTTCTTTGTTCCTTCTCTCCAGTTTTCAATTAGGACATAACTTCTAACTGACGGAATTCAGAATTTTGAAACTAAATGTCAAATTATGGCACAGTTATGCAGAAGCCACATGCTTATTTTAAACATCCAAAATTTTGCAACCAATCCAAAAAGAGAAAGCTAGGACATAAAAGAGCAACCTATTTCTACATCTTCAATTCAAATTCAATTGAAAAAAAAAAATTCTAAAGCCTGTCATATCATGTGAGAGAATGAATGAATGAATAAAAAGAATCATTCCTTTCCTTACAGAAGATTTTTCTCATTATTCTTGTACTTAAAGAATCATTCAGAACTTGAGTATGTTTTACTGAATCACCAAAACAGGCAGAAAAATCAAACTGATACAAAGAATAAGAAAGCTGGGAGTACTCATGAATAAAATTAGATCTGAAGCAAATTATTGTTTTCTAGTAATACTTACTCCTAGAAAAATAGTTGTAAAAGCAAGACCATACTTTCACCCTAAACATTAAAATAAATGTAACTACTACAACTGCTAATACATGCCAATTATGTACATAAAATATTTTTGTTAAGAGCCCTTGCCTGTAAGAAAAGTCTGAAAATAAATACAGAATGGGCAATCACAGTGCACTCTGTACCTTTAAAAATACAGCAACATATGATTTATTGTACTGTGTCAAATTAAAATATTTGCGTTGATGTGAAATGTTTAAGTTATACTTGTTGTACGTAAGGGAGTTTAACTTGGCAAAACAGCATAGTAAAACTTTTTTCCTTCCCTCAAAGGACCAAGCAAATACTTTTATTTTTGTGTTTTAACTTACTCCAGCTGTTGCAAATTAGTCTATTAGTAGATCGCCTTATTCTTCTTTGACTTAAGACAGCTCCCTAAGTCTGGAACTGGGAAACTTGAGTTTCTATTTAACTTATAAATCGAAGTCTGTCTAATTTCAAAATGTCATATACAAGGCTTTCAAATTACAACAAAAGAAACCATCAATATATTTTGTGAAAATATAGCATTGATAACAAAAATAAAAGTTTCAGACTAGTCATTTTTGATAGCCATATCATTCCACCTGAAAGGAAGCTTGCTGAAGTCCTTATTAAAGTCCTTTTGAATGAAAGAGCTCAGCCACACATGCCAAAGAAACTAATGTGGATCAGAAAAAAAAAAAAAAAAAAAAAAAATCACTCGTAACCCAAAATTGCTTTCTGTTTTCAATAAAAATTGAATGAAAAGTAGAATATTAAATTAATTAACAGTACCAATCATGTCATTAATTCCTAGATTGTAGCTTGGGCACAAATAATCCTGTACCAGCACCAGTTTATATAGTTCAGTATATCATTTGACTGAATGATATTTTGATGCAATAGTTTACATTTACATCATTAAGCTGCTACTACAAACTGAGAAAGGTCAATGGTTGGACTGGGTTTAGTGATGTTGGCTTTGGACAAAGGGGACAGACAGTTAGGAGTACAAATACACTTTGAAGCTGAATTTTCACTGGCCAAGGAAAGATTCCCTGAAAGCAAGCAAGCAGTCTTTAACAAAATAAAGTAACAAATAAAAGCAAAACAACAACTTCCTGCTTGTCATATATTCTTTCAGGTATCTTCTCAAAAACTTCCTTGCTGTCACTTATGGGTCATTGGTTTTTTTTCCTTTGTGATGACTGTAGAGCATATGTTATTTTTCACACAATGATTTCATGTTTGATAATCGTTACCTAAAGTATTTAGCAGCCTAGAAAACAAAAATTCCAGGTGTATTGGTAACATTAAAAAAAGAAAGGAAGGAACAGCAAGTATTAGGGGCCATTTGCTAGAGAGAATAGTTGTCTGGATCCCACACTTGTTTTATTTTATTTGCTAATTGAATATGAAAGCATGCCAGTGAATCTCTGAATGGAGTATCTTCATGGATTCTGATAGGAAATAAATGTATCTTAAGCAAGCTTATTGAAATATTAACGATGCAGCAGTAGCTATGGATGCTGCAAAATCCTAAATAGAGTGACTCAGCTATGTGCATTTGTTTTTTTCTTGGTGGGAGGTAGTACTTACTGAAAAAAGCTACTAGAATCCATTTTCCTTCCTCATATTACAAATACAATGAAAACCAAAGGAAATGAGCAAGAAATCAATTTGTCCTCTTTTAGCTATTGAGGGCAAACAGCAAAACCATTCTTGAGGATCATTTGAGCTCTTTCCCATACTCAGCTCTTGGAATAACTGAGCAAAGGATGTACTTGATTATAACTGTGATTTAAAATTTATATGCATATAAGGGCATGTGTACATGTACAGTGGTGAATTTGTGTCCATAGGTGTTATTTACACACTCAAGCCCATAAATGCAATTTCATACATGTGGTTTTAAGTTCTTTTATTTATACTTTCCTTTGAGGTATACATTTTGGTCCCCAGTTCTCTTTTAATATTATAAATATCTGCCAGCCACACAATTACTGGTTCTAGCGTACACCTATCATAAAACAGACTAGGTGACAAATGCAGAATTTATTCGGATTACAAATAGAAGACAGCTTTCTAAACTGCTGAAAGAAAAATCAGATCTTGAATAAAACATTTTTACTTCACATGGCAGTACATAAGCAAGCAAAATATGTTCAGGCACTTTTTAAATTCTGTTTTGAAATGACAAGAATGCATGTAATTTAATTTCACACTAATTAAGACTACCTATGACAGTCGAATAAAATGGAATTGCTATCAGCTAGCCTTACAAAGAGAAGAAATTCATGTATGTAAAAAAATTTCTGGGTAGTTATACCTGATCTTTTTCATTGCCTACAGACAGTAAAATTCTGCGGCTTTTCTGGGGTCTTGTTTCTATAAAAATGTGCTACAAAATTTTAAATTAAATGTGCCAGTGCATAGTCATCAATCTCTCTAAAAGAGAACTAGTATATTTCTCAGCTCATTCAACATGAACAGCAAAAAAACAAACAAAAAAAAAACCTCATAGATTTTTCTGTGGCTTTTCCCTTACAGTTAAGGAATGGTTTAATTACAGGTAGACTGAAACATACACACCCATATCTTTATAGAAACATAAAGACATCCACAGTAAACTGTTCCAGAGAAATAAATTATTACTAGAAAATTATGCTTTCATAGAAAGCCTGACAATGTTTTCTTCTTTCACATTCAAGTAAAACAGATTTAATTCAGTCTGCCAGAAATGGCTATGCTTCTGCTCTGTGAAAAATATGCTAATGATGAAAATAAGGACTTGACAATTTACTGAATACTAAGCGGAAAATCTGTAATGAATTGCCAGTGTTGTAGTGTTCAGTTTAGTCTCTTTTTTCTCCCTCAGTTGCTATGGAATACTAGAAATAGCATAAAGAAGATTATACTATTTTGTGGGATGTTGTGCATGTCCCTTAAGACAGAATGCTTAGAAATAAAGACAAAAGTCAGCTGTGGGATAAATTAAATACAAAGCAGTAATAAATAAAAGGCTTAAATACTAACTTTTCAATGCAAAAGAGAAATACAGAGAACAAAACAAATGCAAAAAACATTCAACCCCAACAAATAAATCTCAGTCAGCAACTAGCAAGTTGAAACATAGAGTAATTCATGTTACACCTGCAAGGAAAAGCAACTACTTAGGTTACTTGTATGGTGCAACAAAAGCTCATAAATCCATTAAACGCAGGCATGTCTTCAAGTTCTCAGCCAGACTTCAATTTTCACTGCAGGTTTTAAGCCTTCAACAGATTAAACTCTTTTCCTAAGCATATTTTACCAGAGTGTAGATTCAAAAGGTGACTCCTTCTAGCTAAAGTGTCTGTACCCTTCTGTGTTTGAAATTTTTATATATATGGCTGCTCCTGACAGGCTTATGTGTTGAATCACATTTGCCCAAATACTACCTGAAGTAAATCCAGTAGATTATTCTTGCCTTTTCCAAGCACAAGAGAGCTGAGCAAAGGTTACTGGCTACTCAGCAAGATTCTTACATTTTGCCCCTGACCAGCATCAGTTATATCTATTAGTTATATCAATTACACTAATATTAAGCTCTCTTCCTTCTGACTTTTATTTCAAAACCACTGGTTTATTACCTCTGTACTGTAGCATTAATATGTGGTAGATCTTCATTTCAAGACAATGATGGAAAGGAAAACACATTCTGTCAACTTTCAGTTTCCTAAAAATATTTTTGAAAATTTTGTGTCTGGACAACAATGGACAACTATTATGGGAAAGCTCTTCTATGTCCTTGCTTCTCTTAAAGCGATGCTGGCAAAACAATCTGATTAAGGCAGTAAAACCAGAGAATGCCTTTAACCTACCTACCTGTCACATAGTCATGTTTATAGAACTGCAGCCAGACTTTGGAAAAAGGAAAGAAAACAGTCTCTAGACTGGAAAACTGCATCTCTTCAGTCATTTTTTTTAAAAAATTGAGGCTTAATGCACTACACTATAGGAAACATATTACACACACAAAACAAAATAACCACCAAACCAAACAAAACCCCCATCCCGAACAAATAAACTAACCCTAAAACTTTCACTGCTGGGAGGATGGATTGAAGATATGGTGAAACTTTCCTGACATAACTTCAGAGAGTATCTGGTTGTTTTGAATGCATTTAGGTCTCTTGGATATCTTTATTTAATTTCTCTTTCTGAAAAAGAGACACTATTTTAAATGCAAACTTACTCTTTAAAACACCAAAACATTAAAGAAAAAACATCTGTAGCATAGGTTTTAGTTACACTGTCTAGGAAAAATGTAGGAAGAAAGAGGACACAATATACTCTTTCAGTAACACCAATTTATTATGTAGAAGGTTTCTCTTTTCATCAGCCTGAACTACATTGTTGCTTTTCAGTCTCTTTCCACAGTAGTTTACACTGAGAGATACAACATAGGAAAAAGCCAACACAACTTAAATTCTTACATTAAACATAAAAATATACTGATAAAGGAATCACTACCCTATGAAAAGCAACACTGGAATTGTTGAAAAATTTACATTATCTAGTCACAGCTGATGTTCGCCTCCTACTTCAAAATAAAACAACCTTTAACAGGAAGCAATGTCATGACCGCACAAAACTAGTAAAACTTTTAAGATCTGCACTGATATCCATTATGTTACATTTAAGTTGCTGGATTTCCACTTGTATTAAAAAAGGAGTATGTTTAACATTACATTAATGGAGGTCCTAATTTCAGACCATTACACTGTGATAAGGAGAAAGGACTTGGGTACACTTAAACATAAAAAAGTTTTGCAATATATATTTTCAGAACTTGAAACGTTTATCACATCACAAAATCTAACTATCATAATTCTTCCTATTACAGGTAAAAAAAAAAACTTTTAAATTTTTCACATATCTTCTGATTTATTATAACTTGAATATCTAACAATCCTACAGGTCACTCTCCCTTACCAGTAAAGCATCAAACAAATAAAAAAAGCTTTATACAATGCTTTATAGACAGATTCAGCTTGTGTGGAAGGAGCAGAAACCTAAATAGCACAAGTAAAATAAGAATAGTTTAATACCACCGAGGAGACAAGTGTGTCACACAGACTGGATTCCTGTTTTCCCAATCTTTGCAGATGCATTTTGCAGAACTGTTAATAGATGGAAAGCAAGAAGGTTTATGGCAGATCTTCAAAAAATATGAAAAAAAAAAATCAAGCAGGACTATTTCCTGTAATTTACATGAAAGGTGGAAAGGTGGTTACCATGTATGTTTTAGCACCCAAATACAGAGAAATATTGTGCCAAGGGGAAAACTGAAGTCCTGAAAAGTAAATGGGCAAAAATGCATATGGAAAAGTAACTGCAACATGCTAATCTTAAAGAAAAGAGAATTGACTGTTCTAAAATCTCAGCTGACCCAAGAACACAGGAACAAACCTCAACATGATGACAAATCAAGAGCTAAGTACAAAAGAGGAAACCATATGAACTTTTCTAAACCATCAATTGAAGGTCCCAGATATGGCAAAATGATGTAATTATTTTATTTTCTCATAACTGGTCCTGGAACCAAACTAAGGAAGAACACTTGATTGGTCCCAAGTCAGAACATGAAATAAATACTGGGATGTTTACAACCTAACACTTGAGAAAATTTCAGGCACATGGAATGGAGTTTGAGTCCTCAAAGGAAGGGAAAAAGGATGACAGAAGATCAGGGTAGCTGGAGACCATGGGGTGGGTGACCCTGTGTGAAAAAGCAGGAAGATTCATCTTGCAGAAACTCACGGGACACAGGACTGCAAATAGATGGGAACTAGGAGATACTGCACGGGCAGCACTCATTTAATGGACAGGATATTAGGAGTGGAGGAGGCAAGGACCAGGTTATGTTCTTAGCTCTACATTTAGCTTTGATAAATATTCCTTTGCTTCTGTCTCCACTCTCTTTTTACATACACTCAATTAATACTCTTATCAGTAAGAACAGTATCCTCCAAAGTATTCTGTGTCGTACTCAAAAGGTACTTAGAATTTAAGCTACGCCATTTATCATCTGAAACTCAAAATTAAATGTACACCTTAATTACAAAGACAATTTTATAAGAATCACTGACATGAAGACTAATTTTACTGGACTGTTTATTAAAGTCCCTAGACACAGACCCTACTGTCCTGTGAAGGAAAAAAGAGCAGCATTAAAACAAATAAAACACTCCAGATAATTTCTAAAATACTAAAATATGGAGAAAATATTAAGATAATGGTGGCTCTGGCAAAAACAACAACAACCCAACCAAAAAAAACCCGAAAAACCAAAAAAACCAACCAAACAAAAAAAACCCTACACACACAAAAAAAAGCACACAAAAAAAACCATTCCAGGTAGCTAAATGTCTTATATTGAAATACATCTTATATAGGTATACACAATGGAAGACTCACCATCACTAAAAAATTCTTCATCTTTGCAATTCACTGAGGGAAAACATTTGAGGTTTTATTATTTTACATCTGGTTTACATCTCACTCAAAATCAGTTTTCCAAATCAATACAAAGGTGGGATCCCTGCCGTCCAGATGTAGGCAAGCTTTAAACAGTAGGGTAATTACAATGCAGCAATATGCAATCAAGAATTCACAACTCTGATCCTAGGCCTGAGTTAATGCCTTAGCTGTTCTAGGGCTACATCACTACCAAACACTGAAATAATTATCACAGAGGTGACAGGGGTGTGATTATGCAAGTTACAGTTCCAGTGCTGGAATGCAATATAGAAAACCCACCGGTTTTTACCAGGTTAAACTGCACCATACCTAACAATGCTGGGAATTGTCTAGGCAAGATGAAGCAAGCCTGAGATTTTCAGCTGGCAAACTGCTGCTATCATAACTGCCTACCAAATTAGGTGGTCTGTTGTTACACTGGGAAGAACAGGATTTCAAAGACATGTCTGAAGTGAATTTATGCAGAAAGACAGGCTGTACTGAAAGTTTGTTTCTTTAATGCTCTACAGCCAAAAGCCACATCTGTAGAAGCATGAAAATCAACCTAATAATGCCAGGCAAAAGAATCTGAGTAGCTTTCTCCCTCTCCTTCCATCACGGCTTCCTTTCAGTCCATTGCAGGGAATAACTACCTCAGACAAAACAATCCATTCCCTTCAGCTGAAGAGGCTCCCAAATAAATTCTATCAGACATATGCAACCACAGAAGCCTCCTAACTGTCTGTACTCTTCCGTTGGCAACCACAGCCTTAAGACAAAAATTGCGGTTCTTTCAATTAAATTTTTAAGCATTTTTGGTAATTGCAGGGCATTTGGGTTTTCTTCTTTTTTAAGTGAAAGATAAAAACTGTGACTTAATAATTATGAATTACAATGACATCTTGGAATGACTTTACAGAGAAAGAAAGTAAAAAATTCTCTGTCTATATGCACACAATAAAACAAGGAACCTGAAAATGATAAACAACAGAAGACAGTTGCCAGCTCATTTAGTTTACAGAAACAGCAGCATTCAGAAGGGATTTTTTTTTTTAAGTCAATAGCTCTAAGGATGAAGTAAGAAAAGGCTTAAAGAGACACTGTCAAAAGGATCAAAGGATTCACAAGTGACGGTAATATTTTCAGGAGACCCCTCTAACTTCAAAGCTAAAGATAGACCCTGCACGGATCATGTGTTTTATTCTATTGATGACTCCACTCCACAGTTCAAAGGGGGTTTAATTCTAGCTAACCCACTAGTTTCATATTTTTGCACAAAGACTGTAAATCTAGTAAGAGTGTGTTTGAGATTTATTAGGGTCATACTTTGCTGCTTTCCTAGGCTCAGACGACTTAATATGTTATGATATCATTCAGGATAAATATTATCAACACTGTGGAGCGCAGAAGAAACAGCACTATTGCCAGTGCCAGTGGCAAGCATCTCTTCTTAGTCTTCTGAAAGACTACTGTCACAACAATAAATCAATAGATAGCTTAGTCTTGCAAAGCAAAAGGCAAAATATGCAGAGGAAAAAACAGAGGAAGAGGAGGAGACACGACTGATGCTCTGATTCCCATAGCTGAAATTAAGATCAACAAAGAAACATCAAGAGAAACAAGTTTAAGATTCCTACTGGAAAACGGAAAACAGAGTGAGACAAAGCAACTTTTTAAAACTCTTCTATGAATTACCTGAACAGAATAATGCAAGTTAGTTGACCATACAGAAGTCAATTACTCCAGCTGAATAGAAAAAACACTATGAAATTATTCCATTCCAGCATTCACAATCCTGAGTCTAATGGAGGAGGAAAGCAAATAGCTAGCATAGCTTTGGGCTAAAGTTGTACTCCAAGAAATTAGGCAGCTTGTCCCATTTTGAAAGTTTATTGGCTTTTAACTTGTACTGAGAATCTTTGGCTTTAATCTTATCCAGAAAAGTCAATTTCCCAGCCTCACCAAGCAAAGGAGAAAGGGAACTACAGAAAGCCAAGACATAATCTAGGGTTATTAGCATGAAACATTTATCAGAGTTTGGCTAGATATTCTCCCCTAGGACTCAAACAATGTGTATGGCCCAAGTACTGAAAGCTGTTCTAGAAAAATTCATAGAAAAACATGGATCAAGAGACATACTAGTTCATTCCCCTAGTTCAAGGCAGGATCAATCAAATCTACATAATTCCTGACAGACACATCGCTACACTGGGTTTTGGTGAGACCTACCAATCTCTCACATCTCTTCCATAGCTCATTACAGGAATTAATTATTCCTGTTAAAAAAAAAAATGCCTATACTCAATTTTCTCTTCATCAATACAAACAACTAATTCATACCACCTTTCTGTCCTATTTTTATCTTCCTGATAATTTTAAGTGGTCTTTGATTGGTCCTATTCCTCAGAAAGGTTCAGTGCTCCAAACAGAATGGAACAGATAGCTCACTTCTGGTGGTTCTACAGGTAATTTCCAGGTAATGACAAAAAAGGACAAAACCAAGGGAAAAGAAAGACAGGAACAGAAAAGCATCTGGCAAGTTCCTGGGACTGTACTAGGTTGACTTGAACCCGTGGGAAAGAAGCAGCTAAAACATTGAGCATTCATGAAGCGATCATTCTTCAAAAAGAAGAAAAAGGGCTTCTGGAAATTAAACGTCAGCAAACTCACCCACACAACATGCACAAAGAAATTTCTGTAAGCACCCCAGCAGAAAGGAAACTGACTTGCTCTCCCAAGAAGGGCTTGGCGCCGAGTACTTACACTCAAAGCACAGGAGTTCTAATGGCTAATCAGAAATGTGTCTACGATTAGACAGCTGCTAAAACCAAAACCAGGAACAAACATGGGAAAATTGATTAGATGATAATTCAATAAATTAGGTATTCTCACATCAGTTAAATGTGCTGAAATTCACCATAGGTAATTAAAGCTGACTGGATCAGCTTCAGAATTATCAATACTAATTTTTGAGAATTTGTAGAGGATATCAGTGATTCCAAAAGAATGGAAAACACTCAGTGATTAGCTTTAAAAAAATGAAAAAAGACAGGTCCAAAGAAGTAGAGATGCAGCAACTGATTTTCAATTCCCCCAAAATAAGGAGTAAAAATTATTTGGAAGTATTTAGCAGATAAGAAGTTGAGTAATATATAGGTCTGTCAAGAACAAGTAACTTCAAATCTATCAAAATATTCTTTGTGACATAGCAGCAGACCCTGTAGCTAGAGAAGCAGCAGTAGATATCTCATAGTCCAACTTAATAAGTTTTTGGTCACTATTTACCATGGACTTCCATAAGCAAAAAGAAATATAATGCTACAAAAGAAAACAAGTTCTGATAAGCAGATGACACTAAAGCTTGGAAAAGCTGCGTGCATGCTGGATGACAAGAATACATTGTTAAAGCAATCTTACTGAATTTGGGAAACAGTCTGCAGAAAACCTAAATACAATTCAGTAAGGGAAATTTTAGACCTTAACAAGAATAAGTAACAAAAGAAATGCAAGATGGAGAACAACTAGTGAGGCAGCAGCACAGTGGAAAAGGAGCACTGCGGCGAGAGTGGATCACACTCTGACTAGTAGTCTGTGTCACCCTAGCAAAACCAGCAAAGTCTCCTGCGAGGGTGTATAGACAGCAGGTGGTGAGCCTAGAAATTTACAGCAGGACGAGAAATGTTTTCAGGACAGAAAATCCAGGGCACCGTGCTCTGAAGTGAGCTGCTGTTGTTTTCCTCGTAAAGAGATTTCGGTGTCCAGGTCTGTTGGCCTGACACTGTTCACCATCAGCACAGGCATGAATGTTAAGTAAATACTTCTCCCTCCCCGCCACCACCCACAGAAGAAAGCCACACATTTTCTACAGCCCTGAGAGGTTTGCCTTAAAAGTTTTTACGCCTTCTAGGTAGCAGAAGAACTGCCTGCCTGCTGATCATTTTACAACCAACAAGCATAACAGGAAAGATATTTAAGAAACAAAAATGAGTTGTTCCTTCCCCAAGATACAAAAAACTAGGTGGGTGTATAATGGCTCACAGGACATATCAGTAGAGCTTTTTGGTTTTTTTCCTAACATATATCTGCTTTTTAAATTTGGAATTTAATCATTTTGTATTTAATTACATGAGTAATACAAAAATAAACGTGCAACTTGATGTCTTTACGGCAAAAAAAGAAAAAGAGGCTGAATAGTCTGACAGTGTTTTTTTAAAGATTACACATAATGACAATGAGATGGCTGAAAATCATACATTACTCTTTCAGATTTACTATCACAGCAAAAAGCTTTAGATTAATTAAAGCTACAGTATATATGAAAAATTACATAGACAATTAACCTCATTTATCCATAAATGGAAGAGTAGAGAGGAGAGTTTTTTAAAACTTAATGTAGAATTGCCAAGGTTCTACTGACAAAGATAATCAGTATAAAGGAATAAGTAAAGTGTATTAGAGTAGTAACATATTCCTGGCACAAGTTCAGACTTGGAAGAATACACAAATCGATACAGAATAAAATATGCTAGTGCCATTCTGCTGCTTATGGCCAGGTGACTGCACATAATAAATTTACATCCCTTTTAGCTGCAAAAAATCAGAGAGACCAGGAAGGACCATCTTTAGTAACAGCAAAGGCACCGACTGGCAGGAAGGTACTGAAAGAAATTGCAGAGCTGCAGGAAGTGAACAGGAGACTCTAAATTCAAGTACTGCAAAAACCAAACATTACTTACATGCTGAGGCTCAATCAACAAAATCTATGTATGAAGTCAAACATCTTATTGGCTCCTATTATGGGTTAGGCACTCAGATAACTCTGAAAGTTGGTCCCTAATCAATATTAAAATGCGGCAGAAACACAACTTTTACATGAAATCAGAAGTTAAATGAAAATCCAAATTGAATTTTATCCTTCTCAGTTTTCTAGAACTCATGACCACATATAGCATCCTGCAATCTACTACACTGTCACATACACATGCACGTACCATGTATAGAAATCAGAACGAATCTGAATTTCTTTCCTATTTCTCTGCAATCTCAGTTTCTTAGTAACTGAAGAAAAGAAAGACCTTGTTTGGAACCTCTTTAAAGGAATCTTTCTCCTACTACTCATTCTGCAGCAATTAAAACGGGCTTTGACTTTTTCTGTATTTAAAATATAAAATGCTGCCTTCACTCCCTCCCATAGGTTTTCCACTCAAAATTTTATTCATGCACTGATCATGAAAACAAGAATTTTTAAAATTACAAAGAAATGCTATTAACAGGCATTCGAGCCCCTCCCAAGCAACTGTCTCATATCACAAAAAATAAGAAGAAAGCAATCCATCCACTGCTGTGAGAAACAGTATCTTAATAGTACAGATTTTCAAAACTGTGTTTTCTGGCATTTTTGTTGTTGTTGTATGCAAATCATTGCAGCATAACACATGTTTGGACACTCATTTTCAAAAGTTTTCAGCCCCTTGCTTTCTTGGAATCATTGCCAAATATACTCAAAAACAATTTCTCATCAGGAACTAAAGCACTTAAAATCCGTAAAAGGTGGCAAATTCCATTTCACTTTCCATACTATCTCTTCTGCAATTTTATCAAAATACAGCTATTATGAGCATGTTATGAGGCTGCCAACAAAGAAGTGCATGGTTATGCTGTGCAAACAATCACACAGATTGTGTTCTGTTCTGTTTCCTAGGAACAACAGTGAATTCATAAAAATATGTCCCATGGTTACTTCTGGTTCACCTTTACAAGGACTTTGAAGTTCTCTTGTTCTGAACCTTAGGTTCCATACTAGAAGAATATAATTAAAATTAAAACACGTCTCCCTGTGCTTTGAGACAGTAACAAGTATTAAAACCATTTATTAAAACAGAAAATTTTACTATAATATTTGAAGAAGAGGCAATTGCATCTTGTAGGAGACCCCCACCAGCCAATCAGTTTTTCCCTATTTTCACTTCCTGCCCAAGTTTCCACTTGAAGGTCACTAGAGGACCCAGCAAGTACAGTCACCTTTGACAACAAAAAGCTGCATGTACATCTGAACCAGGCAGCAATGGAAGACAACAGATTGACTTCCATGGGCTCTGGATAACGCATCTATCCTCTAAAAGGATAATTATTATCACTTGAATCTACATCCAAAGTATGCTGTTATCAAGCAAGTCTGCAGTTGAGTTGCTGCATCAGTTACTGTATCCATGCTCTGCAGACACAGACTAGCTCCCAGTGTTCAAAACCCCCTCTCCTTCCATTCCCAGTTCTTTATCAGCACAATCTCTCTTACCACAGGCAACGCCAGCATGTCCTAACAGTGATTTAAGTGCCAGACCACAAACCCAAGTGAGAAGAGCACCAAGCTTCATCTTGCACTTTCTCCATGCACACAGTGGCAGAGGTAACCCAGCTGTGCAGCTTCAGTCCTTAACCAAAAATGAGATGTAGCACCGGGCTGTCTGAGCAAACGACACTTTCTCAAGAAAGGCCACTGCACTGGAGCTGGCCCACAGACTCCTGTGGTAAGACACAAAGCTAAAACAGTCACTAACCCTTTTAAAAGCCTTGAACTAACAATCAAACCCATCAATTGTATTTCCCACTTTGACATTGGAATTCAATTCAGCCAGCACTTTAAGTTTTGTAAAGATTATACACCATTCCTAGATCATTTTCACAGAGATAGCAGAAACACAGAACATATAAACACTGACCTTGTTTCTTTTAACCCTTCTTTCTGAATGACTTCCAGTATTTGTTTTGCAGTCATTGGTGAGTTGGGATACTTTTCCAATGCCTAAAAAGAAATAATAAATGTGTAAGTGACAAGACACAGCTGTCCTGTGAATCTGAAAGGTTATGTGATCATGCAGTTTTTATGCAGCCATTTGTGAAAAGCAGGGAACAACAGTGTTGAGACTGGAGTCCTCTGTCTGTTGGAAGGCCAGATACAACCCAGGAAACTGCAGCAAGAAAAAAATTTACTTGCTGCTTTTGTACATCGTCTGCTACATCTGCCTGGGAAAACTCTTACCAGGTTACAGATAATACAGTTGGAATACGCAACTGGTTTTATGACACAGTAACAGATTTTCTTTCAGGCATGAGGGGAAAAACATAAAACACAAGAGCTAAAGGGAAAAAGAAATTTAAAAAACTACTAGCACTTTCTTTGATTTTTATTACTTTAGAATTCTTTGAGGTCATTTGACTATTCTACACTTAGCTTTGCCATAACCTCAGAAAAAAATTGGCTAAATTCTTCCATTTGTAGACCAGGAGCTACTGTAAGAATTGACACAGTGGGGTTTCAATTTTAAAATGCTTTTTTATTCTAAAAACAATGAAAAACGAAGCAGTCAGAACAGTCACAGCACACAAGATGCTACATGACAGAGTGCAGTATATTTTTCCAGTTCAGCTCAGTTTTCCACTCCTTTGCCTTTTCCAATTGAGCCCAAAGTAACTCAGTCCTCTTTACAGATAGAATCATCTTGTAAGGATTTTTCTGATTTTCCACTTCCTTTTTGTCCCCATCAGTTTTATGCTGTTAAACAAACAGCCACTCTTTCACTCATGTAAAATGCCAGACTGATAGCCCTGGAAAATGAAATTCTTCAATCAGCAGTAAAAGGTGCGGCACGGGCCATAGTAATCAAGCTTCCCAGAGAATCTTGCCAACATATCTCAGCCAGAACTCGCATTCCTACCCTCTCTCTAACTATGAAATCAGTTTGGTCAAAGTCAAATGATCCTGAGCTTCTCTGTAGTAGTTACCAACTAATGGCAATTGTGAAAGCAGCTACTACTGTATGGATACCTGCCCACTAGGAACTAGAGACACCACCACATCATATCACACAAGTCAAACTGTGAAGGGTGCTGGCCAGGGCTGTGATTCAGCAGCTCACCTAAAGCCAAAGACTGCCTACTCACTACAGCTTGACCAGCTCAGCCCTTTTCTGCCATTTTACTGTTCTGATTTCCTGCCTGTTCTCTTTCACAGCCAAAACACAGTTTACCAAATCGTTCAATTCTTTGTTAGAGATGAGCTTTGTATCCTTTATCTTTCAGTTCCACAAAGGAAAAGGTATAGGTGAAAGTTGCACTAGAAAGGTCAGGGAGCTGAACTGAGTTTATCTCGTGTACATCAACAGGCAAGATTCAAAAGGGACTCACCAGGAAAGGAAAACCAAAAGGTGATTTGAAAGGAGAAAGAAGAGAGGGTTGGAAAGAGTAAAAGTACAGCAATGAGCAAGGACAGAAGAAACTGCACAGGGCTGGGAAAAGGGCCATTGCACACAAGGGAAGAGAAATGATATGATATATTAGTGACAGAACAACAATGACACACTGGAAAAATGACAATGTGTATAAAGATTAAGACTAGGATGAGAAAAGATTAATGGTGTGAAGAGACAAAAATGGAAACTTTAACCTTCAGAAAGAAGACAAAGTACAAGGTAAAATGAGAATACACCAAAATAAAGGGAAAAGAGAAGCAAACTGGGAACATTCCAGAGGGCAAACTGGAAAGGACAGGAGAGGATACTACACTGTACTGGACACGGCTATGAAGGAAACTGTGTGCACTTGAAAGTGGGGTTACTCACTGTGGAGGATTCCCTGTTTCTCTTCCTGAGTACAGGCCCCTCAGCACACCTGGGCAGCTCCTCCCTGCAATTGAGAAAATTTGGGTAGCCCTGTCCCCTTCTCTACAACATCACATCCTACTCTATAAAGTCAGTAAAACTGCCAAGTATTACCACGAGATTTCGACAATAATGGGAAAGAAACAGTAAAGCTAAGCAAACATCAGAAGTCACCCTGTCCTGGACAATAGGAAAAGGGAGAGCAGTTTGTGCTGAGGAAGCTGCACTGAACTGGTTGTGGAAACAATGGCCAGACATACAGATACGGAAGATCATCTTCACCAAACAACAATGAAACCAACAAGTAGGATGCGTAACACCACTACAGAAAGTTTAATGAAACCCACAGGGCAGATTTCAAATACCACAATATGAAGTGAACACATTCAGGGTATAATGACAAATTGAAATGCAGACTGTTAGACAGGCTGAAAGTGCTGGAGTAAATAATTGCCCATTGTGTGGATTTGCTTTACACTGGACATGTATTGTGGGCTGCAGTTCATATAACCCATGAATTTAGTTCTGTTCATCTAACCCTTTAAGCCCTGTTATTTAAAGAACTGTTCATACCCTAACTGAAAAGCAAAAATTCTCCAGTTCAAATACTGCTTAAGTTGAAAATCCTGTTATTATGTACATGATTAAGTTTTCTTTATCACAACAAAGATTAATTAGCAGAGAACCTTAGTAAGGATGGGTTTTTTCTGCCCCTCCCACCATGCTGTCCATCGTCATCCTTGTTCCTCCCCTCACCCCAGTTTTAGCCTAATCATTTATCACAATAAGAAAATAAAAATAACTACTTGTAAAAACCTTTCAATGATAATATAATTTTCTTCCCTCAGTTATGGAAAACAGCATCAGAGTATTATTTAAGATTCTGTGAGCTAATGAATACACTGAACTATTAATTACACTAGTATCTCTTGCCTCTGTATCTCACCACTAACACTGCTAAAAGCCTGATATTCCTTTTGCATTTCTAAGACGTTTAAAAATACTATTAGAAATTCAAACTGAATAACTAACTGTGCCTTAAGGCAAACAACATACTAAAATGCAGAAGGCATAGTTAAGTCACAGGCGTCTTGGTCAGACATAGTCATGCACATCAAGGGAGGAAGCCCTAATTTGTTTTAAATATCTTTCTTCTTCCTCCCACTCCATCCACCAACACTCGTATCATATATGGGCAGTGACTAATAATGCTGAAATTAAAGCACGCCAAAGTACTGTCGTGAAGAACACGACTGCTTCAATATATTTTGTTGAGAAGGACAATGGCAGAAGAATGTCTGCACTGACTGCAACCTCTATCACAGAGGATCAAATATGCTCTATTTATTCCTGCCATTCAACCATAGCCTTAAAAAGGGACAGCCGCTAAATAACTGGGACAAATAATGTGATACTCATCAGGACAATCGGAAAGAGAACAGAAGTAATCACTGCATAGAACACATTCTTGGTGTTCATTCAAACCCTGGTTAACAGCTCAAAGAGAAGAAGGCTCAGATCCTACCAATCACAGTGGAAATCAAACCTCCCAACAAACGGTAGCAGCCTGACAAATTGTAGCATTTGTGTCACGTACAGGTATCAACTCACAACTTCAGAGATATTAAATAATCACACAGATGCCACAAACAGGTATTCCTAGTTTCACTGGAAAAGTCATGTCAGTTATATGGGGCAAGAAGAAATACAAATTCCTTTTCTCACGATGGCATCTGTCATCATCTGCGTGTTGACAACTACTCGAAAAAATCAGTTGCAACACCGGGAAAAAACACTTTCCAGTGAACTGTTAGCAGGAAGACTCTAGTGCAGAGTCAAGACACTCAGCTTTTCATATGAGAGAAATCCTGAATGCTCAGCTTGCCTACAAAATCAGAAGAGAACTTTTCAGGAATTGATGGAATTATTAGTTTAATTTATATACACAGCTGCTTGTGACTACCTGAATCACTCAAGATCTGCTCAATCATTAGCATTTCAGACACCAAAGGGAACACAGCAGACAAAGTGAAAAAAGGCAAACCAGAGAGTTGGCCCTCTTGCCACCCATAAACATTCCTGCAGAAAGTGGGAAGCTTTGCCTGCAACTATCAATTATCACACTGACAGAAAATAATTCTTCTAAACAAGAACCAAGTGTGTTCTGATACTGCATTGTGGTCCAAAAGCAGTGGGCAGATCACCCTAGTGGGCTTCATGCTGCTGATTGTGTGACCAAACTGAAATCAGCCAGAGCTTCTTCTACTTCTGGATGCTGCTGGCAGGGATCTGAAGGTCAGGTAGCTGACAAAAATCAGGATCATTTTATTGTAACAGGCTGAGCCACTAGTCACAAACTGAAGCAATTCTCCTTAGAATATTATTTTAAAAAATTGACGAGGAGGAGAAAGAGGAACAGTACAGTTATTCCCAGTGCTCCTACTCATCAGCTAAAAGACAAGTCAGGCTGAACTACACAATGGACAATCTTTACTGCCCAAAGACAGTAGGGTGAATAAAAGAACAAAAAAAGCAACCAAACAAACAAGCAAAGAAAACCACCAAACAAAACCCACAAAAAAACTTTCTTTCTCCTAAGCAGAAAACATAAATTATTTTCTAGCCACCCATTACTAAATTAATGAATTGAACGATGGAGTATCAAACAGCGTACAAGAAATAACAGCATCCTGGAAAAAACCCAGCATTGTCTTCTACAGCTGCTTATGTGAGGTTGACAGGAGGACTAACTTCTATTGTGGGAAATGCCCCATTACAATCTTTTGTGTTCATTTTTGATTAACAGCTTGAGTCATTGGGGAATTATTGGCAGCTTGGTAAAAGTTCAAAGCCCTTTGTGTGAAGAAAGAGGGGTAAATGGTTTGGAGGGGAGGGTACAGAGTGGGGTAAGAAAGGAAGTACATGGAGATGGATGAAGAGGTGAAAATGGCAAGGAAAAGTACTCGATACATGAAAAATAGGGATGATTAGAAGGGCAGATGCACTATGACCTATTATAACACAAGTTCTCAAATAGGTGTTCACAGAACTCTTGCTGATAGTGATCAAGAGAAAGGTAAAGAGTAGTTTCCAGGTACTAAAATATTAAAAGAATTTGAAACAGGAGTAATAATTCTCCTGGTAGGACTTCTGTCTTTGAGCAGTTGCAGTTACAATAAGGAAATTATAAGCACTAAGTAGAAGAAGGTGCATTTCATAAGACATGTCACACTCAGTATGCTCCAAACTATGAATTTATCTTTGTAATCCACTTGACACTACAGATAAGCAAGAAAAGAAACATCAAGCAAGGAAAGGAACAAAGATGTCACATGAATAACAAAGGAACACATAAAAAATACCATAACATGATGAAATATATTAAGTTTTAACATCAGTTTTGTGCATACTTGCTAGTCCACACCTTTTTTTAGGTTCAGAGATAATGCTACTGACCAATAGAACTCAAATGGATTAAAGCACACTCATGAAGTAATTTTCCCCAGCTCTCTTTCAGTGAAAAGCATTTTACTGTTCCTTTAGCGTGAACTATAGGAAACAACTGGGCAAGTGTTTCCTGCAAGAGAATTTCTACTATAGAATTTGCAAGTTGGTCTGAAACCATCTAGCTTTGCTAACCTGCCAGATAACCCAGGCATTATCATCATCTCCTAAAATATTAAATGAAAGAAAAGAGCAAGAAAGAATCTGAATAGTTTCTTTGTTCATGTCATTGCTTTAACTGGATCATTTGAGGCTTGTTCTAAGATGTCTGAAACTTTTATTGTTGTTTCCGAAATTTATTTATAGTGTCATACTTCAAATGGCTATAAAGGCAGCTTTGGAAATTCCAGATAAACTGTACGCTTGACATTTTGAATTCAAAAGAAACTGGATTACAATTCAGTTAAAATTAACATACAGTTGGGCTATTCCTCTAATAGACACAAGCTCTAACAGTAGTGACATCCTGCCATTGCCAGTGGTCTCTTACATCACAACAGAAAATGTAGGGTAAAGTTTTTAGCTCTAAACAACTGACTTATTATAATAACTTATTGATATGGTCTAACATACTGAAAAAAATAGAAATCTTTCTATTTCTCTCTTTACTAATGCAATCAGCGTGTCCAAGCAACCAGGAATTTTCACTTACAGGCTCTGTCAGGACAGAACCATAAACACCTCTGTGACTGCAGCTGGATGAATCTAGGGAGCACACAGAATCCCATTCGATTTCTAAGATCAAGATCAAAGATACTGCAGTGAGCATGGTGTCAAACTTGCTACTCCAATATGGGTTCCTCTGTTAGCAGTAGGACTGCTAACAATGATTTCAGTTCAAGCTATGGAGCATCCAGAGTCCCAGAATGACTGCTCAGGTCTGACAGTGCCGTCCAGACTTCTGCTTAGCCATGCCAGCCATGCCTCTCCTTGCTTTCTGTTGGACTGCTCCATTGCCTCTCACTGTGCCCAGCTTTTCCCCACTCTCAGAGTGATACTCTCGTCTTCTGAGGTGTTGCAATACTTACGTATGTCCCACCTTCCCACATCCCTACCAAAATAGCTTTCTTCCCTAATCCTTACCCCAGTACAAGCCTACAGGATATTCCTATGTCCTCTACCCCCTCAAACATGAGCACATTCATACAGATGCAGCTCATGCCATGGTTTCCCCAAAACCTGCACACAGGCACACAAGTGCTGCCTAGGAAATCAGCACTTGCTGGCAGGCCACTGTAGCTCTTAGGTGCTGACATGAAAAATTGTGATGCAGATCTCCTCTGGCTTGAGGACCACATTCTCTTGCCTACTTAGTTTAGAGTAGAAGTTTCAGCAGCGCTGACACAGCTGAAAAACTTGGGTCAAAGCTTTTAAAACTACATATCATTATTTCAGAGAAGGGATAAAGAGGAAAAAAAAAGCTCTGCCATTCAAAAATGTTACTGAAATCTGTACTCATTCAGTGATCACATAGGCCATTTTCCTGAAATGCCTCTAATTGCGGCAGGGATAAAAATTCTCCTTTGGCACCTACTTGGTACAAAATAAAGAGGGACCTTGCTCAGGTGACTGGAACTAATGGAGCTGAATGGACACCAGTGCCCTGTCAGCTTCCTTTACATTACAGATAACAGAGGAAAGAACTACTATCAGTGTGAATATATTCATCAGTACTAAAGGAACAAAGAAACCCCTAAAAAACTAAAGAAACACGAAACATATTTGTTTCCATATATGCTGTTTTCTCTATTGGAAGATGATACAGATTTTTTTTTTCTGAGGCACTGAAAGGTTTGCTGTATAACTTATGTTTCAGCACAGTAGGATAAAAAAAAATAATTACAAAGAGCAAAACTTTACAGAAAAATTAACAGAGAGAATGAATATATGTTTGTTTCAGAAGCTTTCATGGCTTATTTTCCTCAGGCAAGCGTAATGTGTAAGGGTTACTTTTAATGTGAGAAATAAAATTCCTACTGGCTACTCTCTGAATGCACCAAATTTAACAGGAGGTGACAGTTGTGCTGATTTTCTTGCCATTGCTTTACTATCAGAGCTTATCTTGTTAGACAGTGTCCTAAAGATACAGACCTAAGAAGGCGAAAGAGAAAACAGGAGAAAAGAAAGCAGAAGAGAAAACAGAAAACAAATAAAATATTTTAAACTATGCATTCTACATAAATATTCTTACATATCAGGTTTGACCATTTTAAGCATTTCATCCTGGTAAAATTGACCCACTAAAAGGAGAAGAGAAGTTTAATGCTGCAACTGACATTGATTCCATTGATGCACCATGAATATATTTATGTTTATAGAATGTCTAATGACAGCAAACATAAAACCATAAAAATTATACTTCCATTTTAATTGTGTGGGATAGATGGCAAGAAACTAGCTCATGAAATGTACAGCACATTTTGGTGTTTTGGTGAACAACCAGGATAAGTCACACTGATTCTTTTTACCTCAGAAGGGAAGTCCATAAACTTTACAACTCATTTGTCTGGACCGTTCCTCACTCACAGGATGACAGACTCTTCAAAATAATAAGCAAATGGAGATGCAGAACATAACTAAGAATCCTTCTTAACAATTGTATCCCAGAAAGAAAGACTACATGGAAAACACAGAATTAAATTCCTGAGAGATGTACAGCAAGTGATAAAGCCGAAAAAATAGAAGTCCTTTTTAGCTCTTTAAGTTCCCCGAGTCCACCTGTTCAAGTACTGACGGAAAATGGAAAACCAGAATTTCCGCAAAATGAAAAACAAAAATGGCAAATCAAAATTTCCACAAAACGAAAAAATTTCATCCAAAACCAATGGCTTGGTTATGGGGGGGGAGGGAGAAGCGTTGTTTGTTTTACATAGGAGAGCTATTCTTTCTTGTCCAAACGGACAATAGAAAAGAGCAGAGTTAAGAGTCCTTGCATGTTATGCACCTTTTTTTCCTTCCAAAGCCTGCACAATTATTTCACATCAGGTTTCATTAGTCTGAATCATGACATCATTATGTACACAGTACAGTTCACTGGCACAATCCAGATCTACTGCTTAAATTGCTCTGAGAATAGATATGATAAGTCATGTTTTTGAACTAAAGAAATACAGCCTTCTCAAAGAATGTGTAAAGAGAGAATTCTTTTGTTAGCTGTCAGTGAGATTTTGCTATCTCTGTTAAATATATAATGGTTAGTGTCATAACGAAGATCAGCCATCGTGTTATGGCATTTATCTTCATGAGTGAAGAGAGGAAGGGCTACTGTGATTTATTCCGTCTCTCCTCATGAGACGATTAATGTCATAAGAGATTAGTCTTCAGTACTGACTTGTACACAGAATATAATACAGGGCTGGAGTGGGATGCTAAGCAGTCTTAATTGCCACAAGTTTGGAAGCCCACATTACTTACATATGGCACGGTTGACAATTAGTCATCTAAGATTTTCAAAAATAGGAGAATATTTTGCAGCTCACTAAACTCATATCCACTTTGTGTCATTTATTTGTTCAGTCTTTCTTAGCAGTCTTTCCACACAGTCCCTTCCCCCATCTCATCACCTAAGTCCACCCACACTTGTGCTCTTATACACATCATTTATTGTAAAACTGAAGTCCATACTGGTGGTTTATATCAATTTTTGGTTGCATCTGTTAAAAGGTTTAAAAAAATACACTATTTAACAACTATTACCAAGAAACATTTGTCACAACACAGGCAGATTAGTAAGAGTATATAATGGCTCTGTATCTAAGTTTGTATAAGCTGTATAAACAGCTTTCCTCAAGATTCGAGAAGTTATGCACTCACCTCTTTCCAGGGACCTTGTAAAGTAATCTGACCATCCTAAACTGAAGGTAATAATTTTTCAAAAGCTTATCACTTGTGAGAAATGCCCACACAATGTTTTGTTTACATGCTGGCTGCTTCTTCTTATGGAAGAAAATACTTCAAATAATACTGTAGTGAAAAAAGAATAACAAAAAAACAAACCAAACCAAAAAACCACCAACATGATAAGCAAAATTCTGTTAAAAAGGGAAGAATTATTTTCCCCCAAACCAGAACATGAACATTCTGCATTTTCTTAAATCTCCTTTTCTGAATATGGCTAAACCAAAAAATCCCTTGATATAAAAGGGGTTTTTGTTAAAAACAGCAATTCTTTACCGATGGTGTACATCAAACAGAACACATTATTAAAAAGCTCTCATGATAAAGTGTTATCTTTATCTAGGCTTCTCAAATATTGACTTAAACATTTTTATCAGGCTGTTAATCACATCCACATTCAACGTGAACAGCAACTGAGACCAGTCCTGACAGCCAGGTAACAGGGCAACATTATGGCAGGGAAAAAGTATTGTGAAAGCAAAGGACATTTCTTATTGATGGTAAGTGGATAGGAGAGAAAAATCAATGGGTCCTCATCAGTACAACTGTCTACCAGCTGGATGCTGATTTTCCTTAGAGATTAAAACCAATAGGAGCAATCACTTGGCACAGGTGAACAAATTCAATAGGACCTCCAGCCTATAAAGAAGAAAAGTGAACAGTGAATTCAAGGCTGGAGTTCATGAAGAGACAAAATGCTCATTGTTAAACCAACAGTTTGCAATCAGATCTCGAAACAAAATACAGAACATGTCTTTCCCCATGGGGGTACAACCTGAAACTGTTCAGGATAATCTGCAATTGTTGTGAAGGTTCCAAACTCTTGACTCTGCCTAAAGGAATTATTTCAAGCTGCAAGACTGGCTGACCCCTCCAAGTCAAGCTGGGCTGGACTGACCAGGTTACAGTGTGAAATGGCCATCAGCCACACACATCATGCAGCTACCACCAAGAAACACAAGAATCACAGCAAAGTAATTGGTCAACTGAGAGGAATCACAGAGGATTTTATAAGGGAATATAAATGCAGAGACTTCTCATAAAGCTGGGCTCCCTGTTCAAGACATGCTTCTATTTTTAGGGGTCCCTAATATCATTGTACATTTCTTATCCTAAGACTCCTCTTTATACACTGAACAGATGGAACCGTTACCTTACAGGACGGTGACTGTAACCCAAGAAAAGCAAACAGAGTAAAACATGGCTGTTATACAGTATATTCTGTCATGGGTTCTTTGCTTTTTCTATGAGAAACAACACAGGTACACATGAAGATCTGAGTTTTCCCAAAGTCACATCTCCTCAGCAAATGTAGCACTAAAAATTGTCAGCTCTAGGAAATGCTACTGGCAAATAAATTCAATGTCTATGGGGTTTAGGCACATAATTTTATATTTAATGTTTTAGAAGTTGATAATAATACATTTTAGCTGTATGGAAAAATAATTTATTTTAGCTGTAGGGAAAAATTACAGTGCCTCACCTTGGGCTTCTCGTGTAACTACTGACTTCATACTGTACCTTCAAAAAAATCAGAATCACTGAGCTTGGAAAAGACCTGCAAGATCATTGAGTACAACCTTTGACCAAACACCACCTTGTCAACTCGACCACAGCACTGAGTGCCACATTCAGGAATTTTCTGAACACTTTCAGGGATGGTGACTCCATCACTTTCTTGGGCAGTCCGTTCCAATGCTTAAACACATTTCAGTGAAAAATTTCTTCTCATTGCCCAACCTGAACCTCCCTTGGTGCAGCATGAGGCCATTTCCTCTTGTCCTGTTGCTGGTTTCCTGGGAGACCATCCCCTACCTGGCTACAACCTCCTTTCAGGTAGTTGTAGAGAGCGATAAGGTCTCCCTTGAGCCTCCTTTTCTCCAAGATAAACACCCTCAGATCCGTCAGCTGCTCCTCATCACAGTTGTGCTCCAGACTCTTCCCCAGCTCCGTTGCCCTTCTCTGGACACGCCCCAGCACCTCAGGGTCTTTCTTGTAGTGAGGGGCCCAAAACTGAATACAGGATTCAAGCTGTGACCTCACTAGTGTTGAGTACAGGGGGACAATCATTGCCCTCTTCCTGGCTGGCCACACTATTTCTGATGCAGGCCAGGATGCCATTGGCCTTCTTGGCCACCTGGGCACACGCTGGCTCATGTTTGCCACTGTCAACCAGCACCTCCAGGTCCTTTACCACTAGGTCACTTCCCAGCCACTCTTCTCCCAGCCTGTGGCACTGCCTGGGGTTGTTGTGACCAAAGTGCAGGACCTGGCATTTGGCCTTGTTGAACCTCACACCATTGGCCTCAGCCCATTGATCCAGCCTGTCCAGATCCCTCTGCAGAGCCTTCCTGCCCTTCAGCAGATCACCATTCCCACACAACTTGGTGTGATCTGCAAACTCACTGAGAGTGGACTCAATTCCCTCATCCAAATAATTTATAAAGGTACTAAAGTGGATGGCTCCAATATGGGCCCCAAAACTGAGCCCTGGGGAACACCACTGTTAAATTTGAATTTAACGCCATTCACCACTTCTCTCTGGGCTCAGCCATCCAACCAGTTTTGAACCCAGCGAAGAGTGCACCCATCAAAGCCATGAGCAGACAGTTTACACACAAGAATGCTGTGGGAGGCAGTATCAAAGCCTTTACTCAAATCCAGGTAGACAACATCCACAGCCTTTCCCTCATCCACTAGACTGGTCACCTGGTCATAAAAACGCGATCAGCTAGGTCAAGAAGGACATGACTTTCCTAAACCTGTTCTGTCTGGGCCTGATCCCCTGGTTGTCCTTCCTGTATGTGCTACAAGATGGCACCTTCCCAGACACCAAGGTCAGGCTGACAGGCCTGTAGCTCCCCAGATCCTCCTTCCAGCCCTTCTTGCAGGTGGGCATCACACCANGGTGGGCATCACACCAGCCAGTCTCCAGTTCTCTGGGTCCCCCCTGGTTAACCAGGACTGGAGATAAACAGTGGAGAGTGGCCTGGCTCTTCCGCCAGCTCCCTCAGTACCCCAGTGTGGATCCCATCTGGCCATTGTGAGTGTCAAGTGGCACAGCAGGGCACTGACTGCTTCCTCCTGGATTCCAGGGGGTCTGCTCTGCTCCCTGTCCCTGTCTACCAACTCAGCACGCCAGCTGCCTTGAGGACATCGGGTCTGTCTGTTGAAGGCATCAAGTATTTCAGTTTTTTCCTCATCTTTGGTTACAATGCTCCCCTCCACATCCAATAAAGGATGGAGATTTTCCTTGGCCCTCTTTTTGTTGTTAATGTATTTATAAAAACACTTTCTATTATCTTTCACAGTGGTGGCCACTTGGAGTTCTAGCTGAGCTTCCACCAATCCAATTTTCTCTCTACAAAACCTGATGACATCTTTGTACTGTTCTTGAACTGTCTGCCTCTATTTCCCAAGGTCACAAACTCTTTTTTTTCTCCCCAGGTTCCAGTGAAAGCTCCCTATTCAGCCAGGTCAATCTTCTTCCCTTCTTCCCTTCCTCCTCTTTTGGCACATAGGGACAGCCTGCTCCTGTGCCTTTAAGATTTCCTTCTTTAAATATTTCCAGCCTTCCTGGACCCCTTTACTTTTAAGGGCTGTTTCCCAAGATTATCTCTGAATAACTGTCCTGGACAAGCTGAAGTCTGCCCTCCAGAAGTCCAAGATAGTTTTGGTGAACCCTTTCCTTACTTTGCTGAGAACTGAAAACTCCATCATATCGTGGTCGCTGTGCCCAAGATGGCCTCGGACCTAGAGTCTCCAGTGGGAGATTCTAGTAGAATCTCTCCAATGAGAGAATCTAGATTTTTTTTTTATTGTTGTTGCTCTAGTAATAACATGAGCAAGATAATTTGAAACCAATTTTGAAAATTCTAATAGGAGATCTTACTACCAAATGAATGAGATAATATTTCTGATCCCAAACTGGTTTTTTTCTCCATTATTTCAAAGGCATTACTTGTAATTTTGACGACACTCCTTTAGCCAAGATAGACCACAGTACAATTTGTTCTAAAAACAAACTGAATGTACTAGTATGTAAACATAGTATTTCATTTCCAAGACAAAGGCCCTGTATTTTATAAAGGAGAGAAGACAGACTTTTTTTTTTTAATCTTGGTGTTTCATTGAAATCTTTATACTCTTAAAGTTTGAGAAAAATTCAAATTTTAAAGATGAAGGTTTGGGGACTTTAGCTGATGATATAATTAAGTGAAATGTTAGAAAAATTAATAAATAAACAAATTATATGTGATTTTATCACTGAATTGAGAAAGTGGGGCTTTTTCCTTATTTTTTCATTGTCAGTCAGATTTATTTTTTTACTTCCTTCAGTATCTTTGCTATTCTACTCCTCATTGGTACAAGAACATCTCCATTTTCTCCACTGCTCCCCAATACCGTACTGTCGTTTTTGTCCCCAAGATTACATCAGTATCACCCAGGCACACACTCTTTTCACCACATGACACGCCAACAGACATAAACCCAGTTTCATTCTCTCCTACTAATCCCAGAAAATGTATGCAAGTGCTAAAAGTAATAAGCTTCATAACTATTATTATGTATGTATGGAGCATTTAAAACCTCTTTTTTTTTTTCAGAACATTAATTCTCAGAATGCTTTTCCCAGATCCCCTCCCTCTTCCTCCACACGCATATCTTTCTATAAAATTAACTTCAACATTTAATAACACTTGAACTCACACATGAAGCTTCTTGCCATAACAGCTCCAACAATGCAGATAACAGCGAACAGGTGCAGTGTTTTTTAAATTTTCTTAAACCTTTTATTCTCTTTGCAGCTCTTTCAGAAGCATTTCCCAACCACCATGCATACATACCAGCCTCACTTATCCAAGCTGCCACTTTTGTGGATCTGGCTCAAAATGAAGACAGGAGCATTATTTTACTCTATTTAGCATTACTTTAAATAGCTTGAAACATCTTCCTACAGCTCAGACACTAATATAATGAATTAGCAGAAGAAAATTACAGTATGAAACGGAGTCTGTCTTCATCAAGGATGGTTAAAATTGACTAACAACGACAGAGATACTATTTTCACTTTTTTTTTTTCATTTAATGGAAGTGTTATAGATTCTGAGAATTACAGAACCATCAAGTGGTTTAAGTTGGCAAGAACTTTACAGATCATCTAGTTTCAATGCCCCTGCCTTGGGCAGGGACACCTTTCACTAGACCACATTGTTCAAACCCCCACCCAACCTGTGAGTGAACACTTCCAGGGACTGGGCATTCACAACTTCTACAGGTAAACTGTTCTTGTATGATTACAAAGGTTTGACAATGTGTCAAACAGTCTATTTACAAGCAAAGTAGATAACCCTATGAATTGCTGGAGATATAAATGTTCTATTATGCAAAATAACAATTATTTAATTGAATATTAATTTTAAAAAACAAAAAAACCCACCAAAAAAACCCCTGGGTCCCTGGAAAATAAAAGGATTTTTATTACTATTTTATTTATTTTTACTGAGGTATCTTATATTGTTTTTTGGTTGGTTCATTTTATTAAACACATTAAAAGTCAGTAAGACAATGCTTTTCTGATCTAACTTTCAAAATCCAAACAAAACATTTTTGATCAACTGTTTTGACTCTATTACTCCAAATTTTTTATAGTTCCCCATCTTCTATTTAATTTTTCACTTTGTAGTTCACAGACCACCTGAAAGACTACCTTTCTGGAGTCCATGAAACACAATAGCTAAAATCGCCGCTCAGACACTGACTTTATTCTCAAGGCCTTTCACTCTGCTCACTCCCATCATTGTTACTCTCTTGCATTGTATCCTGCATCCTTCAGTCAGTCACGCATCTGTTCACACTTCTCCCGTTTCTGTACTCCCTTTCATTGGAAAACTCCCCCCACAGCCATATGAGGGTGCTGAAGCCTCCTCCTCAAGTGGCGATGCTGCTGGGACGGGAGGCTCAATTAACAACCCACAGTGGTTGCAGTGAACATCAAACATTTACTGCCACGGGCTGATCAGCAGCACAGGTACCGAGAAGCTCCTGCGGAGGTACTTCCTAAACGCAACAATCGCCACTGATACATGTATCAAAGGCACGCAGTAACTTGCACAGACAGACTGATAAAATCTCCACGTCTACCTTGGGAAGCCACAGCCCTCGACTTTTAAAGTGCTTCTAACAAATACAAACCAGAGCATGTTTTAACATCGCAACCACTTAGTGGGGCTCACTGTCATTGGAACACTGTTATCACAAAGAGCAGGAAAGATCCTTCCTCACAAGACAACTGCAGCGTTCAAGATGGCTCAAAGCAGTAATTCCATTTTCTTTCAGTGTTTGCTCCTTGGAAGCCAATCCCATGCTCTAAAAACCACAGATTTCACGAACAGACTTTTTCTAAAGACAAGGGACTTCAGTCCAAGACAAAGGCATAGGGTTGGTTATCTCTGACATTCCACTTGGATGGGTAGCTCTCATTCCAAAAGAAACAGGGAAAGCTGGCACTGAGTCAGCTGAACACTGACTGGAGGAACAGGATTTTAGCATGAAGAATTTGACTGCAAGATGAAACAACCACAAAACTGGACCAACCCGAGAGCGGGGAGCAGCATCCATTTATTGCTATTGACAATTGTCTAGGCAAAGGATGCTGAGGCTCATTATGAGCAGGTCAAATGTCCCAGGCACGTAGCCTCATTTCTGTGATTCTCCCAGTCAGTTTCACAGGCCTGTAACCCAATACCTGAAAATCTACATATATATATATATATACGTATGTATGTATGTATGATTAGGTCTGCAAGTCAGGAATTCAAGGGCCCGCATCAAAACATTTAATCCTTCTCCCACCAAATATTTCCTACTGGGATATCTAGCAAAAAGCACTTTAGCTGTTGCCCAGGAGGGCACCTTCAGGAAGGTACACACCTATGGAGCCATGGATCATCCTGAAACCAGTAACAAAAAGGTATTAACATCTCTTTAATAGTACACTATTTGAAGATTTCTTCTGCAGTGAATTCTGGGCTTATTCCACACCTAGACGATGAGCCTCACTACATTATTCTACTTTTTACTTTTTAAAACAGAAGATGTGTGCTTGCAAAATGTCTCAAAAATCTGCATTATGAATGAAACAAATTATGGAATAGATTAGAATGCATTAAGCACTACTGCTCTATGTGCAAACCTGCTGCAGCATTGCCGCATCAAACTCTCAAAAAAAGAAAAAAAATAAAGACACTAAGCCCAAAATACCTCAAAAAAACTGAGAATATGAATGAGAACCATTAACTGGATACAGAATTCTCAAGCTGTACAAGAAAATTGATGTTTTCTGTCTAGTCACTGTCAGAAAAAACACAATGCATCTGAATTCTAAATCATGCCCATTAGACAACTTTTCATAATAATTTTATTTTCTTAGTTCTCCCATTTTTTTAAGCAGAATGTAAATTTTCACTAGAAGAGCAGATTCTGGCAAAGGCCAGACAAGTCATAGCTCCTATCAGTAACAACAGTTACGAATTTTATTGATTTCACAAGACTGGGTTGTAAGCGCTACAGGCTGGGGACAGAGTGGCTGAACAGTGCCCAGGTAGAAAGGGACCTAGGAATACTGGTTGACAGCCGACTGAACATGAGCTGGCAGTGTGCCCAGGTGGCCAAAAAGGCCAATGGCATCCTGGCCTTCAGCAGGACTAGTGTGGCCAGCAGGACCAGAGAAGTCATTCTTCCCCTGTACTCGGCACTGGTGAGGTCACACCTTGAGTGCTGTGTCCAGTGCTGGGCCCCTCAGTTTAGGAAGGACATTGAGATGCTTGAACACAACCAGAGGAGGGCAACAAGGCTGGTGAAGGGCTTGGAACACAAGCCCTGTGAGGAACGGCTGAAGGAGCTGGGGTTGTTTAGCCTGGAGAAAAGGAGACTCAGGGGTGACCTATCACTCTCTCCAACTCCCTGAAAGGTGGCTGTAGTCAGGTGGGGGGCGATCTCTTCTCCCAGGTAACAACTGACAGAATGAGAGGACACAGTCTTAAGCTGGGCCAAGGGAAGATTGGTTAGATGTTAGAAAGAAATTCCTCACTGAAAGAGTGATTGTGTGCTGGAATTGTCTGCCCAGGGAAGTGGTGGAGTCACTGTCCCTGGATGTGTTTATAAAAAGACTGGACGTGGCACTCAGTGCCATGATTTAGTTGATGAGGAAGTGCTAGGTCATAGCTTAGACTAGACGATCATAAAGGTCTATTCCAACCTAGTTCATTCTGCGATTCTGTGACTTCTTTTCGAGTCTAAACAGCCAAGGTGACCTTAAGGCCCTTTCCAACTCCACCTTCTATGATTATCAAAGTAATGCTCTAATTAAGATGTTTTTTTCAACTGAAACACCAAGTTCCAAAGAGGTTCTCATCAGTTATACCTATCTAGAATTTCTAAATGACAGAAATGCCAAATGAGATTAAAGAACCTAGTATGATCAGAGAATGTCATGTTTTTGAGATAGCTGCCAGAATCTTGGTCCAGAAGAATGACCGCAGGCTATGGACAATAAGGGTCTATTTTTTCCCATTACCCTTGCTAGGTAACATTGGCAGGTAAGCATAGTGACATGGAACATCACATGCTTCTCTGATACAGCAATGCCAGCAGGTGATGGATAACTGGGAATTTTGAGGCATAAAAAGAATTAACATTTATCTAAAAATAGGTATCAATAGACATTCTGCTTCAATTTGTGGGATAGAAAAAGAAATAATCAAATCAGATGGTATCACTTAATGAAAAATGAAGTTAAGTACTTTGGCAACACAACGATAGTGGTAAAGCCTCAACTTATATAAAAAGATGGTTCAAGTCACAAAAGCAGGAACAAATCATATGGGACATGAATTTGACTGTGATTTACTAGACTCTAGACATTTCACAAGGCATCTCACCGAATATGTGAACTACTACACACATTTAGGCAGGTTCTCCAGGCTGCTAAGAGTCAGCTGAAATAGACTCAAACTTCAACCTTCAAATGTTTGATATATACTTTGGCTAAGGCTCTCTTCCCTCTCTAGATGTCAAGTTACACAGGAAGCTAACTAGGATAAAACAATTATAAACCCTGGCTAGAATGATTCATTAAATTCCTAATTCTGTCTATAAGATCTAAGCAAAATAACAAAAAAGAAAGAAAATAGCCTTGAGTTCTCTAAAGCAAATAACCTAGTAGCTCAGGATCTTGTCTCTCAAGGAACACTTCTGACGCTGTAGAGGAAATGTTCTTATCTGTAAGTCAGACTATGCTCTATAGGATGCAACTGTCACCGACAGAGCTGACCCTCTACAAGCAGTGAGGAGATTCTCATCACAGGCTTGTCTAGACCAATCTATGTATATAGGAGGACAAGTCTCAAAACACAGCAAGCAATATGTACCTTCTAAATAAATTACTTTCTGATGATCCAAAATCATGAACATTAATCTAGGACGTGACCTGGCATATCTTCTATGCAGAACTATAGCCCAATCCTCTAATGAGTCTGATGATTCCAGAGCAACAGACTGAACTGTGGCTGCTGATCCCGGCAAATGCCATCAGACAGAAACAAAACTTAATGCTACACTACAAAGCAAATCTTAGACACTTGAGGTACAAGAAGCCACATCAGTCGTAAGCTGCAATGCAAAAGCTGGATCCTATATGTTAAAAAACTCAAGTAAAAGGTCTTCCAATACTGAAGAAAGTCACAAGCCAGGGTCCACAGATTTTGTCCCGCTGAGCTAAAGAAGTTACAGAGAGCTGAACTCTTAAGTCAAAGGATGAAAACATCAGATCACCCAGAGATTCCTGTTCCAACGTCAGAAACACCAGAGCTTGCTTGAACCAAAGTTAATGGAGCTCCTCTAGACCCCTTCAACACTAAGTGCCATCCCTAACCACAATCAGTGCACTGACATCAAAGAAGCTCCAGGAAGACAGCATGTACTGCCAGATGGCTTATTATCTGTCTCCTGACACTCATGACGTCTCTGCTAGAGCCCTATCACCATTCACAAAGTTGTAGGTCATCCTTTCAAACCAAGATTAGCAAGTAATCAGTAAGCGCTTCTCTACCATTTTACATTCCCAGCATGTACATATCCTCCCAAGACAGGAACTCCAGCAACAGAAAACTACCTGGCAGCACTTTTCAAGAGCGCAGCCTTGGAGGGCCAGTATGTCAACAATTTGGGGTTCTTTGGGGAGGGTAATTGTCATTCAAAGTTGGTAAGTGATTAAATAGACCACTTATGACCAATCTGTTGTGCTTGAGCAGCACAAGGATTTGTTACCTGAACTCACAGAATGAGCAAATGGGCTGTACCAGGATGTGCTGCTTATTGTTCTGCCTTTGCATTGGAAGGTGAAACAGAGTGAAGGCTAAGATATTTGGCTTCTTCAGTCTCCAAGTTCCTCAGAAGGAGGATTTGCTCAGTTTCATCAGAAACCCATGGAACTATAATGAAAAAATTTCCACTAATCACATCTTCTCCCAGGTCTTCACAGCACAAAAGGAGGCCTCTATTTAGTTATTGCTATTTACAGGGAATACCAAGACCATCATCATCATATGCAGCAAAACAGAAAACACTTGGAAGCTTACAACATTACAAAAAAACCCAAAAAACGAGGTCAAGTTTAGCACATGATTCTCCATGTGACTAATTTGCTGATCATAGTATAAAGAACAAAAGAAGCTCCAGCAGGAAGTACAGTAAGTTTGGCTTTTCATCTTGAGAACAGCATGCTACCTGGTCCAGACTAAGACGCTACAATGGTATAGCTTGGATCCAGGGAATTGGTGAACTGGGCTAGCAAATCCAAAGCTACCTAGCTGTGAAGGGTGGTAGGTTCTTGAGTGTGGTTAGGGGAAACTATTTCACTGTGGTTGCATATGCAACTGACCAAATCTACTCTTGGAAGAAGAAAAAACAGATCAGTTATTTCAACAGAAAATCCAGTATGTCAGGAAAATACTGGCTCTTCTACTGAGAAAGGTAAGCCAGAAGACAGTGGAAATATTCACTGCAACAGGGAACATTAAATCACACCTTAAGGCACTGAGACTGCCTTCACACTATTGAGGAATGCTCGTATTTAGGTTCCTGTTAGGGTTTTCTCCTATGTTACTCTGCTTTGACAGAAGTAATGTGACGTTACTGAGAAAAGGTCCCCTTCCTGGGTAAGGTTCTTGCCTACCTCTGCGATGCCAAGGATTAATGGGCTATCTCAAGATAAAGAGTTAGAATCTCGTTTCTCTAAATCCACCCTAGAAAAATGCAAAAGGTGAACTGAAATAGATTACATTGTTTGTAGATGTTTTTTATTTATTTTTTTAATAAAAAAATACTAAACCCACACTTATTAATGGTATTTTATACTAATGAAATAAAGTATTGACAACTAAAACCACAGAAGGTAGAAAAAAAAAATAAGTGCAGGTTCAGTCTTGTCTAACAACTGCAAAAATTACTTTGAATAAAACAAACTGGAGGAAACCCTAGAGCCAACCAAACTAAAATACAGCTCTTCAAAGCAGCATTGATCGTGGATCAAAGGGAAAGGCCATCAAAACTTCCCAAGCCACAATGTTCCTACATGTCTGAAAAAGAATTAACTTAGAATAAATATGGAAATAATAGCAGGTCTCTGTTAAACCAACAACAAAGAAATCCTTAATACCATAAAACAAAGTTATGTCAAATTTTCCATTTTTAAAGAAACACGAAGCTCCTCTAGCACAATGCTTTTAAATGTTATTTATAATAACAAAATCAAAGACAACATAAAAGTCAAAGGGATTATCATCAATGGTCTAGCTATGCAGAAGTTACTTTTCTGTTTCATTTGTGGTCTTCAAATATGAAGACACAATACAAAAATACTTCCATATCGCTACATGATCTGTTTCAACTACACTATCTCAGCATACCAGATGAAGTAACAATCAGCTTTTGGACAGCCAGCTACATTAAACAGTAGCATGCAAGCTAACAATTCCAGTGGTTGGTTTTCATGTCTTTTTCCAGCATCAGTTTCCCTAATTAATTAGCATAATTTTCTTAAAGTTTACAAGAGGAAACAAACAGCTCTTAGTTAAGAGCTGGATCCTGTCAGGAGACTACTGCAAGAAACCCATGAATTAAGATATGAATATTACTCACCCAATATGCACATGTCACCTGAACCACAAGGACTCTCTACAGAACTGTAAAGCACATAAGTCTTCAGTAACACAAGAAAACCTTTCTTTCAGAACAAAATTTGGAGAAAAAGGAGCAAAAATACTAGAGAGGCGATCCAGCACACAAATAACCAAACAAGGACTACTGTTCTCATTCTTGGGATTTTCTTCTGCTTTATTGTCAGCTTGTGGCAGAGACTTAACTCAGCTGCATTTCAAAACACCACTTACAGGAAAGGGCAATAATAAGGGCAAGCTATTAATAAAAAATCCTTTTAAAATGTTACCATAAACTATCACCCTTCCTAAGCAGATGGTCTATGCTTCTGAGCTCTGCATTCCCAAAGTAACCAGTCTCCAGTCATTCTGTTCAGGTCTTTGGTTCAAAGTCCTACAAATAACAAGGGATCATGTCTAGAAGTCAAACGGTAAAAGATGGATCGCTGCAGCCTACTTAAAATTGTCATCAGTTCTTATGTGGCAGAGTATCCTTGGGCATGTTTTGTTCTCAGTATATTTCACTTCAATAGTTTTTATGCAGAATTTTATGACATTAAATTTTTAAGAGGCAGAATTCACTATTTCAGGACTTCCAGCAATAGCTTGAGAGTCCTTGTGAAGCTAAACAGATAGAAGATTTTTCATCTGAAAGGAATCACTACAAATTGCTTTAACTACTCAAGTGTTTAACCTTTCTATACAATTTTAATGAGTTCCATGTATGATCAGAAAAAAACAATACGGCTACATCAAATGAGGATCAACCAAGAGACAAAGGAAAGACAGGATGTTTCTCCTCCTTCCTTGAAAGGTTTTCTTTTGTTCTCTTTCTTTAAAGTGTTCTATCTTAGTGTATCAGACACAAAAAGCAGAAGACTGGCATGGAGATAATGCCCAGGTCATACATAAGCACTGCTGTAGTCTGCTGCAAAGTACAAAGTGAGTTGACATATCGGGTCTACATCAAAGACATGCCCTTTGGCAGGTTGTAAAGACAAGTTGCGATTTTGTCCATAAAAATGTGTGTTCTACAAAATGGGCTCTGTAACATGAACTGTTAGTGGTATGCCACCATTCCATTGATCCTGCACATGCGTTCATTTCTCAGGAATGCTTGTAAGCTGGGCTATGCCTTGCCCTAAGATAAGCAGACTTGCATGAGGAAAAAAGCAGCATGTCACAGACAGAAAGATTTGACTCTCTGCAGGAGACTTCTTACATAAAATGCAAGTTCTGATACAGGACATGCTAGTGGCTCCTGCTTTATTGCCTGTATCACATATGTGGTATTTACAGCAAGAGATTAATATAATAGGAGTCCTTTCCTGCTTATGTTTTAAAAATTAAGGGAACAGCTTGAAAAAACACTGCATTGCAGGAACTTAAGTTTTCAAAGACTCCTTAATCAAATACTGAGAATGAGTAAATACAACACTGACAGTTTGGAGCCTCAGCACTTACACATTACAATGTGTTTCAAGACTGCCATGTAATATATTTTTCTGAAGTACTTCTGCTTTTTTCATTATGAATATGAGAAAAGGAGAGCTGTGAAACAATTTCAGGCTCAAGTCCAGTTTTTGTGCCCCTTTTTATCCATAACTATTATATGGTACATTATAAGTTTCAATACAGATTGAATACAGAGACATGACCATATCAATTTCTGCCATAATTACTGTGAGAGAAGTAGTAACAGAGAATGAATGAGGCAAAAGTGTAGCCACAGAAGGAAGATGATTTTACGACTGTGAAACAGAACTACTACAGAGATGCTCTTGGTATCATAACTACCTCTCCCACAGATTTCCTGAACAGCTTTGAGTACGGTACTTAATCTTTCCATGTCTCAACTCTGCATGGGTAAAGCAGAGGTCAAAATACTTAACCTCATCGGCATGTTGCAAGTATAGAAACATTTGCATTTGGGAAGCTACTGGGTGCTGCTAATAATAGCTGTGTATGTACAATTGAAACATAAAATAAAAATCTGCTTCAGCACTGTTTGAAAGGTGTACAAAAAATTAAGTAAGGCACCTCACAACAAACAAAGAAAACATAATTAAAATTCTGCACCTCTAGTGAGTGAACTTCAAATAGTTGGGAAACTGGCATGCAAGTACATTATTTGAAGTGTACATTGTAATATATGGACATGAACAACAGAGTGATAAAGCAATGCCAGCAATGTTATCTGTATCATTTCATACTTTTTAGCACTTTACTTTGAAAGCCTAATATTGTTGCAATATAAGGGCTTTTACAGAAAATCTACAATGTAAATATCCATACAGTTGCTCTACGTATTAATTCACCCTCTTTTTCCTAAAAAAAATTCAGCAGTACACAATTTTACAACATATCGATCTAGGTAAGTCATGAGTCTTTTTTTGTGAGTAGGTATCAATCACTTCATTGTTTACTTGTCTGTGGAAAGAAATTGATTTAATCAAACCTTGCAGTAATATATTATTGATGTATCCCAAGAAAACAAAGTCATAATGAACCATCAGAGTCCTAACATAAAACACTGTACGGAGCAGCAATTTTGGCTTCAGCCTTTCATTGTGATCTGCAAACATATATGACTACATGCAAGTAGCAAAGACCAATGCAAGACTGTAGTTGGCCTGAGCAGCAGCACATATCATTCACATAACAGACTTGGGACAAGCTCTGCACAACTTGGCAACCCCAGCAGGCTGGACAAAACTACACTGTGAACCTTGTGTATCTCCACCACTTATATACAGCAGTGTATCATCTTACATTCTACTTGATTTTAGCAAATCATTACTCTTCTGGGGGGAAATGTGAAGCAATAGGACATCATGAAAAAAAGACTCTTAGCCCTTCTCCACAGCAGTGGCTCAGCCTTTGTTCTCCAGAGGCTTTAAACTTTTCCATGTATTAGACCACATGGGAATAGCAATTTTACTCGACACACAATAAATTCCTTTATGTACATTTGTCAAACAAAATACAGCTTACAATGGTAATTGTAGCAGCAGCTTGAAAGAGTAACGTTAGGATAGCAATTTGATGTATTTTATAGACTTTTGAATGCATGTTAGCCAGCTTAGAGCATGGAGAAACAAGTACCGTAGCAACATCTGCTGCCAAAACTATTTTGGCAAAGGTGAGTGAGTATTTTACCGCAGTAAAACTTCTGTTACAATCACGAGAAATAAGAGTGTACAGTAGCGACACCATATCAGAGCATCTTCACTAATGCTGCATTATTACAAAATGTTGGATGTATAACGAGCCACATCAGAATTTAGCACTGCCCAAGCCTACGAGAGTACCTCGATACAGCTTACAGAGACATCTATAGGTAGTGTCTGTCTAATACCTTATAATTATTTACGTAGGAGACAGAGGCTGAACTTCCTATCTAGGAATTTGTATAATGAGGTGAAAACATTTTTACAAGGAAAGTGCTTCACAAATACACTAAACAAATAATAGCAATAAGATAGCATTACCCACTACCAGAAACAGATGCAACTCTAGTAATGGCATGTTACTTAAACAATTCAGTCTGTATCAGAGATGAATAAAAGATAAAGTTCGTGTAGATACAAAAAAGCAACGCAGCCAGCAGCCTCTCTTTCCAGCTTTGTCATCTTTCTACGCACTCGGCTGGAGCTGAACCAGAATCAACTTTGCAAAAGACACGCATACGGACGTGTACAACCATATGTGCTGTACCGTGCATAACTATTTGTTGTAAAATTCCTCGAATGGAGAGAACCCAGACATACTCCGGAACGGAAAAACAACAGAAACAATGTACTCTGTTACACTTAGCAAACAGTAATACAGAATCATGAGAACAGATACAGTAGGGTAAGGGAGACAGTTTCTCAATGAAGAGGGAATGGACCGGGTCTCCAGAGCCACCGAGCCTTTCCAGAAGCGGGTTACATTGCCCTGGGTATCGCCCGGCTCCGTGGTGGAAGTAGAGAGGGTGAAGCGAAATCCTAGGTCAGAGTTGTCTCCAACGCCCCTCACCCCTGTCCTGTCCCCACTAAAGGGATGGAAAGGCAAATCCCGGCTATTTCACTTTTCTCTAGATTAAAAGGAGGGATTTCCTCGGGATATCTGATGCATGAACTTTGCAGAGACAGACACGATCCCTGGGTATTTACACACACGCACACACACACACACACATGCAGAAAAAAGAGAAGAATAGAGGCATTTCCTCACGCACACACCGCGGAAGGGACGTAGGTATTTCTCCTCTCCAGGCAGGCGGGGACGGGCGGCAGAGCCGCGGGCTGCCCGGACCGCCAGCCCGGCTCAGCCGGGCACACGCGCCCGCGCCCTCCCGCCGCTCCCGCACGGGCACTCCCGCGCTCCTTCCCGCTCCCTCGCACACACGCCCCGGCTCGCTCTCCCTCGCACTCGGAGTCCCTCGCACACTCTTTCCCCCGAGTCGCTCGCACGCTCTGGCGCTCTCTCTCTGTCTCTCCCCCTGCCGTCCCGCCCCACAGTGGCCCCGACCGCCGGCAACAAAGCGGCGGGCGGGCGGGCAGCGCGCCGGGCTGGCGGCGGCGGGACGCGCTCACCCCGCACACGCACACACAATGCTGCCGCTGCCACCGCGGCACCTACCAGGCGGGCAGCCTCGGCCCAGGTGCGGTCCTTCTTCTTCCTCTTGTCTTTCATGTTTGCATCTCATTGAGGTGGTTCGGGGGGGGGAGCGGGGGGAGGGC